>CM046448.1:81544201-81925793 GCA_025506515.1 Flaveria trinervia
ATCAGCTTTTTGATTAAATTAAACTTTATGCTTAAGAAGTCTGGATTTACTCAATGGTTTTGGATTGCACAAAAACTGAGTCCTGACAAAAATGGATTGAGAATGAATCTTTCGTTCATTTTCTTTGTTTTGTCATCATCCTCTGCTGGTATATTAGTGTCAAGATGTCTTCTGTGTGTGCTTATCTCCTCTGTTGTACGTGAGTACTGACCTGGAGTGATGATCTCCTCTGCTGTACGATAGTACTGACCTGGAGCTCTCATCAGCACATGTTTAAATGGTTATCTCCTCTGTTATACGTGAGTATAGATCTGGAGCTCTCACCATTTTGATATAATTATGTCAAATCATCTTATCGATGAATTTCTCTCAAAACGAAATTTTGTTGATAATCATTTGCACACTAATTCACAAACCTTGTTCTTTGAAGATTGATTCATAATTCAAGAAATCCTGAGGTTGGGTGAGGGTTTTTACCAAATGGTTGTGGGGTCTTGCATTTTAAAGCATCTAATCGAACCTTAAATGAATCATAAGCTGTTGTTCGAAAAAGGATAAGGCATGAGTTTAAGTGGACATTATATCAGCATGGTTGTGGGGTCTTGCATTTTAAAGCATCTAATCGAACCTTAAATGAATCATAAGCTGTTGTTCGAAAAATGAATCATAAGCTGTTGTTTACATGACCAGTATTTCTATGAGAAATGATAGTAACTGTTACTGGATTCTGTTTCACATTAAAAAAAGGAAATGGATCAGATTCTTTAACGATATGCTTGATAGACTCTGCCTGACGAATGAAGTAGACAGCAGCTTTTTGATTAAATTAAACTTTATGCTTAAGAAGTCTGGATTTACTCAATGGTTTTGGATTGCACAAAAACTGAGTCCTGACAAAAATTGGATTGAGAATGAATCTTTCGTTCATTTTCTTTGTTTTGTCATCATCCTCTGCTGGTATATTTAGTGTCAAGATGTCTTGTGTGTGTGCTTATCTCCTTTGTGTACGTGAGTACTGACCTGGAGTGATGATCTCCTCTGCTGTACGATAGTACTGACCTGGAGCTCTCATCAGCACATGTTTAAATGGTTATCTCCTCTGTTATACGTGAGTATAGATCTGGAGCTCTCACCATTTTGATATAATTATGTCAAATCATCTTATCGATGAATTTCTCTCAAAACGAAATATTCTGTTGATAATCATTTGCACACTAATTCACAAACCTTGTTCTTTGAAGATTGATTCATAATTCAAGAAATCCTGAGGTTGGGTGTGGGGTTTTTACCAAATGGTTGTGGGGTCTTGCATTTTAAAGCATCTAATCGAACCTTAAATGAATCATAAGCTGTTGTTCGAAAAATGAATCATAAGCTGTTGTTTACATGACCAGTATTTCTATGAGAAATGATAGTAATGTTACTGGATTCTGTTTCACATTAAAAAAAGGAAATGGATCAGATTCTTTAACGATATGCTTGATAGACTCTGCCTGACGAATGAAGTAGACATCAGCTTTTTGATTAAATTAAACTTTATGCTTAAGAATGTCTGGATTTACTCAATGGTTTTGGATTGCACAAAAACTGAGTCCTGACAAAAATTGGATTGAGAATGAATCTTTCGTTCATTTTCTTTGTTTTGTCATCATCCTCTGCTGGTATATTTAGTGTCAAGATGTCTTGTGTGTGTGCTTATCTCCTCTGTTGTACGTGAGTACTGACCTGGAGTGATGATCTCCTCTGCTGTACGATAGTACTGACCAGGAGCTCTCATCAGCACATGTTTAAATGGTTATCTCCTCTGTTATACGTGAGTATAGATCTGGAGCTCTCACCATTTTGATATAATTATGTCAAATCATCTTATCGATGAATTTCTCTCAAAACGAAATATTCTGTTGATAATCATTTGCACACTAATTCACAAACCTTGTTCTTTGAAGATTGATTCATAATTCAAGAAATCCTGAGGTTGGGTGAGGGTTTTTTACCAAATGGTTGTGGGGTCTTGCATTTTAAAGCATCTAATCGAACCTTAAATGAATCATAAGCTGTTGTTCGAAAAAGGATAAGGCATGAGTTTAAGTGGACAATTATATCAGCATGGTTGTGGGGTCTTGCATTTTAAAGCATCTAATCGAACCTTAAATGAATCATAAGCTGTTGTTCGAAAAATGAATCATAAGCTGTTGTTTACATGACCAGTATTTCTATGAGAAATGATAGTAACTGTTACTGGATTCTGTTTCACATTAAAAAAAAGGAAATGGATCAGATTCTTTAACGATATGCTTGATAGACTCTGCCTGACGAATGAAGTAGACAGCAGCTTTTGATTAAATTAAACTTTATGCTTAAGAACGTCTGGATTTACTCAATGGTTTTGGATTGCACAAAAACTGAGTCCTGACAAAATTGGATTGAGAATGAATCTTTCGTTCATTTTGCTTTGTTTTGTCATCATCCTCTGCTGGTATATTTAGTGTCAAGATGTCTTGTGTCTGTGCTTATCTCCTTGCTGTACGTGAGTACTGACATGGAGTGATGATCTCCTCTGCTGTACGATAATACTGACCTGGAGCTCTCATCAGCACATGTTTAAATGGTTATCTCCTCTGTTATACGTGAGTATAGATCTGGAGCTCTCACCATTTTGATATAATTATGTCAAATCATCTTATCGATGAATTTCTCTCAAAATGAAATATTCTGTTGATAATCATTTGCACACTAATTCACAAACTTGTTCTTTGAAGATTGATTCATAATTCAAGAAATCCTGAGGTTGGGTGAGGGTTTTTACCAAATGGTTGTGGGGTCTTGAATTTTAAAGCATCTAATCGAACCTTAAATGATCATAAGCTGTTGTTCGAAAAAGGATAAGGCATGAGTTTAAGTGGACAATTATATCAGCATGGTTGTGGGGTCTTGCATTTTAAAGCATCTAATCGAACCTTAAATGAATCATAAGCTGTTGTTCGAAAAATGAATCATAAGCTGTTGTTTACATGACCAGTATTTCTATGAGAATGATAGTAACTGTTACTGGATTCTGTTTCACATTAAAAAAAAGGAAATGGATCAGATTCTTTAACGATATGCTTGATAGACTCTGCCTGACGAATGAAGTAGACAGCAGCTTTTTGATTAAATTAAACTTTATGCTTAAGAACGTCTGGATTTACTCAATGGTTTTGGATTGCACAAAAACTGAGTCCTGACAAAAATTGGATTGAGAATGAATCTTTCGTTCATTTTGCTTTGTTTTGTCATCATCCTCTGCTGGTATATTTAGTGTCAAGATGTCTTGTGTCTGTGCTTATCTCCTTTGCTGTACGTGAGTACTGACATGGAGTGATGATCTCCTCTGCTGTATGATAGTACTGACCTGGAGCTCTCATCAGCACATGTTTAAATGGTTATCTCCTCTGTTATACGTGAGTATAGATCTGGAGCTCTCACCATTTTGATATAATTATGTCAAATCATCTTATCGATAAATTTCTCTCAAAATGAAATATTCTGTTGATAATCATTTGCACACTAATTCACAAACCTTGTTCTTTGAAGATTGATTCATAATTCAAGAAATCCTGAGGTTGGGTGAGGGTTTTTACCAAATGGTTGTGGGGTCTTGAATTTTAAAGCATCTAATCGAACCTTAAATGAATCATAAGCTGTTGTTCGAAAAAGGATAAGGCATGAGTTTAAGTGGACAATTATATGAGCATGGTTGTGGGGTCTTGCATTTTAAAGCATCTAATCGAACCTTAAATGAATCATAAGCTGTTGTTCGAAAAATGAATCATAAGCTGTTGTTTACATGACCAGTATTTCTATGAGAAATGAAAGTAACTGTTACTGGATTCTGTTTCACATTAAAAAAAAGGAATGGATCAGATTTTTTAACGATATGCTTGATAGACTCTGCCTGACGAATGAAGTAGACAGCAGCTTTGATTAAATTAAACTTTATGCTTAAGAATGTCTGGATTTACTCAATGGTTTTGGATTGCACAAAAACTGAGTCCTGACAAAAATTGGATTGAGAATGAATCTTTCGTTCATTTTGCTTTGTTTTGTCATCATCCTCTGCTGGTATATTTAGTGTCAAGATGTCTTGTGTCTGTGCTTATCTCCTCTGCTGTACGTGAGTACTGACCTGGAGTGATGATCTCCTCTGCTGTACGATAATACTGACCTGGAGCTCTCATCAGCACATGTTTAAATGGTTATCTCCTCTGTTATACGTGAGTATAGATCTGGAGCTCTCACCATTTTGATATAATTATGTCAAATCATCTTATCGATGAATTCTCTCAAAATGAAATATTCTGTTGATAATCATTTGCACACTAATTCACAAACCTTGTTCTTTGAAGATTGATTCATAATTCAAGAAATCCTGAGGTTGGGTGAGGGTTTTTTACCAAATGGTTGTGGGGTCTTGCATTTTAAAGCATCTAATCGAACCTTAAATGAATCATAAGCTGTTGTTCGAAAAAGGATAAGGCATGAGTTTAAGTGGACAATTATATCAGCATGGTTGTGGGGTCTTGCATTTTAAAGCATCTAATCGAACCTTAAATGAATCATAAGCTGTTGTTCGAAAAATGAATCATAAGCTGTTGTCTACATGACCAGTATTTCTATGAGAAATGATGGTAACTGTTATTGGATTCTGTATCACATTAAAAAAAGGAAATGGATCAGATTCTTTAACGATATGCTTGATAGACTCTGCCTGACGAATGAAGTAGACAACAGCTTTTTGATTAAATTAAACTTTATGCTTAAGAATGTCTGGATTTACTCAATGGTTTTGGATTGCACAAAAACTGAGTCCTGACAAAAATTGGATTGAGAATGAATCTTTCGTTCATTTTCTTTGTTTTGTCATCATCCTCTGCTGGTATATTTAGTGTCAAGAAGTCTTGTGTGTGTGCTTATCTCCTCTGTTGTACGTGAGTACTGACCTGGAGTGATATCTCCTCTGCTGTACGATAGTACTGACCTGGAGCTCTCATCAGCACATGTTTAATGGTTATCTCCTCTGTTATACGTGAGTATAGATCTGGAGCTCTCACCATTTTGATATAATTATGTCAAATCATCTTATCGATGAATTTCTCTCAAATGAAATATTCTGTTGATAATCATTTGCACACTAATTCACAAACCTTGTTCTTTGAAGATTGATTCATAATTCAAGAAATCCTGAGGTTGGGTGAGGGTTTTTTACCAAATGGTTGTGGGGTCTTGAATTTTAAAGCATCTAATCGAACCTTAAATGAATCATAAGGTTGTTCGAAAAAGGATAAGGCATGAGTTTAAGTGGACAATTATACGAGCATGGTTGTGGGGTCTTGCATTTAAAGCATCTAATCGAACCTTAAATGAATCATAAGCTGTTGTTCGAAAAATGAATCATAAGTGTTGTTTACATGACCAGTATTTCTATGAGAAATGATAGTAACTGTTACTGGATTCTGTTTCACATTAAAAAAAGGAAATGGATCAGATTCTTTAACGATATGCTTGATAGACTCTGCCTGACGAATGAAGTAGACAGCACTTTTTGATTAAATTAAACTTTATGCTTAAGAATGTCTGGATTTACTCAATGGTTTTGGATTGCACAAAAACTGAGTCCTGACAAAAATTGGATTGAGAATGAATCTTTCGTTCATTTTGCTTTGTTTTGTCATCATCCTCTGCTGGTATATTTAGTGTCAAGATGTCTTGTGTGTGTGCTTATCTCCTCTGCTGTACGTGAGTACTGACCTGGAGTGATGATCTCCTCTGCTGTACGACAATACTGACCTGGAGCTCTCATCAGCACATGTTTAAATGGTTATCTCCTCTGTTATACGTGAGTATAGATCTGGAGCTCTCACCATTTTGATATAATTATGTCAAATCATCTTATCGATGAATTCTCTCAAAATGAAATATTCTGTTGATAATCATTTGCACACTAATTCACAAACCTTGTTCTTTGAAGATTGATTCATAATTCAAGAAATCCTGAGGTTGGGTGAGGGTTTTTTACCAAATGGTTGTGGGGTCTTGAATTTTAAAGCATCTAATCGAACCTTAAATGAATCATAAGCTGTTGTTCGAAAAAGGATAAGGCATGAGTTTAAGTGGACAATTATATCAGCATGGTTGTGGGGTCTTGCATTTCAAAGCATCTAATCGAACCTTAAATGAATCATAAGCTGTTGTTCGAAAAATGAATCATAAGCTGTTGTCTACATGACCAGTATTTCTATGAGAAATGATAGTAACTGTTATTGGATTCTGTTTCACATTAAAAAAAGGAAATGGATCAGATTCTTTAACGATATGCTTGATAGACTCTGCCTGACGAATGAAGTAGACAACAGCTTTTTGATTAAATTAAACTTTATGCTTAAGAATGTCTGGATTTACTCAATGGTTTTGGATTGCACAAAAACTGAGTCCTGACAAAAATGGATTGAGAATGAATCTTTCGTTCATTTTCTTTGTTTTGTCATCATCCTCTGCTGGTATATTTAGTGTCAAGATGTCTTGTGTGTGTGCTTATCCTCTGTTGTACGTGAGTACTGACCTGGAGTGATATCTCCTCTGCTGTACGATAGTACTGACCTGGAGCTCTCATTAGCACATGTTTAAATGGTTATCTCCTCTGTTATACGTGAGTATAGATCTGGAGCTCTCACCATTTTGATATAATTATGTCAAATCATCTTATCGATGAATTTCTCTCAAAATGAAATATTCTGTTGATAATCATTTGCACACTAATTCACAAACCTTGTTCTTTGAAGATTGATTCATAATTCAAGAAATCCTGAGGTGGGTTGGGTTTTTTACCAAATGGTTGTGGGGTCTTGAATTTTAAAGCATCTAATCGAACCTTAAATGAATCATAAGCTGTTGTTCGAAAAAGGATAAGGCATGAGTTTAAGTGGACAATTATACGAGCATGGTTGTGGGGTCTTGCATTTTAAAGCATCTAATCGAACCTTAAATGAATCATAAGCTGTTGTTCGAAAAATGAATCATAAGCTGTTGTTTACATGACCAGTATTTCTATGAGAAATGATAGTAACTGTTACTGGATTCTGTTTCACATTAAAAAAAGGAAATGGATCAGATTCTTTAACGATATGCTTGATAGACTCTGCCTGACGAATGAAGTAGACAGCAGCTTTTGATTAAATTAAACTTTATGCTTAAGAATGTCTGGATTTACTCAATGGTTTTGGATTGCACAAAAACTGAGTCCTGACAAAAATTGGATTGAGAATGAATCTTTCGTTCATTTTCTTGTTTTGTCATCATCCTCTGCTGGTATATTTAGTGTCAAGATGTCTTGTGTGTGTGCTTATCTCCTCTGCTGTACGTGAGTACTGACCTGGAGTGATGATTCCTCTGCTGTACGATAGTACTGACCTGGAGCTCTCATTAGCACATGTTTAAATGGTTATCTCCTCTGTTATACGTGAGTATAGATCTGGAGCTCTCACCATTTTGATATAATTATGTCAAATCATCTTATCGATGAATTTCTCTCAAAATGAAATATTCTGTTGATAATCATTTGCACACTAATTCACAAACCTTGTTCTTTGAAGATTGATTCATAATTCAAGAAATCCTGAGGTTGGGTTTGGGTTTTTTACCAAATGGTTGTGGGGTCTTGAATTTTAAAGCATCTAATCGAACCTTAAATGAATCATAAGCTGTTGTTCGAAAAAGGATAAGGCATGAGTTTAAGTGGACAATTATACCAGCATGGTTGTGGGGTCTTGCATTTTAAAGCATCTAATCGAACCTTAAATGAATCATAAGCTGTTGTTCGAAAAATGAATCATAAGTTGTTGTTTACATGACCAGTATTTCTATGAGAAATGATAGTAACTGTTACTGGATTCTGTTTCACATTAAAAAAAAGGAAATGGATCGATTCTTTAACGATATGCTTGATAGACTCTGCCTGACGAATGAAGTAGACAGCAGCTTTTTGATTAAATTAAACTTTATGCTTAAGAATGTCTGGATTTACTCAATGGTTTTGGATTGCACAAAAACTGAGTCCTGACAAAAATTGGATTGAGAATGAATCTTTCGTTCATTTTGCTTTGTTTTGTCATCATCCTCTGCTGGTATATTTAGTGTCAAGATGTCTTGTGTGTGTGCTTATCTCCTCTGCTGTACGTGAGTACTGACCTGGAGTGATGATCTCCTCTGCTGTACGACAATACTGACCTGGAGCTCTCATCAGCACATGTTTAAATGGTTATCTCCTCTGTTATACGTGAGTATAGATTTGGAGCTCTCACCATTTTGATATAATTATGTCAAATCATCTTATCGATGAATTCTCTCAAAATGAATATTCTGTTGATAATCATTTGCACACTAATTCACAAACCTTGTTCTTTGAAGATTGATTCATAATTCAAGAAATCCTGAGGTTGGGTGAGGGTTTTTTACCAAATGGTTGTGGGGTCTTGCATTTTAAAGCATCTAATCGAACCTTAAATGAATCATAAGCTGTTGTTCGAAAAAGGATAAGGCATGAGTTTAAGTGGACAATTATATCAGCATGGTTGTGGGGTCTTGCATTTTAAAGCATCTAATCGAACCTTAAATGAATCATAAGCTGTTGTTCGAAAAATGAATCATAAGCTGTTGTTTACATGACCAGTATTTCTATGAGAAATGATAGTAACTGTTACTGGATTCTGTTTCACATTAAAAAAAAGAAATGGATCAGATTCTTTAACGATATGCTTGATAGACTCTGCCTGACGAATGAAGTAGACAACAGCTTTTTGATTAAATTAAACTTTATGCTTAAGAATGTCTGGATTTACTCAATGGTTTTGGATTGCACAAAAACTGAGTCCTGACAAAAATTGGATTGAGAATGAATCTTTCGTTCATTTTCTTTGTTTTGTCATCATCCTCTGCTGGTATATTTAGTGTCAAGATGTCTTGTGTGTGTGCTTATCTCCTCTGTTGTACGTGAGTACTGACCTGGAGTGATGATCTCCTCTGCTGTACGATAGTACTGACCTGGAGCTCTCATTAGCACATGTTTAAATGGTTATCTCCTCTGTTATACGTGAGTATAGATCTGGAGCTCTCACCATTTTGATATAATTATGTCAAATCATCTTATCGATGAATTTCTCTCAAAATGAAATATTCTGTTGATAATCATTTGCACACTAATTCACAAACCTTGTTCTTTGAAGATTGATTCATAATTCAAGAAATCCTGAGGTTGGGTGAGGGTTTTTACCAAATGGTTGTGGGGTCTTGAATTTAAAGCATCTAATCGAACCTTAAATGAATCATAAGCTGTTGTTCGAAAAAGGATAAGGCATGAGTTTAAGTGGACAATTATACCAGCATGGTTGTGGGGTCTTGCATTTTAAAGCATCTAATCGAACCTTAAATGAATCATAAGCTGTTGTTCGAAAAATGAATCATAAGCTGTTGTTTACATGACCAGTATTTCTATGAGAAATGATAGTAACTGTTACTGGATTCTGTTTCACATTAAAAAAAGGAAATGGATCAGATTCTTTAACGATATGCTTGATAGACTCTGCCTGACGAATGAAGTAGACAGCAGCTTGTTGATTAAATTAAACTTTATGCTTAAGAATGTCTGGATTTACTCAATGGTTTTGGATTGCACAAAAACTGAGTCCTGACAAAAATTGGATTGAGAATGAATCTTTCGTTCATTTTCTTTGTTTTGTCATCATCCTCTGCTGGTATATTTAGTGTCAAGAAGTCTTGTGTGTGTGCTTATCTCCTCTGTTGTACGTGAGTACTGACCTGGAGTGATGATCTCCTCTGCTGTACGATAGTACTGACCTGGAGCTCTCATTAGCACATGTTTAAATGGTTATCTCCTCTGTTATACGTGAGTATAGATCTGGAGCTCTCACCATTTTGATATAATTATGTCAAATCATCTTATCGATGAATTCTCTCAAATGAAATATTCTGTTGATAATCATTTGCACACTAATTCACAAACCTTGTTCTTTGAAGATTGATTCATAATTCAAGAAATCCTGAGGTTGGGTGAGGGTTTTTTACCAAATGGTTGTGGGGTCTTGAATTTAAAGCATCTAATCGAACCTTAAATGAATCATAAGCTGTTGTTCGAAAAAGGATAAGGCATGAGTTTAAGTGGACAATTATACCAGCATGGTTGTGGGGTCTTGCATTTTAAAGCATCTAATCGAACCTTAAATGAATCATAAGCTGTTGTTCGAAAAATGAATCATAAGCTGTTGTTACATGACCAGTATTTCTATGAGAAATGATAGTAACTGTTACTGGATTCTGTTTCACATTAAAAAAAGGAAATGGATCAGATTCTTTAACGATATGCTTGATAGACTCTGCCTGACGAATGAAGTAGACAGCAGCTTTTTGATTAAATTAAACTTTATGCTTAAGAATGTCTGGATTTACTCAATGGTTTTGGATTGCACAAAAACTGAGTCCTGACAAAAATTGGATTGAGAATGAATCTTTCGTTCATTTTCTTTGTTTTGTCATCATCCTCTGCTGGTATATTTAGTGTCAAGATGTCTTGTGTGTGTGCTTATCTCCTCTGTTGTACGTGAGTACTGACCTGGAGTGATGATCTCCTCTGCTGTACGATAGTACTGACCTGGAGCTCTCATCAGCACATGTTTAAATGGTTATCTCCTCTGTTATACGTGAGTATAGATCTGGAGCTCTCACCATTTTGATATAATTATGTCAAATCATCTTATCGATGAATTTCTCTCAAATGAAATATTCTGTTGATAATCATTTGCACACTAATTCACAAACCTTGTTCTTTGAAGATTGATTCATAATTCAGAAATCCTGAGGTTGGGTGAGGGTTTTTTACCAAATGGTTGTGGGGTCTTGCATTTTAAAGCATCTAATCGAACCTTAAATGAATCATAAGCTGTTGTTCGAAAAAGGATAAGGCATGAGTTTAAGTGGACAATTATATCAGCATGGTTGTGGGGTCTTGCATTTTAAAGCATCTAATCGAACCTTAAATGAATCATAAGCTGTTGTTCGAAAAATGAATCATAAGCTGTTGTTTACATGACCAGTATTTCTATGAGAAATGATAGTAACTGTTACTGGATTCTGTTTCACATTAAAAAAAGGAAATGGATCAGATTCTTTAACGATATGCTTGATAGACTCTGCCTGACGAATGAAGTAGACAGCAGCTTTTTGATAAATTAAACTTTATGCTTAAGAATGTCTGGATTTACTCAATGGTTTGGATTGCACAAAAACTGAGTCCTGACAAAAATTGGATTGAGAATGAATCTTTCGTTCATTTTGCTTTGTTTTGTCATCATCCTCTGCTGGTATATTTATTGTCAAGATGTCTTGTGTCTGTGCTTATCTCCTTTGCTGTACGTGAGTACTGACATGGAGTGATGATCTCCTCTGCTGTACGATAGTACTGACCTGGAGCTCTCATCAGCACATGTTTAAATGGTTATCTCCTCTGTTATACGTGAGTATAGATCTGGAGCTCTCACCATTTTGATATAATTATGTCAAATCATCTTATCGATGAATTTCTCTCAAAATGAAATATTCTGTTGATAATCATTTGCACACTAATTCACAAACCTTGTTCTTTGAAGATTGATTCATAATTCAAGAAATCCTGAGGTTGGGTGAGGGTTTTTTACCAAATGGTTGTGGGGTCTTGAATTTTAAAGCATCTAATCGAACCTTAAATGAATCATAAGCTGTTGTTCGAAAAAGGATAAGGCATGAGTTTAAGTGGACAATTATATCAGCATGGTTGTGGGGTCTTGCATTTTAAAGCATCTAATCGAACCTTAAATGAATCATAAGCTGTTGTTCGAAAAATGAATCATAAGCTGTTGTTTACATGACCAGTATTTCTATGAGAAATGATAGTAACTGTTACTGGATTCTGTTTCACATTAAAAAAAAGGAAATGGATCAGATTCTTTAACGATATGCTTGATAGACTCTGCCTGACGAATGAAGTAGACAGCAGCTTTTTGATTAAATTAAACTTTATGCTTAAGAATGTCTGGATTTACTCAATGGTTTTGGATTGCACAAAAACTGAGTCCTGACAAAAATTGGATTGAGAATGAATCTTTCGTTCATTTTGCTTTGTTTTGTCATCATCTCTGCTGGTATATTTAGTGTCAAGATGTCTTGTGTCTGTGCTTATCTCCTTTGCTGTACGTGAGTACTGACTGGAGTGATGATCTCCTCTGCTGTGATAGTACTGACCTGGAGCTCTCATCAGCACATGTTTAAATGGTTATCTCCTCTGTTATACGTGAGTATAGATCTGGAGCTCTCACCATTTTGATATAATTATGTCAAATCATCTTATCGATGAATTTCTCTCAAAATGAAATATTCTCTTGATAATCATTTGCACACTAATTCACAAACCTTGTTCTTTGAAGATTGATTCATAATTCAAGAAATCCTGAGGTTGGGTGAGGGTTTTTTACCAAATGGTTGTGGGGTCTTGATTTTAAAGCATCTAATCGAACCTTAAATGAATCATAAGCTGTTGTTCGAAAAAGGATAAGGCATGAGTTTAAGTGGACAATTATATCAACATGGTTGTGGGGTCTTGCATTTTAAAGCATCTAATCGAACCTTAAATGAATCATAAGTTGTTGTTCGAATAATGAATCATAAGCTGTTGTTTACATGACCAGTATTTCTATGAGAAATGATAGTAACTGTTACTGGATTCTGTTTCACATTAAAAAAAAGGAAATGGATCAGATTTTTAACGATATGCTTGATAGACTCTGCCTGACGAATGAAGTAGACAGCAGCTTTTTGATTAAATTAAACTTTATGCTTAAGAATGTCTGGATTTACTCAATGGTTTTGGATTGCACAAAAACTGAGTCCTGACAAAATTGGATTGAGAATGAATCTTTCGTTCATTTTGCTTTGTTTTGTCATCATCCTCTGCTGGTATATTTAGTGTCAAGATGTCTTGTGTGTGTGCTTATTCCTCTGCTGTACGTGAGTACTGACCTGGAGTGATGATCTCCTCTGCTGTACGATAGTACTGACCTGGAGCTCTCATCAGCACATGTTTAAATGGTTATCTCCTCTGTTATACGTGAGTATAGATCTGGAGCTCTCACCATTTTGATATAATTATGTCAAATCATCTTATCGATGAATTCTCTCAAAATGAAATATTCTGTTGATAATCATTTGCACACTAATTCACAAACCTTGTTCTTTGAAGATTGATTCATAATTCAAGAAATCCTGAGGTTGGGTGAGGGTTTTTTACCAAATGGTTGTGGGGTCTTGCATTTTAAAGCATCTAATCGAACCTTAAATGAATCATAAGCTGTTGTTCGAAAAAGGATAAGGCATGAGTTTAAGTGGACAATTATATCAGCATGGTTGTGGGGTCTTGCATTTTAAAGCATCTAATCGAACCTTAAATGAATCATAAGCTGTTGTTCGAAAAATGAATCATAAGCTGTTGTCTACATGACCAGTATTTCTATGAGAAATGATAGTAACTGTTACTGGATTCTGTTTCACATTAAAAAAAGGAAATGGATCAGATTCTTTAACGATATTGATAGACTCTGCCTGACGAATGAAGTAGACAGCAGCTTTTTGATTAAATTAAACTTTATGCTTAAGAATGTCTGGATTTACTCAATGGTTTTGGATTGCACAAAAACTGAGTCCTGACAAAAATTGGATTGAGAATGAATCTTTCGTTCATTTTGCTTTGTTTTGTCATCATCCTCTGCTGGTATATTTAGTGTCAAGATGTCTTGTGTGTGTGCTTATCTCCTCTGCTGTACGTGAGTACTGACCTGGAGTGATGATCTCCTCTGCTGTACGATAGTACTGACCTGGAGCTCTCATTAGCACATGTTTAAATGGTTATCTCCTCTGTTATACGTGAGTATAGATCTGGAGCTCTCACCATTTTGATATAATTATGTCAAATCATCTTATCGATGAATTCTCTCAAAATGAAATATTCTGTTGATAATCATTTGCACACTAATTCACAAACCTTGTTCTTTGAAGATTGATTCATAATTCAAGAAATCCTGAGGTTGGGTTGGGTTTTTTACCAAATGGTTGTGGGGTCTTGAATTTAAAGCATCTAATCGAACCTTAAATGAATCATAAGCTGTTGTTCGAAAAAGGATAAGGCATGAGTTTAAGTGGACAATTATATCAGCATGGTTGTGGGGTCTTGCATTTTAAAGCATCTAATCGAACCTTAAATGAATCATAAGCTGTTGTTCGAAAAATGAATCATAAGCTGTTGTTTACATGACCAGTATTTCTATGAGAAATGATAGTAACTGTTACTGGATTCTGTTTCACATAAAAAAAAGGAAATGGATCAGATTCTTTAACGATATGCTTGATAGACTCTGCCTGACGAATGAAGTAGACAGCAGCTTTTTGATTAAATTAAACTTTATGCTTAAGAATGTCTGGATTTACTCAATGGTTTTGGATTGCACAAAAACTGAGTCCTGACAAAAATTGGATTGAGAATGAATCTTTCGTTCATTTTCTTTGTTTTGTCATCATCCTCTGCTGGTATATTTAGTGTCAAGATGTCTTGTGTGTGTGCTTATCTCCTCTGCTGTACGTGAGTACTGACCTGGAGTGATGATCTCCTCTGCTGTACGATAGTACTGACCTGGAGCTCATTAGCACATGTTTAAATGGTTATCTCCTCTGTTATACGTGAGTATAGATCTGGAGCTCTCACCATTTTGATATAATTATGTCAAATCATCTTATCGATGAATTTCTCTCAAAATGAATATTCTGTTGATAATCATTTGCACACTAATTCACAAACCTTGTTCTTTGAAGATTGATTCATAATTCAAGAAATCCTGAGGTTGGGTGAGGGTTTTTTACCAAATGGTTGTGGGGTCTTGAATTTAAAGCATCTAATCGAACCTTAAATGAATCATAAGCTGTTGTTCGAAAAAGGATAAGGCATGAGTTTAAGTGGACAATTATATCAGCATGGTTGTGGGGTCTTGCATTTAAAGCATCTAATCGAACCTTAAATGAATCATAAGCTGTTGTTCGAAAATGAATCATAAGCTGTTGTTACATGACCAGTATTTCTATGAGAAATGATAGTAACTGTTACTGGATTCTGTTTCACATTAAAAAAAGGAAATGGATCAGATTCTTTAACGATATGCTTGATAGACTCTGCCTGACGAATGAAGTAGACAGCAGCTTTTTGATTAAATTAAACTTTATGCTTAAGAATGTCTGGATTTACTCAATGGTTTTGGATTGCACAAAAACTGAGTCCTGACAAAAATTGGATTGAGAATGAATCTTTCGTTCATTTTGCTTTGTTTTGTCATCATCCTCTGCTGGTATATTTAGTGTCAAGATGTCTTGTGTGTGTGCTTATCTCCTCTGCTGTACGTGAGTACTGACCTGGAGTGATGATCTCCTCTGCTGTACGATAGTACTGACCTGGAGCTCTCATCAGCACATGTTTAAATGGTTATCTCCTCTGTTATACGTGAGTATAGATCTGGAGCTCTCACCATTTTGATATAATTATGTCAAATCATCTTATCGATGAATTTCTCTCAAAATGAAATATTCTGTTGATAATCATTTGCACACTAATTCACAAACCTTGTTCTTTGAAGATTGATTCATAATTCAAGAAATCCTGAGGTTGGGTGAGGGTTTTTTACCAAATGGTGGGGGTCTTGATTTTAAAGCATCTAATCGAACCTTAAATGAATCATAAGCTGTTGTTCGAAAAAGGATAAGGCATGAGTTTAAGTGGACAATTATATCAGCATGGTTGTGGGGTCTTGCATTTTAAAGCATCTAATCGAACCTTAAATGAATCATAAGCTGTTGTTCGAAAAATGAATCATAAGCTGTTGTTTACATGACCAGTATTTCTATGAGAAATGATAGTAACTGTTACTGGATTCTGTTTCACATTAAAAAAAGGAAATGGATCAGATTCTTTAACGATATGCTTGATAGACTCTGCCTGACGAATGAAGTAGACAGCAGCTTTTGATTAAATTAAACTTTATGCTTAAGAATGTCTGGATTTACTCAATGGTTTTGGATTGCACAAAAACTGAGTCCTGACAAAAATTGGATTGAGAATGAATCTTTCGTTCATTTTCTTTGTTTTGTCATCATCCTCTGCTGGTATATTTAGTGTCAAGATGTCTTGTGTGTGTGCTTATCCCTCTGCTGTACGTGAGTACTGACCTGGAGTGATGATCTCCTCTGCTGTACGATAGTACTGACCTGGAGCTCTCATAGCACATGTTTAAATGGTTATCTCCTCTGTTATACGTGAGTATAGATCTGGAGCTCTCACCATTTTGATAATTATGTCAAATCATCTTATCGATGAATTTCTCTCAAAATGAAATATTCTGTTGATAATCATTTGCACACTAATTCACAAACCTTGTTCTTTGAAGATTGATTCATAATTCAAGAAATCCTGAGGTTGGGTGAGGGTTTTTACCAAATGGTTGTGGGGTCTTGCATTTTAAAGCATCTAATCGAACCTTAAATGAATCATAAGCTGTTGTTCGAAAAAGGATAAGGCATGAGTTTAAGTGGACAATTATATCAGCATGGTTGTGGGGTCTTGCATTTTAAAGCATCTAATCGAACCTTAAATGAATCATAAGCTGTTGTTCGAAAAATGAATCATAAGCTGTTGTTTACATGACCAGTATTTCTATGAGAAATGATAGTAACTGTTACTGGATTCTGTTTCACATTAAAAAAAAGGAAATGGATCAGATTCTTTAACGATATGCTTGATAGACTCTGCCTGACGAATGAAGTAGACAGCAGCTTTTTGATTAAATTAAACTTTATGCTTAAGAATGTCTGGATTTACTCAATGGTTTTGGATTGCACAAAAACTGAGTCCTGACAAAAATTGGATTGAGAATGAATCTTTCGTTCATTTGCTTTGTTTTGTCATCATCCTCTGCTGGTATATTTAGTGTCAAGATGTCTTGTGTCTGTGCTTATCTCCTCTGCTGTACGTGAGTACTGACCTGGAGTGATGATCTCCTCTGCTGTACGATATACTGACCTGGAGCTCTCATCAGCACATGTTTAAATGGTTATCTCCTCTGTTATACGTGAGTATAGATCTGGAGCTCTCACCATTTTGATATAGTTATGTCAAATCATCTTATCGATGAATTCTCTCAAAATGAAATATTCTGTTGATAATCATTTGCACACTAATTCACAAACCTTGTTCTTTGAAGATTGATTCATAATTCAAGAAATCCTGAGGTTGGGTGAGGGTTTTTTACCAAATGGTTGTGGGGTCTTGAATTTTAAAGCGTCTAATCGAACCTTGAATGAATCATAAGCTGTTGTTCGAAAAAGGATAAGGCATGAGTTTAAGTGGACAATTATATCAGCATGGTTGTGGGGTCTTGCATTTCAAAGCATCTAATCGAACCTTAAATGAATCATAAGCTGTTGTTCGAAAAATGAATCATAAGCTGTTGTCTACATGACCAGTATTTCTATGAGAAATGATAGTAACTGTTACTGGATTCTGTTTCACATTAAAAAAAGGAAATGGATCAGATTCTTTAACGATATGCTTGATAGACTCTGCCTGACGAATGAAGTTGACAACAGCTTTTTGATTAAATTAAACTTTATGCTAAGAAGTGGATTTACTCAATGGTTTTGGATTGCACAAAAACTGAGTCCTGACAAAAATGGATTGAGAATGAATCTTTCGTTCATTTGCTTTGTTTTGTCATCATCCTCTGCTGGTATATTAGTGTCAAGATGTCTTGTGTCTGTGCTTATCTCCTCTGCTGTACGTGAGTACTGACCTGGAGTGATGATCTCCTCTGCTGTACGATAATACTGACCTGGAGCTCTCATCAGCACATGTTTAAATGGTTATCTCCTCTGTTATACGTGAGTATAGATCTGGAGCTCTCACCATTTTGATATATTATGTCAAATCATTTATCGATGAATTCTCTCAAAATGAAATATTCTGTTGATAATCATTTGCACACTAATTCACAAACCTTGTTCTTTGAAGATTGATTCATAATTCAAGAAATCCTGAGGTGGGTGAGGGTTTTTTACCAAATGGTTGTGGGGTCTTGAATTTTAAAGCGTCTAATCGAACCTTGAATGAATCATAAGCTGTTGTTCGAAAAAGGATAAGGCATGAGTTTAAGTGGACAATATATCAGCATGGTTGTGGGGTCTTGCATTTCAAAGCATCTAATCGAACCTTAAATGAATCATAAGCTGTTGTTCGAAAAATGAATCATAAGCTGTTGTTTACATGACCAGTATTTCTATGAGAAATGATAGTAACTGTTACTGGATTCTGTTTCACATTAAAAAAAGGAAATGGATCAGATTCTTTAACGATATGCTTGATAGACTCTGCCTGACGAATGAAGTAGACAGCAGCTTTTTGATTAAATTAAACTTTATGCTTAAGAATGTCTGGATTTACTCAATGGTTTTGGATTGCACAAAAACTGAGTCCTGACAAAAATTGGATTGAGAATGAATCTTTCGTTCATTTTGCTTGTTTTGTCATCATCCTCTGCTGGTATATTTAGTGTCAAGATGTCTTGTGTCTGTGCTTATCTCCTCTGCTGTACGTGAGTACTGACCTGGAGTGATGATCTCCTCTGCTGTACGATATACTGACCTGGAGCTCTCATGAGCACATGTTTAAATGGTTATCTCCTCTGTTATACGTGAGTATAGATCTGGAGCTCTCACCATTTTGATATAATTATGTCAAATCATCTTATCGATGAATTCTCTCAAAATGAAATATTCTGTTGATAATCATTTGCACACTAATTCACAAACCTTGTTCTTTGAAGATTGATTCATAATTCAAGAAATCCTGAGGTTGGGTGAGGGTTTTTACCAAATGGTTGTGGGGTCTTGAATTTAAAGCATCTAATCGAACCTTAAATGAATCATAAGCTGTTGTTCGAAAAAGGATAAGGCATGAGTTTAAGTGACAATTATACAGATGGTTGTGGGGTCTTGCATTTAAAGCATCTAATCGAACCTTAAATGAATCATAAGCTGTTGTTCGAAAAATGAATCATAAGCTGTTGTTTACATGACCAGTATTCTATGAGAAATGATAGTAACTGTTACTGGATTCTGTTTCACATTAAAAAAAGGAAATGGATCAGATTCTTTAACGATATGCTTGATAGACTCTGCCTGACGAATGAAGTAGACAGCAGCTTTTTGATTAAATTAAACTTTATGCTTAAGAATGTCTGGATTTACTCAATGGTTTTGGATTGCACAAAAACTGAGTCCTGACAAAAATTGGATTGAGAATGAATCTTTCGTTCATTTTGCTTTGTTTGTCATCATCCTCTGCTGGTATATTTAGTGTCAAGATGTCTTGTGTCTGTGCTTATCTTCTCTGCTGTACGTGAGTACTGACCTGGAGTGATGATCTCCTCTGCTGTACGATAATACTGACCTGGAGCTCTCATCAGCACATGTTTAAATGGTTATCTCCTCTGTTATACGTGAGTATAGATCTGGAGCTCTCACCATTTTGATATAATTATGTCAAATCATCTTATCGATGAATTCTCTCAAAATGAAATATTCTGTTGATAATCATTTGCACACTAATTCACAAACCTTGTTCTTTGAAGATTGATTCAATTCAAGAAATCCTGAGGTTGGGTGAGGGTTTTTTACCAAATGGTTGTGGGGTCTTGAATTTAAAGCATCTAATCGAACCTTAAATGAATCATAAGCTGTTGTTCGAAAAAGGATAAGGCATGAGTTTAAGTGGACAATTATATCAGCATGGTTGTGGGGTCTTGCATTTCAAAGCATCTAATCGAACCTTAAATGAATCATAAGCTGTTGTTCGAAAAATGAATCATAAGCTGTTGTTTACATGACCAGTATTTCTATGAGAAATGATAGTAACTGTTACTGGATTCTGTTTCACATTAAAAAAAGGAAATGGATCAGATTCTAATAATATGCTTGATAGACTCTGCCTGACGAATGAAGTAGACAACAGCTTTTTGATTAAATTAAACTTTATGCTTAAGAATGTCTGGATTTACTCAATGGTTTTGGATTGCACAAAAACTGAGTCCTGACAAAATTGGATTGAGAATGAATCTTTCGTTCATTTTGCTTTGTTTTGTCATCATCCTCTGCTGGTATATTTAGTGTCAAGATGTCTTGTGTCTGTGCTTATCTCCTCTGCTGTACGTGAGTACTGACCTGGAGTGATGATCTCCTCTGCTGTACGATAGTACTGACCTGGAGCTCTCATCAGCACATGTTTAAATGGTTATCTCCTCTGTTATACGTGAGTATAGATCTGGAGCTCTCACCATTTTGATATATTATGTCAAATCATCTTATCGATGAATTCTCTCAAAATGAAATATTCTGTTGATAATCATTTGCACACTAATTCACAAACCTTGTTCTTTGAAGATTGATTCATAATTCAAGAAATCCTGAGGTTGGGTGAGGGTTTTTTACCAAATGGTTGTGGGGTCTTGAATTTTAAAGCATCTAATCGAACCTTAAATGAATCATAAGCTTTGTTCGAAAAAGGATAAGGCATGAGTTTAAGTGGACAATTATATCAGCATGGTTGTGGGGTCTTGCATTTCAAAGCATCTAATCGAACCTTAAATGAATCATAAGCTGTTGTTCGAAAAATGAATCATAAGCTGTTGTTACATGACCAGTATTTCTATGAGAAATGATAGTAACTGTAATGTTATGGATTCTGTTTCACATTAAAAAAAGGAAATGGATCAGATTCTTTAACGATATGCTTGATAGACTCTGCCTGACGAATGAAGTAGACAGCAGCTTTTGATTAATTAAACTTTATGCTTAAGAATGTCTGGATTTACTCAATGGTTTTGGATTGCACAAAAACTGAGTCCTGACAAAAATTGGATTGAGAATGAATCTTTCGTTCATTTTGCTTTGTTTTGTCATCATCCTCTGCTGGTATATTTAGTGTCAAGATGTCTTGTGTGTGTGCTTATCTCCTCTGCTGTACGTGAGTACTGACCTGGAGTGATGATCTCCTCTGCTGTACGATAATACTGACCTGGAGCTCTCATCAGCACATGTTAAATGGTTATCTCCTCTGTATACGTGAGTATAGATCTGGAGCTCTCACCATTTTGATATAATTATGTCAAATCATCTTATCGATGAATTCTCTCAAAATGAAATATTCTGTTGATAATCATTTGCACACTAATTCACAAACCTTTTCTTTGAAGATTGATTCATAATCAAGAAATCCTGAGGTTGGGTGAGGGTTTTTACCAAATGGTTGTGGGGTCTTGAATTTTAAAGCATCTAATCGAACCTTAAATGAATCATAAGCTGTTGTTCGAAAAAGGATAAGGCATGAGTTTAAGTGGACAATATATCAGCATGGTTGTGGGGTCTTGCATTTCAAAGCATCTAATCGAACCTTAAATGAATCATAAGCTGTTGTTCGAAAAATGAATCATAAGCTGTTGTCTACATGACCAGTATTTCTATGAGAAATGATAGTAACTGTTACTGGATTCTGTTTCACATTAAAAAAAGGAAATGGATCAGATTCTTTAACGATATGCTTGATAGACTCTGCCTGACGAATGAAGTAGACAGCAGTTTTTTGATTAAATTAAACTTTATGCTTAAGAATGTCTGGATTTACTCAATGGTTTTGGATTGCACAAAAACTGAGTCCTGACAAAAATTGGATTGAGAATGAATCTTTCGTTCATTTTGCTTTGTTTTGTCATCATCCTCTGCTGGTATATTTAGTGTCAAGATGTCTTGTGTGTGTGCTTATCTCCTCTGCTGTACGTGAGTACTGACCTGGAGTGATGATCTCCTCTGCTGTACGATAGTACTGACCTGGAGCTCTCATCAGCACATGTTTAAATGGTTATCTCCTCTGTTATACGTGAGTATAGATCTGGAGCTCTCACCATTTTGATATAATTATGTCAAATCATCTTATCGATGAATTTCTCTCAAAATGAAATATTCTGTTGATAATCATTTGCACACTAATCACAAACCTTGTTCTTTGAAGATTGATTCATAATTCAAGAAATCCTGAGGTTGGGTGAGGGTTTTTTACCAAATGGTTGTGGGGTCTTGCATTTTAAAGCATCTAATCGAACCTTAAATGAATCATAAGCTGTTGTTCGAAAAAGGATAAGGCATGAGTTTAAGTGGACAATTATATCAGCATGGTTGTGGGTCTTGCATTTTAAAGCATCTAATCGAACCTTAAATGAATCATAAGCTGTTGTTCGAAAAATGAATCATAAGCTGTTGTTTACATGACCAGTATTTCTATGAGAAATGATAGTAACTGTTACTGGATTCTGTTTCACATTAAAAAAAGGAAATGGATCAGATTCTTTAACGATATGCTTGATAGACTCTGCCTGACGAATGAAGTAGACAGCAGCTTTTTGATTAAATTAAACTTTATGCTTAAGAATGTCTGGATTTACTCAATGGTTTTGGATTGCACAAAAACTGAGTCCTGACAAAATTGGATTGAGAATGAATCTTTCGTTCATTTTGCTTGTTTTGTCATCATCCTCTGCTGGTATATTTAGTGTCAAGATGTCTTGTGTGTTGTGCTTATCCTGTGAGTACTGACCTGGAGTGATGATCTCCTCTGCTGTACGATAGTACTGACCTGGAGCTCTCATTAGCACATGTTTAAATGGTTATCTCCTCTGTTATACGTGAGTATAGATCTGGAGCTCTCACCATTTTGATATAATTATGTCAAATCATCTTATCGATGAATTTCTCTCAAAATGAAATATTCTCTTGATAATCATTTGCACACTAATTCACAAACTTGTTCTTTGAAGATTGATTCATAATTCAAGAAATCCTGAGGTTGGGTGAGGGTTTTTTACCAAATGGTTGTGGGTCTTGCATTTTAAAGCATCTAATCGAACCTTAAATGAATCATAAGCTGTTGTTCGAAAAAGGATAAGGCATGAGTTAAGTGGACAATTATATCAATGGTTGGGGCTTGCATTTTAAGCATCTAATCGAAGGATAAGGCATGAGTTTGAATTATATCAGCAGGTGGGGTCTTGCATTTAAAGCATCTAATCGAACCTTAATGAATCATAAGCTGTTGTTCGAAAAATGAATCATAAGCTGTTGTTACATGACCAGTATTTCTATGAGAAATGATAGTAACTGTTACTGGATTCTGTTTCACATAAAAAAAAGGAAATGGATCAGATTCTTTAACGATATGCTTGATAGACTCTGCCTGACGAATGAAGTAGACAGCAGCTTTTTGATTAAATTAAACTTTATGCTTAAGAATGTCTGGATTTACTCAATGGTTTTGGATTGCACAAAAACTGAGTCCTGACAAAAATTGGATTGATTGAGAATGAATCTTTCGTTCATTTTCTTTGTTTTGTCATCATCCTCTGCTGGTATTTAGTGTCAAGATGTCTTGTGTGTGTGCTTATCTCCTCTGTTGTACGTGAGTACTGACCTGGAGTGATGATCTCCTCTGCTGTACGATAGTACTGACCTGGAGCTCTCATTAGCACATGTTTAAATGGTTATCTCCTCTGTTATACGTGAGTATAGATCTGGAGCTCTCACCATTTGATATAATTATGTCAAATCATCTTATCGATGAATTCTCTCAAAATGAAATATTCTGTTGATAATCATTTGCACACTAATTCACAAACCTTGTTCTTTGAAGATTGATTCATAATTCAAGAAATCCTGAGGTTGGGTGAGGGTTTTTTACCAAATGGTTGTGGGGTCTTGTATTTTAAAGCATCTAATCGAACCTTAAATGAATCATAAGCTGTTGTTCGAAAAAGGATAAGGCATGAGTTTAAGTGGACAATTATATCAGCATGGTTGTGGGGTCTTGCATTTTAAAGCATCTAATCGAACCTTAAATGAATCATAAGCTGTTGTTCGAAAAATGAATCATAAGCTGTTGTTTACATGACCAGTATTCTATGAGAAATGATTGTAACTGTTACTGGATTCTGTTTCACATTAAAAAAAGGAAATGGATCAGATTCTTTAAATATGCTTGATAGACTCTGCCTGACGAATGAAGTAGACAGCAGCTTTTTGATTAAATTAAACTTTATGCTTAAGAATGTCTGGATTTACTCAATGGTTTTGGATTGCACAAAAACTGAGTCCTGACAAAAATTGGATTGAGAATGAATCTTTCGTTCATTTTCTTTGTTTTGTCATCATCCTCTGCTGGTATATTTAGTGTCAAGATGTCTTGTGTGTGTGCTTATCTCCTCTGTGTACGTGAGTACTGACCTGGAGTGATGATCTCCTCTGCTGTACGATAGTACTGACCTGGAGCTCTCATTAGCACATGTTTAAATGGTTATCTCCTCTGTTATACGTGAGTATAGATCTGGAGCTCTCACCATTTTGATATAATTATGTCAAATCATCTTATCGATGAATTTCTCTCAAAATGAAATATTCTGTTGATAATCATTTGCACACTAATTCACAAACCTTGTTCTTTGAAGATTGATTCATAATTCAAGAAATCCTGAGGTTGGGTGAGGGTTTTTTACCAAATGGTTGTGGGGCCTTGCATTTTAAAGCATCTAATCGAACCTTAAATGAATCATAAGCTGTTGTTCGAAAAAGGATAAGGCATGAGTTTAAGTGGACATTTATATCAGCATGGTTGTGGGGTCTTGCATTTTAAAGTATCTAATCGAACCTTAAATGAATCATAAGCTGTTGTTCGAAAAATGAATCATAAGCTGTTGTTTACATGACCAGTATTTCTATGAGAAATGATAGTAACTGTTACTGGATTCTGTTTCACATTAAAAAAAAGGAAATGGATCAGATTCTTTAACGATATGCTTGATAGACTCTGCCTGACGAATGAAGTAGACAGCAGCTTTTTGATTAAATTAAACTTTATGCTTAAGAATGTCTGGATTTACTCAATGGTTTTGGATTGCACAAAAACTGAGTCCTGACAAAAATTGGATTGAGAATGAATCTTTCGTTCATTTTGCTTTGTTTTGTCATCATCCTCTGCTGGTATATTTAGTGTCAAGATGTCTTGTGTCTGTGCTTATGTCCTTTGCTGTACGTGAGTACTGACATGGAGTGATGATCTCCTCTGCTGTACGATAGTACTGACCTGGAGCTCTCATCAGCACATGTTTAAATGGTTATCTCCTCTGTTATACGTGAGTATAGATCTGGAGCTCTCACCATTTTGATATAATTATGTCAAATCATCTTATCGATAAATTTCTCTCAAAATGAAATATTCTGTTGATAATCATTTGCACACTAATTCACAAACCTTGTTCTTTGAAGATTGATTCATAATTCAAGAAATCCTGAGGTTGGGTGAGGGTTTTTTACCAAATGGTTGTGGGGTCTTGAATTTTAAAGCATCTAATCGAACCTTAAATGAATCATAAGCTGTTGTTCGAAAAAGGATAAGGCATGAGTTTAAGTGGACAATTATATCAGCATGGTTGTGGGGTCTTGCATTTTAAAGCATCTAATCGAACCTTAAATGAATCATAAGCTGTTGTTCGAAAAATGAATCATAAGCTGTTGTTTACATGACCAGTATTTCTATGAGAAATGATAGTAACTGTTACTGGATTCTGTTTCACATTAAAAAAAAGGAAATGGATCAGATTCTTTAACGATATGCTTGATAGACTCTGCCTGACGAATGAAGTAGACAGCAGCTTTTTGATTAAATTAAACTTTATGCTTAAGAATGTCTGGATTTACTCAATGGTTTTGGATTGCACAAAAACTGAGTCCTGACAAAAATTGGATTGAGAATGAATCTTTCGTTCATTTTGCTTTGTTTTGTCATCATCCTCTGCTGGTATATTTAGTGTCAAGATGTCTTGTGTGTGTGCTTATCCGTGAGTACTGACCTGGAGTGATGATCTCCTCTGCTGTACGATAGTGCTGACCTGGAGCTCTCATTAGCACATGTTTAATGGTTATCTCCTCTGTTATACGTGAGTATAGATCTGGAGCTCTCCATTTTGATATAATTATGTCAAATCATCTTATCGATGAAATTCTCTCAAAATGAAATATTCTCTTGATAATCATTTGCACACTAATTCACAAACCTTGTTCTTTGAAGATTGATTCATAATTCAAGAAATCCTGAGGTTGGGTGAGGGTTTTTTACCAAATGGTTGTGGGTTCTTGCATTTTAAAGCATCTAATCGAACCTTAAATGAATCATAAGTGTTGTTCGAAAAAGGATAAGGCATGAGTTTAAGTGGACAATTATATCAGCATGGTTGTGGGGTCTGCATTTTAAAGCATCTAATCGAAAAAGGATAAGGCATGAGTTTAAGTGGACAATTATATCAGCATGGTTGTGGGGTCTTGCATTTTAAGCATCTAATCGAACCTAAATGAATAAGCTGTTGTTCGAAAAATGAATCATAAGCTGTTGTTACATGACCAGTATTTCTATAGAAATGATTGTAACTGTTACTGGATTCTGTTTCACATTAAAAAAAAGGAAATGGATCAGATTCTTTAACGATATGCTTGATAGACTCTGCCTGACGAATGAAGTAGACAGCAGCTTTTGATTAAATTAAACTTTATGCTTAAGAATGTCTGGATTTACTCAATGGTTTTGGATTGCACAAAAACTGAGTCCTGACAAAAATTGGATTGAGAATGAATCTTCGTTCTTTCTTTGTTTTGTCATCATCCTCTGCTGGTCTATTTAGTGTCAAGATGTCTTGTGTGTGTGCTTATCTCCTCTGTTGTACGTGAGTACTAACCTGGAGTGATGATCTCCTCTGCTGTACGATAGTACTGACCTGGAGCTCTCATTAGCACATGTTTAAATGGTTATCTCCTCTGTTATACGTGAGTATAGATCTGGAGCTCTCACCATTTTGATATAATTATGTCAAATCATTTATCGATGAATTTCTCTCAAAATGAATATTCTGTTGATAATCATTTGCACACTATTCACAAACCTTGTTCTTTGAAGATTGATTCATAATTCAAGAAATCCTGAGGTTGGGTGAGGGTTTTTTACCAAATGGTTGTGGGGTCTTGCATTTTAAAGCATCTAATCGAACCTTAAATGAATCATAAGCTGTTGTTCGAAAAAGGATAAGGCATGAGTTTAAGTGGACAATTATATCAGCATGGTTGTGGGGTCTTGCATTTTAAAGCATCTAATCGAACCTTAAATGAATCATAAGCTGTTGTTCGAAAAATGAATCATAAGCTGTTGTTTACATGACCAGTATTTCTATGAGAAATGATTGTAACTGTTACTGGATTCTGTTTCACATTAAAAAAAAGGAAATGGATCAGATTCTTTAACGATATGCTTGATAGACTCTGCCTGACGAATGAAGTAGACAGCAGCTTTTTGATTAAATTAAACTTTATGCTTAAGAATGTCTGGATTTACTCAATGGTTTTGGATTGCACAAAAACTGAGTCCTGACAAAAATTGGATTGAGAATGAATCTTTCGTTCATTTTCTTTGTTTTGTCATCATCCTCTGCTGGTATATTTAGTGTCAAGATGTCTTGTGTGTGTGCTTATCTCCTCTGTTGTACGTGAGTACTAACCTGGAGTGATGATCTCCTCTGCTGTACGATAGTACTGACCTGGAGCTCTCATTAGCACATGTTTAAATGGTTATCCTCTGTTATACGTGAGTATAGATCTGGAGCTCTCACCATTTTGATATAATTATGTCAAATCATCTTATCGATGAATTTCTCTCAAAATGAAATATTCTGTGATAATCATTTGCACACTAATTCACAAACCTTGTTCTTTGAAGATTGATTCATAATTCAAGAAATCCTGAGGTTGGGTGAGGGTTTTTTACCAAATGGTTGTGGGGCTTGCATTTTAAAGCATCTAATCGAAACTTAAATGAATCATAAGCTGTTGTTCGAAAAAGGATAAGGCATGAGTTTAAGTGGAATTATATCAGCATGGTTGTGGGGTCTTGCATTTTAAAGCATCTAATCGAACCTTAAATGAATCATAAGCTGTTGTTCGAAAAATGAATCATAAGCTGTTGTTTACATGACCAGTATTTCTATGAGAAATGATAGTAACTGTTACTGGATTCTGTTTCACATTAAAAAAAGGAAATGGATCAGATTCTTTAACGATATGCTTGATAGACTCTGCCTGACGAATGAAGTAGACAGCAGCTTTTGATTAAATTAAACTTTATGCTTAGAATGTCTGGATTTACTCAATGGTTTTGGATTGCACAAAACTGAGTCCTGACAAAAATGGATTGAGAATGAATCTTTCGTTCATTTTGCTTTGTTTTGTCATCATCTCTGCTGGTATATTTAGTGTCAAGATGTCTTGTGTCTGTGCTTATCTCCTTGCTGTACGTGAGTACTGACCTGGAGTGATGATCTCCTCTGCTGTACGATAGTACTGACCTGGAGCTCTCATCAGCACATGTTTAATGGTTATCTCCTCTGTTATACGTGAGTATAGATCTGGAGCTCTCACCATTTTGATATAATTATGTCAAATCATCTTATCGATGAATTTCTCTCAAAATGAAATATTCTGTTGATAATCATTTGCACACTAATTCACAAACCTTGTTCTTTGAAGATTGATTCATAATTCAAGAAATCCTGAGGTTGGGTGAGGGTTTTTTACCAAATGGTTGTGGGGTCTTGCATTTTAAAGCATCTAATCGAACCTTAAATGAATCATAAGCTGTTGTTCGAAAAAGGATAAGGCATGAGTTTAAGTGGACATTTATCAGCATGGTTGTGGGGTCTTGCATTTTAAAGCATCTAATCGAACCTTAAATGAATCATAAGCTGTTGTTCGAAAAATGAATCATAAGCTGTTGTTTACATGACCAGTATTTCTATGAGAAATGATAGTAACTGTTACTGGATTCTGTTTCACATTAAAAAAAAGGAAATGGATCAGATTTTTTAACGATATGCTTGATAGACTCTGCCTGACGAATGAAGTAGACAGCAGCTTTTTGATTAAATTAAACTTTATGCTTAAGAATGTCTGGATTTACTCAATGGTTTTGGATTGCACAAAAACTGAGTCCTGACAAAAATTGGATTGAGAATGAATCTTTCGTTCATTTGCTTTGTTTTGTCATCATCCTCTGCTGGTATATTTAGTGTCAAGATGTCTTGTGTGTGCTTATCTCCTCTGCTGTACGTGAGTACTGACCTGGAGTGATGATCTCCTCTGCTGTACGATAATACTGACCTGGAGCTCTCATCAGCACATGTTTAAATGGTTATCTCCTCTGTTATACGTGAGTATAGATCTGGAGCTCACCATTTTGATATAATTATGTCAAATCATCTTATCGATGAATTTCTCTCAAAATGAAATATTCTGTTGATAATCATTTGCACACTAATTCACAAACCTTGTTCTTTGAAGATTGATTCATAATTCAAGAAATCCTGAGGTTGGGTGAGGGTTTTTTACCAAATGGTTGTGGGGTCTTGCATTTTAAAGCATCTAATCGAACCTTAAATGAATCATAAGCTGTTGTTCGAAAAAGGATAAGGCATGAGTTTAAGTGGACAATTATATCAGCATGGTTGTGGGGTCTTGCATTTTAAAGCATCTAATCGAACCTTAAATGAATCATAAGCTGTTGTTCGAAAAATGAATCATAAGCTGTTGTTTACATGACCAGTATTTCTATGAGAAATGATAGTAACTGTTACTGGATTCTGTTTCACATTAAAAAAAGGAAATGGATCAGATTCTTTACGATATGCTTGATAGACTCTGCCTGACGAATGAAGTAGACAGCAGCTTTTTGATTAAATTAAACTTATGCTTAAGAATGTCTGGATTTACTCAATGGTTTTGGATTGCACAAAAACTGAGTCCTGAAAATTGGATTGAGAATGAATCTTTCGTTCATTTCTTTGTTTTGTCATCATCCTCTGCTGGTATATTTAGTGTCAAGATGTCTTGTGTGTGTGCTTATCTCCTCTGTTGTACGTGAGTACTACCTGGAGTGATGATCTCCTCTGCTGTACGATAGTACTGACCTGGAGCTCTCATTAGCACATGTTTAAATGGTTATCTCCTCTGTTATACGTGAGTATAGATCTGGAGCTCTCACCATTTTGATATAATTATGTCAAATCATCTTATCGATGAATTCTCTCAAAATGAAATATTCTGTTGATAATCATTTGCACACTAATTCACAAACCTTGTTCTTTGAAGATTGATTCATAATTCAAGAAATCCTGAGGTTGGGTGAGGGTTTTTTACCAAATGGTTGTGGGGTCTTGCATTTTAAAGCATCTAATCGAACCTTAAATGAATCATAAGCTGTTGTTCGAAAAAGGATAAGGCATGAGTTTAAGTGGACAATTATATCAGCATGGTTGTGGGGTCTTGCATTTTAAAGCATCTAATCGAACCTTAAATGAATCATAAGCTGTTGTTCGAAAAATGAATCATAAGCTGTTGTTTACATGACCAGTATTTCTATGAGAAATGATAGTAACTGTTACTGGATTCTGTTTCACATTAAAAAAAAGGAAATGGATCAGATTCTTTAACGATATGCTTGATAGACTCTGCCTGACGAATGAAGTAGACAGCAGCTTTTTGATTAAATTAAACTTTATGCTTAAGAATGTCTGGATTTACTCAATGGTTTTGGATTGCACAAAAACTGAGTCCTGACAAAAATTGGATTGAGAATGAATCTTTCGTTCATTTTGCTTTGTTTTGTCATCATCCTCTGCTGGTATATTTAGTGTCAAGATGTCTTGTGTCTGTGCTTATCTCCTCTGCTGTACGTGAGTACTGACCTGGAGTGATGATCTCCTCTGCTGTACGATAGTACTGACCTGGAGCTCTCATCAGCACATGTTTAAATGGTTATCTCCTCTGTTATACGTGAGTATAGATCTGGAGCTCTCACCATTTTGATATAATTATGTCAAATCATCTTATCGATGAATTTCTCTCAAATGAAATATTCTGTTGATAATCATTTGCACACTAATTCACAAACCTTGTTCTTTGAAGATTGATTCATAATTCAAGAAATCCTGAGGTTGGGTGAGGGTTTTTTACCAAATGGTTGTGGGGTCTTGCATTTTAAAGCATCTAATCGAACCTTAAATGAATCATAAGCTGTTGTTCGAAAAAGGATAAGGCATGAGTTTAAGTGGACAATTATATCAGCATGGTTGTGGGGTCTTGCATTTTAAAGCATCTAATCGAACCTTAAATGAATCATAAGCTGTTGTTCGAAAAATGAATCATAAGCTGTTGTTACATGACCAGTATTTCTATGAGAAATGATAGTAACTGTTACTGGATTCTGTTTCACATTAAAAAAAAGGAAATGGATCAGATTCTTTAACGATATGCTTGATAGACTCTGCCTGACGAATGAAGTAGACAGCAGCTTTTTGATTAAATTAAACTTTATGCTTAAGAATGTCTGGATTTACTCAATGGTTTGGATTGCACAAAAACTGAGTCCTGACAAAAATTGGATTGAGAATGAATCTTTCGTTCATTTTCTTTGTTTTGTCATCATCCTCTGCTGGTATATTTAGTGTCAAGATGTCTTGTGTGTGTGCTTATCTCCTCTGTTGTACGTGAGTACTGACCTGGAGTGATGATCTCCTCTGCTGTACGATAGTACTGACCTGGAGCTCTCATTAGCACATGTTTAAATGGTTATCTCCTCTGTTATACGTGAGTATAGATCTGGAGCTCTCACCATTTTGATATAATTATGTCAAATCATCTTATCGATGAATTTCTCTCAAAATGAAATATTCTGTTGATAATCATTTGCACACTAATTCACAAACCTTGTTCTTTGAAGATTGATTCATAATTCAAGAAATCCTGAGGTTGGGTGAGGGTTTTTACCAAATGGTTGTGGGGTCTTGCATTTAAAGCATCTAATCGAACCTTAAATGAATCATAAGCTGTTGTTCGAAAAAGGAAGGCATGAGTTTAAGTGGACAATTATATCAGCATGGTTGTGGGGTCTTGCATTTTAAAGCATCTAATCGAACCTTAAATGAATCATAAGCTGTTGTTCGAAAAATGAATCATAAGCTGTTGTTTACATGACCAGTATTTCTATGAGAAATGATAGTAACTGTTACTGGATTCTGTTTCACATTAAAAAAAGGAAATGGATCAGATTTTTAACGATATGCTTGATAGACTCTGCCTGACGAATGAAGTAGACAGCTTTTTGATTAAATTAAACTTTATGCTTAAGAATGTCTGGATTTACTCAATGGTTTTGGATTGCACAAAAACTGAGTCCTGACAAAAATTGGATTGAGAATGAATCTTTCGTTCATTTTGCTTTGTTTTGTCATCATCCTCTGCTGGTATATTTAGTGTCAAGATGTCTTGTGTCTGTGCTTATCTCCTCTGCTGTACGTGAGTACTGACCTGGAGTGATGATCTCCTCTGCTGTACGATAGTACTGACCTGGAGCTCTTCAGCACATGTTTAAATGGTTATCTCCTCTGTTATACGTGAGTATAGATCTGGAGCTCTCACCATTTTGATATAATTATGTCAAATCATCTTATCGATGAATTCTCTCAAATGAAATATTCTGTTGATAATCATTTGCACACTAATTCACAAACCTTGTTCTTTGAAGATTGATTCATAATTCAAGAAATCCTGAGGTTGGGTGAGGGTTTTTTACCAAATGGTTGTGGGGTCTTGAATTTTAAAGCATCTAATCGAACCTTAAATGAATCATAAGCTGTTGTTCGAAAAAGGATAAGGCATGAGTTTAAGTGGACAATTATATCAGCATGGTTGTGGGGTCTTGCATTTTAAAGCATCTAATCGAACCTTAAATGAATCATAAGCTGTTGTTCGAAAAATGAATCATAAGCTGTTGTTTACATGACCAGTATTTCTATGAGAAATGATAGTAACTGTTACTGGATTCTGTTTCACATTAAAAAAAAGGAAATGGATCAGATTCTTTAACGATATGCTTGATAGACTCTGCCTGACGAATGAAGTAGACAGCAGCTTTTTGATTAAATTAAACTTTATGCTTAAGAATGTCTGGATTTACTCAATGGTTTTGGATTGCACAAAAACTGAGTCCTGACAAAAATTGGATTGAGAATGAATCTTTCGTTCATTTTGCTTTGTTTTGTCATCATCCTCTGCTGGTATATTTAGTGTCAAGATGTCTTGTGTCTGTGCTTATCTCCTGCTGTACGTGAGTACTGACCTGGAGTGATGATCTCCTCTGCTGTACGATAGTACTGACCTGGAGCTCTCATCAGCACATGTTTAAATGGTTATCTCCTCTGTTATACGTGAGTATAGATCTGGAGCTCTCACCATTTTGATATAATTATGTCAAATCATCTTATCGATGAATTTCTCTCAAAATGAAATATTCTGTTGATAATCATTTGCACACTAATTCACAAACCTTGTTCTTTGAAGATTGATTCATAATTCAAGAAATCCTGAGGTTGGGTGAGGGTTTTTTACCAAATGGTTGTGGGGTCTTGCATTTTAAAGCATCTAATCGAACCTTAAATGAATCATAAGCTGTTGTTCGAAAAAGGATAAGGCATGAGTTTAAGTGGACAATTATATCAGCATGGTTGTGGGGTCTTGCATTTTAAAGCATCTAATCGAACCTTAAATGAATCATAAGCTGTTGTTCGAAAAATGAATCATAAGCTGTTGTTTACATGACCAGTATTTCTATGAGAAATGATAGTAACTGTTACTGGATTCTGTTTCACATTAAAAAAAGGAAATGGATCAGATTCTTTAACGATATGCTTGATAGACTCTGCCTGACGAATGAAGTAGACAGCAGCTTTTTGATTAAATTAAACTTTATGCTTAAGAATGTCTGGATTTACTCAATGGTTTTGGATTGCAAAAACTGAGTCCTGACAAAAATTGGATTGAGAATGAATCTTTCGTTCATTTTCTTTGTTTTGTCATCATCCTCTGCTGGTATTTAGTGTCAAGATGTCTTGTGTCTGTGCTTATCTCCTTTGCTGTACGTGAGTACTGACATGGAGTGATGATCTCCTCTGCTGTACGATAGTACTGACCTGGAGCTCTCATCAGCACATGTTTAAATGGTTATCTCCTCTGTTATACGTGAGTATAGATCTGGAGCTCTCACCATTTTGATATAATTATGTCAAATCATCTTATCGATGAATTCTCTCAAAATGAAATATTCTGTTGATAATCATTTGCACACTAATTCACAAACCTTGTTCTTTGAAGATTGATTCATAATTCAAGAAATCCTGAGGTTGGGTGAGGGTTTTTACCAATGGTTGTGGGGTCTTGCATTTTAAAGCATCTAATCGAACCTTAAATGAATCATAAGCTGTTGTTCGAAAAAAAGGAAGGCATGAGTTTAAGTGGACCAATATCAGCATGGTGGGGTCTTGCATTTTAAAGCATCTAATCGAACCTTAAATGAATCATAAGCTGTTGTTCGAAAAATGAATCATAAGCTGTTGTTTACATGACCAGTATTCTATGAGAAATGATGTAACTGTTACTGGATTCTGTTTCACATTAAAAAAAAGGAAATGGATCAGATTCTTTAACGATATGCTTGATAGACTCTGCCTGACGAATGAAGTAGACAGCAGCTTTTGATTAAATTAAACTTTATGCTTAAGAATGTCTGGATTTACTCAATGGTTTTGGATTGCACAAAAACTGAGTCCTGACAAAAATTGGATTGAGAATGAATCTTTCGTTCATTTTGCTTTGTTTTGTCATCATCCTCTGCTGGTATATTTAGTGTCAAGATGTCTTGTGTGTGTGCTTATCTCCTCTGCTGTACGTGAGTACTGACCTGGAGTGATGATCTCCTCTGCTGTACGATAGTACTGACCTGGAGCTCTCATCAGCACATGTTTAAATGGTTATCTCCTCTGTTATACGTGAGTATAGATCTGGAGCTCTCACCATTTTGATATAATTATGTCAAATCATCTATCGATGAATTCTCTCAAAATGAAATATTCTGTTGATAATCATTTGCACACTAATTCACAAACCTTGTTCTTTGAAGATTGATTCATAATTCAAGAAATCCTGAGGTTGGGTGAGGGTTTTTTACAAATGGTTGTGGGGTCTTGCATTTTAAAGCATCTAATCGAACCTTAAATGAATCATAAGCTGTTGTTCGAAAAAGGATAAGGCATGAGTTTAAGTGGACAATTATATCAGCATGGTGGGGTCTTGCATTTTAAAGCATCTAATCGAACCTTAAATGAATCATAAGCTGTGTTCGAAAAATGAATCATAAGCTGTGTTACATGACCAGTATTTCTATGAGAAATGATAGTAACTGTTACTGGATTCTGTTTCATTAAAAAAAGGAAATGGATCAGATTCTTAACGATATGCTTGATAGACTCTGCCTGACGAATGAAGTAGACAGCAGCTTTTTGATTAAATTAAACTTTATGCTTAAGAATGTCTGGATTTACTCAATGGTTTTGGATTGCACAAAAACTGAGTCCTGACAAAAATTGGATTGAGAATGAATCTTTCGTTCATTTTGCTTTGTTTTGTCATCATCCTCTGCTGGTATATTTAGTGTCAAGATGTCTTGTGTCTGTGCTTATCTCCTCTGCTGTACGTGAGTACTGACCTGGAGTGATGATCTCCTCTGCTGTACGATAGTACTGACCTGGAGCTCTCATCAGCACATGTTTAAATGGTTATCTCCTCTGTTATACGTGAGTATAGATCTGGAGCTCTCACCATTTTGATATAATTATGTCAAATCATCTTATCGATGAATTTCTCTCAAACTGAAATATTCTGTTGATAATCATTTGCACACTAATTCACAAACCTTGTTCTTTGAAGATTGATTCATAATTCAAGAAATCCTGAGGTTGGGTGAGGGTTTTTTACCAAATGGTTGTGGGGTCTTGAATTTAAAGCATCTAATCGAACCTTAAATGAATCATAAGCTGTTGTTCGAAAAAGGATAAGGCATGAGTTTAAGTGGACAATTATATCAGCATGGTTGTGGGGTCTTGCATTTTAAAGCATCTAATCGAACCTTAAATGAATCATAAGTGTTGTTCGAAAATGAATCATAAGCTGTTGTTTACATGACCAGTATTTCTATGAGAAATGATAGTAACTGTTATGGATTCTGTTTCACAACTTAAAAAAAAGGAAATGGATCAGATTCTTTAACGATATGCTTGATAGACTCTGCCTGACGAATGAAGTAGACAGCAGCTTTTTGATTAAATTAAACTTTATGCTTAAGAATGTCTGGATTTACTCAATGGTTTTGGATTGCACAAAAACTGAGTCCTGACAAAATTGGATTGAGAATGAATCTTTCGTTCATTTTGCTTTGTTTTGTCATCATCCTCTGCTGGTATATTTAGTGTCAAGATGTCTTGTGTGTGTGCTTATCTCCTCTGTTGTACGTGAGTACTACCTGGAGTGATGATCTCCTCTGCTGTACGATAGTACTGACCTGGAGCTCTCATCAGCACATGTTAATGGTTATCCTCTGTTATACGTGAGTATAGATCTGGAGCTCTCACCATTTTGATATAATTATGTCAAATCATCTTATCGATGAATTCTCTCAAAATGAAATATTCTGTTGATAATCATTTGCACACTAATTCACAAACCTTGTTCTTTGAAGATTGATTCATAATTCAGAAATCCTGAGGTTGGGTGAGGGTTTTTTACCAAATGGTTGTGGGGTCTTGCATTTTAAAGCATCTAATCAACCTTAAATGAATCATAAGCTGTTGTTCGAAAAAGGATAAGGCATGAGTTTAAGTGGACAATTATATGAGCATGGTTGTGGGGTCTTGCATTTTAAAGCATCTAATCGAACCTTAAATGAATCATAAGCTGTTGTTCGAAAAATGAATCATAAGCTGTTGTTACATGACCAGTATTTCTATGAGAAATGATAGTAACTGTTACTGGATTCTGTTTCACATTAAAAAAAAGGAAATGGATCAGATTCTTTAACGATATGCTTGATAGACTCTGCCTGACGAATGAAGTAGACAGCAGCTTTTTGATTAAATTAAACTTTATGCTTAAGAATGTCTGGATTTACTCAATGGTTTTGGATTGCACAAAAACTGAGTCCTGACAAAAATGGATTGAGAATGAATCTTTCGTTCATTTGCTTTGTTTTGTCATCATCCTCTGCTGGTATATTTAGTGTCAAGATGTCTTGTGTCTGTGCTTATCTCCTCTGCTGTACGTGAGTACTGACCTGGAGTGATGATCTCCTCTGCAGTACGATAGTACTGACCTGGAGCTCTCATCAACACGTGTTTAAATGGTTATCTCCTCTGTTATACGTGAGTATAGATCTGGAGCTCTCACCATTTTGATATAATTATGTCAAATCATCTTATCGATGAATTTCTCTCAAACTGAAATATTCTGTTGATAATCATTTGCACACTAATTCACAAACCTTGTTCTTTGAAGATTGATTCATATTCAAGAAATCCTGAGGTTGGGTGAGGGTTTTTACCAAATGGTTGTGGGGTCTTGAATTTTAAAGCATCTAATCGAACCTTAAATGAATCATAAGCTGTTGTTCGAAAAAGGATAAGGCATGAGTTTAAGTGGACAATTATATCAGCATGGTTGTGGGGTCTTGCATTTTAAAGCATCTAATCGAACCTTAAATGAATCATAAGCTGTTGTTCGAAAAATGAATCATAAGCTGTTGTTTACATGACCAGTATTTCTATGAGAAATGATAGTAACTGTTACTGGATTCTGTTTCACATTAAAAAAAGGAAATGGATCAGATTCTTAACGATATGCTTGATAGACTCTGCCTGACGAATGAAGTAGACAGCAGCTTTTTGATTAAATTAAACTTTATGCTTAAGAATGTCTGGATTTACTCAATGGTTTTGGATTGCACAAAAACTGAGTCCTGACAAAAATTGGATTGAGAATGAATCTTTCGTTCATTTTGCTTTGTTTTGTCATCATCCTCTGCTGGTATATTTAGTGTCAAGATGTCTTGTGTGTGTGCTTATCTCCTCTGCTGTACGTGAGTACTGACCTGGAGTGATGATCTCCTCTGCTGTACGATATACTGACCTGGAGCTCTCATCAGCACATGTTTAAATGGTTATCTCCTCTGTTATACGTGAGTATAGATCTGGAGCTCTCACCATTTTGATATAATTATGTCAATCATCTTATCGATGAATTTCTCTCAAATGAAATATTCTGTTGATAATCATTTGCACACTAATTCACAAACCTTGTTCTTTGAAGATTGATTCATAATTCAAGAAATCCTGAGGTTGGGTGAGGGTTTTTTACCAAATGGTTGTGGGGTCTTGCATTTTAAAGCATCTAATCGAACCTAAATGAATCATAAGCTGTTGTTCGAAAAAGGATAAGGCATGAGTTTAAGTGGACAATTATATGAGCATGGTTGTGGGGTCTTGCATTTTAAAGCATCTAATCGAACCTTAAATGAATCATAAGCTGTTGTTCGGAAAATGAATCATAAGCTGTTGTTTACATGACCAGTATTTCTATGAGAAATGATAGTAACTGTTACGGATTCTGTTTCACATTAAAAAAAAGGAAATGGATCAGATTCTTTAACGATATGCTTGATAGACTCTGCCTGACGAAAAGTAGACAGCAGCTTTTTGATTAAATTAAACTTTATGCTTAAGAATGTCTGGATTTACTCAATGGTTTTGGATTGCACAAAAACTGAGTCCTGACAAAAATTGGATTGAGAATGAATCTTTCGTTCATTTTGCTTTGTTTTGTCATCATCCTCTGCTGGTATATTTAGTGTCAAGATGTCTGTGTCTGTGCTTATCTCCTCTGCTGTACGTGAGTACTGACCTGGAGTGATGATCTCCTCTGCTGTACGATAGTACTGACCTGGAGCTCTCATCAACACGTGTTTAAATGGTTATCCTCTGTTATACGTGAGTATAGATCTGGAGCTCTCACCATTTTGATATAATTATGTCAAATCATCTTATCGATGAATTCTCTCAAATGAAATATTCTGTTGATAATCATTTGCACACTAATTCACAAACCTTGTTCTTTGAAGATTGATTCATAATTCAAGAAATCCTGAGGTGGGTGAGGGTTTTTACCAAATGGTTGTGGGGTCTTGAATTTTAAAGCATCTAATCGAACCTTAAATGAATCATAAGCTGTTGTTCGAAAAAGGATAAGGCATGAGTTTAAGTGGACAATTATATCAGCATGGTTGTGGGGTCTTGCATTTTAAAGCATCTAATCGAACCTTAAATGAATCATAAGCTGTTGTTCGAAAAATGAATCATAAGCTGTTTCTTACATGACCAGTATTTCTATGAGAAATGATAGTAACTGTTACTGGATTCTGTTTCACATTAAAAAAAAGAAATGGATCAGATTCTTTAACGATATGCTTGATAGACTCTGCCTGACGAATGAAGTAGACAGCAGCTTTTTGATTAAATTAAACTTTATGCTTAAGAATGTCTGGATTTACTCAATGGTTTTGGATTGCACAAAAACTGAGTCCTGACAAAAATTGGATTGAGAATGAATCTTTCGTTCATTTTCTGTTTTGTCATCATCCTCTGCTGGTATATTAGTGTCAAGATGTCTTGTGTGTGTGCTTATCCTCTGTTGTACGTGAGTACTACCTGGAGTGATGATCTCCTCTGCTGTACGATAGTACTGACCTGGAGCTCTCATCAGCACATGTTTAAATGGTTATCCTCTGTTATACGTGAGTATAGATCTGGAGCTCTCACCATTTTGATATAATTATGTCAAATCATCTTATCGATGATTTCTCTCAAAATGAAATATTCTGTTGATAATCATTTGCACACTAATTCACAAACCTTGTTCTTTGAAGATTGATTCATAATTCAAGAAATCCTGAGGTTGGGTGAGGGTTTTTTACCAAATGGTGTGGGGTCTTGCATTTTAAAGCATCTAATCGAACCTTAATGAATCATAAGCTGTTGTTCGAAAAAGGATAAGCATGAGTTTAAGTGGACAATTATATCAGCATGGTTGTGGGGTCTTGCATTTTAAAGCATCTAATCGAACCTTAAATGAATCATAAGCTGTTGTTCGAAAAATGAATCATAAGCTGTTGTTTACATGACCAGTATTTCTATGAGAAATGATTGTAACTGTTACTGGATTCTGTTTCACATTAAAAAAAGGAAATGGATCAGATTCTTTAACGATATGCTTGATAGACTCTGCCTGGACGAATGAAGTAGACAGCAGCTTTTTGATTAAATTAAACTTTATGCTTAAGAATGTCTGGATTTACTCAATGGTTTTGGATTGCATAAAAACTGAGTCCTGACAAAAATTGGATTGAGAATGAATCTTTCGTTCATTTTGCTTTGTTTTGTCATCATCCTCTGCTGGTATATTTAGTGTCAAGATGTCTTGTGTGTGTGCTTATCTCCTCTGCTGTACGTGAGTACTGACCTGGAGTGATGATCTCCTCTGCTGTACGATAGTACTGACCTGGAGCTCTCATCAGCACATGTTTAAATGGTTATCTCCTCTGTTATACGTGAGTATAGATCTGGAGCTCTCACCATTTTGATATAATTATGTCAAATCATCTTATCGATGAATTCTCTCTCTCAAAATGAAATATTCGTTTGATATATTTGCACACTAATTCACAAACCTTGTTCTTTGAAGATTGATTCATAATTCAAGAAATCCTGAGGTTGGGTGAGGGTTTTTTACCAAATGGTTGTGGGGTCTTGCATTTTAAGCATCTAATCGAACCTTAAATGAATCATAAGCTGTTGTTCAAAAAAGATAAGGCATGAGTTTAAGTGGACAATTATATCAGCATGGTTGTGGGGTCTTGCATTTTAAATCATCTAATCGAACCTTAAATGAATCATAAGCTGTTGTTCGAAAATTGAATCATAAGCTGTTGTTTACATGACCAGTATTTCTATGAGAAATGATAGTAACTGTTATTGGATTCTGTTTCACATTAAAAAAAAGGAAATGGATCAAAATCTTTAACGATATGCGTGATAGACTCTGCCTGACGAATGAAGTAGACAGCAGCTTTTTGATTAAATTAAACTTGATGCTTAAGAATGTCTGATTTACTCAATGGTTTTGGATTGAACAAAAACTGAGTCCTGACAAAAATTGGATTGAGAATGAATCTTTCGTTCATTTTGCTTTGTTTTGTCATCATCCTCTGCTGGTATATTAGTGTCAAGATGTCTTGTGTCTGTGCTTATCTCCTCTGCTGTACGTGAGTACTGACCTGGAGTGATGATCTCCTCTGCTGTAGATAGTACTGACCTGGAGCTCTCATTAGCACATGTTAAATGGTTATCTCCTCTGTTATACGTGAGTATAGATTGGAGCTCTCACCATTTTGATATAATTATGTCAAATCATCTTATCGATGAATTTCTCTGAAACTTAATATTCTGTTGATAATCATTTGCACCCTAATTCACAAACCTTGTTCTTTGAAGATTGATTCATAATTCAAGAAATCCTGAGGTTGGGTGAGGGTTTTTACCAAATGGTTGTGGGGTCTTGAATTTTAAAGCATCTAATCGAACCTTAATGAATCATAAGCTGTTGTTCGAAAAAGGATAAGGCATGAGTTTAAGTGGACAATTATATCAGCATGGTTCTGGGGTTTCTGCTTTAAAGCATCTAATCGAACTTAAATGAATCATAAGCTGTTGTTCGAAAAATGAATCATAAGCTGTTGTTTACATGACCAGTATTTCTATGAGAAATGATAGTACTGTTACTGGATTCTGTTTCACATTAAAAAAAAGGAAATGGATCAGATTCTTTAACGATATGCTTGATAGACTGCCTGACGAATGAAGTAGACAGCACTTTTTGATTAAATTAAACTTGATGCTTAAGAATGTCTGGATTTACTCAATGGTTTTGGATTGAACAAAAACTGAGTCCTGACAAAAATGGATTGAGAATGATCTTTCGTTCATTTTGCTTTGTTTTGTCATCATCCTCTGCTGGTATATTTAGTGTCAAGATGTCTTGTGTCTGTGCTTATCTCCTCTGCTGTACGTGAGTACTGACCTGGAGTGATGATCTCCTCTGCTGTATGATAGTACTGACCTGGAGCTCTCATCAGCACATGTTTAAATGGTTATCTCCTCTGTTATACGTGAGTATAGATCTGGAGCTCTCACCATTTTGATATAATTATGTCAAATCATCTTATCGATGATTTCTCTCAAAATGAAATATTCTGTTGATAATCATTGCACACTAATTCACAAACCTTGTTCTTTGAAGATTGATTCATAATTCAAGAAATCCTGAGGTTGGGTGAGGGTTTTTTACCAAATGGTTGTGGGGTCTTGCATTTTAAAGCATCTAATCAAACCTTAAAGAATCATAAGCTGTGTGTTCGAAAAAGGATAAGGCATGAGTTTAAGTGGACAATTATATCAGCATGGTTGTGGGGTTGTGTTTTTAAAGCATCTAATCGAACCTTAAATGAATCATAAGCTGTGTTCGAAAAATGAATCATAAGCTGTTGTTTACATGACCAGTAGTTCTATGAGAAATGATAGTAACTGTTACCGGATTCTGTTTCACATTAAAAAAAGGAAATGGATCAGATTCTTTAACGATATGCTTGATAGACTCTGCCTGACGAATGAAGTAGACAGCAGCTTTTTGATTAAATTAAACTTTATGCTTAAGATGTCTGGATTTACTCAATGGTTTTGGATTGCAAAAATTGAGTCCTGACAAAAATTGGATTGAGAATAATCTTTCGTTCTTTTGCTTTGTTTTGTTATCATCCTCTGCTGGTATATTTAGTGTCAAGATGTCTTGTGTCTGTGCTTATCTCCTCTGCTGTACGTGAGTACTGACCTGGAGTGATGATCTCCTCTGTTGTACGATAGTACTGACCTGGAGCTCTCATGAGCACATGTTTAAATGGTTATCTCATCTGTTATACGTGAGTATAGATCTGGAGCTCTCCCCATTTTGATATATTATGTCAAATCATCTTATCGATGAATTTCTCTCAAACTGAAATATTCTGTTGATAATCATTTGCACACTAATTCACAAACCTGTTCTTTGAAGATTGATTCATAATTCAAGAAATCCTGAGGTTGGGTGAGGGTTTTTACCAAATGGTTGTGGGGTCTTGAATTTTAAAGCATCTAATTGAACCTAAATGAATCATAAGCTGTTGTTCGAAAAAGGATAAGGCATGAGTTTAAGTGGACAATATATCAGCATGGTTGTGGGGTCTTGCATTTTAAAGCATCTAATGAACCTTAATGAATCATAAGCTGGTTCGAAAAATGAATCATAAGCTGTTGTTTACATGACCAGTATTTCTATGAGAATGATGTAACTGTTACTGGATTCTGTTTCACATTAAAAAAAGGAAATGGATCAGATTCTTTAACGATATGCTTGATAGACTCTGCCTGACGAATGAAGTAGACGACAGCTTTTGATTTAATTAAACTTTATGCTTAAGAATGTCTGGATTTACTCAATGGTTTTGGATTGCACAAAAACTGAGTCCTGACAAAAATTGGATTGAGAATGAATCTTTCGTTCATTTTGCTTGTTTTGTCATCATCCTCTGCTGGTATATTTAGTGTCAAGATGTCTTGTGTCTGTGTATCTCCTCTGCTGTACGTGAGTACTGACCTGGAGTGATGATCTCCTCTGCTGTACGATAGTACTGACCTGGAGAGCTCATCAGCACATGTTTAAATGGTTATCTCCTCTGTTATACGTGAGTATAGATCTGGAGCTCTCACCATTTTATATAATTATGTCAAATCATCTTATCGATGAATTTCTCTCAAAATGAAATATTCTGTTGATAATCATTTGCACACTAATTCACAAACTTGTTCTTTGAAGATTGATCATAATTCAAGAAATCCTGAGGTTGGGTGAGGGTTTTTTACCAAATGGTTGGTGGGGTCTTGAATTTTAAAGCATCTAATCGAACCTTAAATGAATCATAAGCTGTTGTTCGAAAAAGGATAAGGCATGAGTTTAAGGGGACATTATATCAGCATGGTTGTGGGGTCTTGCATTTTAAAGCATCTAATCGAACCTTAAATGAATCATAAGTTGTTCGAAAAATGAATCATAAGCTGTTGTTTACATGACCAGTATTTCTATGAGAAATGATAGTAACTGTTACTGGATTCTGTTTCACATTAAAAAAAGGAAATGGATCAGATTCTTTAACGATATGCTTGATAGACTCTGCCTGACGAATGAAGTAGACAGCAGCTTTTTTATTAAATTAAACTTGATGCTTAAGAATGTCTGATTTACTCAATGGTTTTGGATTGAACAAAAACTGAGTCCTGACAAAAATTGGATGAGAATGAATCTTTCGTTCATTTTGCTTTGTTTTGTCATCATCCTCTGCTGGTATATTTAGTGTCAAGATGTCCTGTGTCTGTGCTTTCTCCTCTGCTGTACGTGAGTACTGACCTGGAGTGATGATCTCCTCTGTACTGTATGATAGTACTGCTGGAGCTCTCATCAGCACATGTTTAAATGGTTATCTCCTCTGTTATCGTGAGTGAGTTGATCTGGAGCTCTCACCATTTTGATATATTATGTCAAATCATCTTATCGATGAATTTCTCTCAAAATGAAATATTCTGTTGATAATCATTTGCACACTAATTCACAACCTTGTTCTTTGAAGTGATTCATAATTCAAGAAATCTGAGGTTGGGTGAGGGTTTTTTACCAAATGGTTGTGGGGTCTTGCATTTTAAGCATCTAACAAACCTTAAAGAATCATAAGCTGTTGTTCGAAAAAGGATAAGGCATGGTTTAAAGTGGACAATATAGAGCATGGTTGTGGGGTCTTGCATTTTAAAGCATCTATCGAACCTTAAATGAATCATAAGTGTTGTTCGAAAAATGAATCATAAGCTGTTGTTTACATGACCAGTAGTTCAATGAGAAATGATAGTAACTGTTACGGATTCTGTTTCACATTAAAAAAAAAGGTGGATCAGATTCTTTAACGATATGCTTGATAGACTCTGCCTGACGAATGAAGTAGACAGTAGCTTTTTGATTAAATAAACTTATGCTTAAGAATGTCTGGATTTACTCAATGGTTTTGGATTGCACAAAAATGAGTCCTGACAAAAATTGGATTGAGAATGAATCTTTCGTTCATTTTGCTTTGTTTTGTCATCATCCTCTGCTGGTATATTTAGTGTCAAGATGTCTTGTGTCTGTGCTTATCCCTCTGCTGTACGTGAGTACTGACCTGGAGTGATGATCTCCTCTGCTGTACGATATTACTGACCTGGAGCTCTCATCAGCACATGTTTACATGGTTATCTCCTCTGTATACGTGAGTATAGATCTGGAGCTCTCCCCATTTTAAATAATTATGTCAAATCATCTTATCGATGAATTTCTCTCAAACTGAAATATTTGTTGATAATCATTTGCCCACTAATTCACAAACCTTGTTCTTTGAGATTGATTCATAATTCAAGAAATCCTGAGGTTGGGTGAGGTTTTTTACCAAATGGTTGTGGGGTCTTGAATTTTAAGCATCTAATCGAACCTTAAATGAATCATAAGCTGTTGTTCGAAAAAGGATAAGGCATGAGTTTAAGTGGACAATTATATCACAGCATGGTTGTGGGGTCTTGCATTTTAAAGCATCTAATCGAACCTTAAATGAATCATAAGCTGTTGTTCGAAAAATGAATCATAAGCTGTTGTTTACATGACCAGTATTTCTATGAGAAATGATAGTAACTGTTACTGGATTCTGTTTCACATTAAAAAAAAGGAAATGGATCAGATTCTTTAACGATATGCTTGATAGACTCTGCCTGACGAATGAAGTAGACAGCAGCTTTTTGATTAAATTAAACTTGATGCTTAAGAATGTCTGGATTTACTCAATGGTTTTGGATTGAACAAAAACTGAGTCCTGACAAAAATTGGATTGAGAATGAATCTTTCGTTCATTTTGCTTTGTTTTGTCATCATCCTCTGCTGGTATATTTAGTGTCAAGATGTCCTGTGTCTGTTCTTATCTCCTCTGCTGTACGTGAGTACTGACCTGGAGTGATGATCTCCTCTGCTGTATGATAGTACTGACCTGGAGCTCTCATCAGCACATGTTTAAATGGTTATCTCCTCTGTTATACGTGAGTATAGATCTGGAGCTCTCACCATTTTGATAATTATGTCAAATCATCTTATCGATGAATTCTCTCAAAATGAAATATTCTGTTGATAATCATTTGCACACTAATTCACAAACCTTGTTCTTTGAAGATTGATTCATAATTCAAGAAATCCTGAGGTTGGGTGAGGGTTTTTTACCAAATGGTTGTGGGGTCTTGCATTTTAAAGCATCTAATCAAACCTTAAATGAATCATAAGCTGTTGTTCGAAAAAGGATAAGGCATGAGTTTAAGTGGACAATTATATGAGCATGGTTGTGGGGTCTTGCATTTTAAAGCATCTAATCGAACCTTAAATGAATCATAAGCTGTTGTTCGAAAAATGAATCATAAGCTGTTGTTTACATGACCAGTAGTTCTATGAGAAATGATAGTAACTGTTACCGGATTCTGTTTCACATTAAAAAAAAAGAAATGGATCAGATTCTTTAACGATATGCTTGATAGACTCTGCCTGACGAATGAAGTAGACAACAGCTTTTTGATTAAATTAAACTTTATGCTTAAGAATGTCTGGATTTACTCAATGGTTTTGGATTGCACAAAAATTGTGTCCTGACAAAAATGGATTGAGAATGAATCTTTCGTTCATTTTGCTTTGTTTTGTCATCATCCTCTGCTGGTATATTTAGTGTCAAGATGTCTTGTGTCTGTGCTTATCTCCTCTGTGTACGTGAGTACTGACCTGGAGTGATGATCTCCTCTGCTGTACGATAGTACTGACCTGGAGCTTCATCAGCACATGTTTAAATGGTTATCTCATCTGTTATACGTGAGTATAGATCTGGAGCTCTCCCCATTTTGATATAATTATGTCAAATCATCTTATCGATGAATTTCTCTCAAACTGAAATATTCTGTTGATAATCATTTGCACACTAATTCACAAACCTTGTTCTTTGAAGATTGATTCATAATTCAAGAAATCCTGAGGTTGGGTGAGGGGTTTTTACCAAATGGTTGTGGGGTCTTGAATTTTAAAGCATCTAATTGAACCTTAAATGAATCATAAGCTGTTGTTCGAAAAAGGATAAGGCATGAGTTTAAGTGGACAATTATATCAGCATGGTTGTGGGGTCTTGCATTTTAAAGCATCTAATTGAACCTTAAATGAATCATAAGCTGTTGTTCGAAAAATGAATCATAAGCTGTTGTTTACATGACCAGTATTTCTATGAGAAATGATAGTAACTGTTACTGGATTCTGTTTCACATTAAAAAAGGAAATGGATCAGATTCTTTAACGATATGCTTGATAGACTCTGCCTGACGAATGAAGTAGACGACAGCTTTTTAATTAAATTAAACTTTATGCTTAAGAATGTCTGGATTTAGTCAATGGTTTTGGATTGCACAAAAACTGAGTCCTGACAAAAATTGGATTGAGAATGAATCTTTCGTTCATTTTGCTTTGTTTTGTCATCATCCTCTGTTGGTATATTTAGTGTCAAGATGTCTTGTGTCTGTGCTTATCTCCTCTGCTGTACGTGAGTACTGACCTGGAGTGATGATCTCCTCTGCTGTACGATAGTACTGACCTGGAGCTCTCATCAGCACATGTTTAAATGGTTATCTCCTCTGTTATACGTGAGTATAGATCTGGAGCTTCCCCATTTTGATATAATTATGTCAAATCATCTTATCGATGAATTTCTCTCAAACTGAAATATTCTGTTGATAATCATTTGCACACTAATTCACAAACCTTGTTTTTGAAGATTGATTCATAATTCAAGAAATCCTGAGGTTGGGTGAGGGTTTTTACCAAATGGTTGTGGGGTCTTGAATTTTAAAGCATCTAATTGAACCTTAAATGAATCATAAGCTGTTGTTCGAAAAAGGATAAGGCATGAGTTTAAGTGGACAATTATATTGCATGGTTGTGGGGTCTTGCATTTTAAAGCATCTAATTGAACCTTAATGAATCATAAGCTGTTGTTCGAAAAATGAATCATAAGCTGTTGTTTACATGACCAGTATTTCTATGAGAAATGATAGTAACTGTACTGGATTCTGTTTCACATAAAAAAAGGAAATGGATCAGATTCTTTAACGATATGCTTGATAGACTCTGCCTGACGAATGAAGTAGACGACAGCTTTTTAATTAAATTAAACTTTATGCTTAAGAATGTCTGGATTACTCAATGGTTTTGGATTGCACAAAAACTGAGTCCTGACAAAATGGATTGAGAATGAATCTTTCGTTCATTTTTCTTTGTTTTGTCATCATCCTCTGCTGGTATATTTAGTGTCAATATGTCTTGTGTCTGTGCTTATCTCCTCTGTTGTACGTGAGTGACCTGGAGTGATGATCTCTCTGCTGTACGATAGTACTGACCTGGAGCTCTCATCAGCACATGTTAAATGGTTATTCTCTGTTATACGTGAGTATAGATCTGGAGCTCTCACCATTTTGATTAATTATGTCAAATCATCTTATCGATGAATTTCTCTCAAAATGAAATATTGTTGATAATCATTTGCACACTAATTCACAACCTTGTTCTTTGAAGATTGATTCATAATTCAAGAAATCCTGCGGTTGGGTGAGGGTTTTTTACCAAATGGTTATGGGGTCTTGCATTTTAAAGCATCTAATCGAACCTTAAATGAATCATAAGCTGTTGTTCGAAAAAGGATAAGGCATGAGTTTAAGTGGACAACTATATCAGCAATCGCTACTATTTGTTCTAATTTCAGTTGTTTCTGTGCAGATTGTGATCAGATCTTGTATTCAGTATCATCTCATGACTGGTAGATGATTTTTTGATCATCTTTATGTTCTAAAATATTTAGAGAATGTGATCTCTGATTATTTTAGATCTCATTATTAGATGTGCTTCCTTTAAGTATTATAATTTAAAAACTAATAATAAGTAATAAAATAAAAGGTGCGAAAGTATTCTTTCGCTAATAATTTCGCAAAGCGAAACTGCAATTTCGCTAGGTTGGCTAATAAGTTGTTAATTAGTTACATTCTAGCGAAATTACAGTTTCACTGGGCGAAACTGTAAATTTTCCAGACGAATTTATAGTTTCGCTATCTGCGAAACTATTTGCTATATAAGTCATGTTTGCAAATTTTCTCTCATAATTTCGCACACCGCTCAGTTTCACTTTTACGGTTTATCCGTAACTTTTAAGGCGATTTTGACTGGTGTTTCTGATTTGGACTGATTTTTCGTGAGATTCACTTCGTATGTGAGTTTCAAACACTGATTCACTTTCTAATCTAGATTAAATAGTCTATTCTTAAGTTATCTAGATTGTGTCTCTTCGGTGGTTTCGCTGTTCGATCAGCGAAACTACTAATTTCTCTGCGAAATTGAATGAAAGTTCACATCTTTTCTGCGAAACTGTAAAGTTATGCTGTCCGAGCAAACTTAACAGTTTCGCCATATCTTCTCTAATTTCGCAATGACTGATCTTTAATTTACACAGTTTCGCTTGTATTTTCTTATGTCAGCGAAACTAATTTGTAATAGCGAAACTAAATTAATATTTGGTGAAACTAATTGCGAAACTACTTTAATTCATTCTAATATTGTCAAAACTAATTTTTGTTCTGCGAAAATAACAAGTTTCAATGAGCGAAATTATAGTTTCGCTTGTCGAAACTGTTTGTTTTCCTTGTCAAAATTGTCTTTGATTCAGCGAAACTATCATGTCTTAGTGAGCGAAACTATTGTTTCGCTTGCCGAAATTGATTTTTTCTTTTGTTTTTGTTTTATTTTCTTATTTTCAGTATTTCTTATTCAAATTTATTTGTTGTTCTTCTCAGGTTATCATGGCGAATCTCAAGTTTGATGAGAGGAATAACATCACTGCCATATTAGACGATACTCTTCCAAAGGCGGCCGGATTTCGTGATTGCATTAGATGGCTTCAGAGATCACCCATTGCATATGCTATCTCTCACTCACCCACTATCTCTGATCTTAATATTAGAGATTTTTGGAGATCAACAGAATACAACACTGGAGGAGATGTACAGAGAATCACAGCTAGAGTGATTGATCATGATATAACTATTACTGCTGAGAGCGTGTCGAGGATTCTTAGACTAGAAGATGATACTAGTGATGAAGTGGATATGACGGAGTCTAAAGTATTCCAAGCTTTTAGACAAATGGGGTATGAGGGACCAGCTTTTGGTTCGAGGAAGGAGATTAAAAAGTCTTTTTTATCTAAGGAATCGAGATATATAACTCATGTTTTTATTATGTGCTTAGATCACCGTAAGGGTGGATCCGATGGACTTAATCTTGACTGGGCCAAAGCTATGGTGATATGTTGTAAAGGGGAGAAAGCAAACATTGCTAGACTGATCTTTGCGTGTATGGCAGAGAATGTGATGGCTGTGAAGAAGGAGAAATGGTTGTTATATCCTCGCTTTATTCAGATGATTATTGATGATCTTATTCCTGATGTTCCTAAACATGGTGAAGTCAATAGATTAGTGCAGATGACCCTTGAATTTTGCTGATTACTATGCTATCCGCCATGATTTCAGTGGTAAAATCACCCATCTCTCGGAAAATATGTACCCTCCAGAACGCTGGAATTGTATCAGACGGGTTGGTGAGTCTGAAAACAAAAGGACTGAGGAAACAAGGGTGCAACAAGCTGATGCAGCTAAGAAGAGGAACAGATATGCAAAAGAGAAAGATTATGATTTTGAAGAAGATATAGATGCACAAGCAGAGGAGATAAGGGTGGAGAAAGAACGGAGATCTAAAAAGAAAACTGACTTTGTTGAGCCTGAACGGAGATCAAAACATCGACACGAGGGTTTCACAGCAGGGAAAGAGGCTAGTGCTGGTCTTGATGAGGATGTTATTCGTAGTCTAAATACTTCATTGGCCAATGAGTTGAGTATGATAAAGACTAAACTGACGAATCAGGAGATTAGGGAAAAACAGAAGGATGAGGTAATTGAAGGAATGAAAAAGATGTTGGTTGACCAGAATAATTTGATTAAGAGAGTGTTTGAAGAAATTTCTCAGATGAAAGCTGCTACTGGCCTACCTAGTCAACTAACTCAATCTGAGTTAGATGATATGACTGATATATCTAAGTACTCATTCTTGAATGTGGGTACTTCATCCAAGGTAGGAGAGGGCACTTCGGGAGCAGCTAATACTGAAGCAGGGGAACAAGAGATCCCAAGAGAAGATGCTGGAAGAAATGAGGATGATGATATTATTGAAGCAGGGTTTGTTAACCTACAGTTTGATTTTGATAAGGATAGTGTGGGTGAAGAAGTGGTTGTTACTGCTACCACTGAGGGAATGTCTGATAAAGGAAAAGGTTTGATTGATGAAGAAGAGGAGGATGAGCAATTGGTTGATTATGATTCTGAACCAGAGTTTTATGAAGTAGATGAGAGACCACTGGTGTATATTTCTAAGAAGGGAGATGATGAAGCTGATGTGTTTGAGATGGATAAGAGTGACTGGTTGGTGAAGGAGAAGGAGGCTGAAGAACTTACTCCTTTGTTTCAAAATATGGAAGGTTTAAGCAGGAAAGAGGCAGATAAGAAGATAATAAGTTGGTGTTATAATCCTAGTTTAAAGATGTTTATGATTAAAAGAAGAGGAGGTAATATCAGCTACATGCTCAAGAGGAAGGCTTTTAAGACCTTGCCCAAATGGGATCTGAGACGGTTGGCCACTTTGCCTTTGATTAATGCTCATTTAAGTGAAAAGACAGTATTTCTTGAGAAGGAAATTAAAAATGGACTTAATGATAATTTTGAGTCATTTGGATACATGAAGGCTGAACGAAAAAGATCAAAGAAAGATAAAGACTCGGAGACTGGCAAAGGCAGGATTGTTTTGAGAGTCAAACCACCAAAGACTGTAAACAGGGTAAGATTGGCTGATCCTCTTCCCCAACGTTTATAGGACTTTGAAAAGTGGTTTTATGATAATAACACTGGCGAGGCGGTGATTACAGCCAAACACAGAAAAGAGTTTAGGGTGTTTGACCCGATGGAATTATTCAGCCTCAGTGATGAAGATCTCTTGACTCTTTGTGAAAATCATATTAAGGCTGGGGCAGGAGAGGAAACACGAAAAGAGGCAAGCTTGTTTATGAATGTGGCAAACAAAATAAGAGGAGTACGGGCGGAGGTAAAGAGTTTTGCTGAAAAGGTGAGAGCACAAGATGACTTTGCCATGGATGTTCAAGACATGACCAAGCAGTTTGCTAGAGCTAGTGGTCATTCTGAGCAAGCTGGTGATGCAGGAACTAACCTTGGAGGATCAGTGGCTGAAGCTTCTAAATATGTTGTTGCGGGAGGTGATGAAGATAGACCAACAGCAGCAGAGGAAACCGGAGCCGACGAGTCAAATCAATAGAAGTGAAGATAGTGAGGTCCAACCTAGGGGGAGTATTGAAGATCATGTTAGGTTGGACTCACTTTAGTATAGATGTTTACTTTACATCGTAATAGGCCTTTTGTTAGTTTCATTTTGTATTTTGTTTGTAATTAGCAGTTTTGGCAGTCCAGCGAAACTGTGAGCGAATCTATACATTCGCTCATAGTTTGCTGTTTTGGTTTACCCGGCGAACTTGTGTTCTGCCGGGCGAAAATATAGTTTCGGCATGACAGTTTCGCTGGTAGCGAAACTGTCAGCGAATCTATGACTGCTATATATACTATTGTCACTTCACTTTGTACAGCAAGCTTGCAAAACCCTAATCATGGAATTCTGTTGCAAGCTACCATTTCTAAGTAGTTACTTCATTGAAATACAATTGTGCTTGTTGTTATTTAGTGAGTTTGTTCATTTGAGTACCAATTATGTCTTGATTCATCATATTCACTTCCCAATTGTTGTTATTTGAATTGTGTGTTTGATATTGATCAAATTATCCTATCAATTGTACTGTTCATCGATCACATGGACCAACAGATCTACACTCTCTTGCAAAGTGTCAAGCCTTTGGCATTTGTGACACCTCAACTTACTCTTGTCAAAACCAACTTTGGTTTTGCCATCCTACCAGTTCTCTTGTAGAACTTTTGAGATCTGATATTAACTAAGGCCATTTGGCTTAGAATATCCATCTCTTCTAAATCATCATTAGCAATACCTTCAGATCATCCATGATGAAGCATAAATTGTCACTATTACAGCTTGATTGACTATCAACACCAACAAATGCATGATCAGAACTGTTTGAAGAGAACTCTATATGCTCATCATAATTGCTTTCAGATGCAGCATATTCCGACTCATGACCAACCAAGGCAGTGTTCCCTGGTACAAAGTCATCAGTGAGCTTTCCTGATGATGCCAGTTTCCTTTTCTGCTCTATCTCTCTCTCGAATGTGGAGAGATAGGCTCTCCAGATTTGCACTGGAGCGTAGGACAATAGTGTAAGTGTCCCATCTCTCAGGCAGTGATCTAAGGAATCTGTTATTCATCTGATTATTGGTGTATTCCTATTTGACCATTTTCAGCTCAGAGATCAAACAAGAAAAATGCTCAAACTGTTGAGTCAGTGTCTCACCCTTTCTATGAGAGAATGTCTCATATTGTTGGGCAAGGATTTCACTGTTGTTTGCTAAAACCTCATCTGTTCCACCGAATTGTTCCTTCAGTGCATTCCAGAGGTCATGAGTAGTTTCATGATACATAAGCCCTGAGTAGATTTCATTAGGCAAAGCCATGGCTAGAATACCATGGGCTTTAGCATCAATCTCAAACAGTTTCCGATCCTCATCTAAGTATTGTTCCTTCTTCTTCGGAACCATTTGGTTGGTTTCCGGATTGCTCACCATAGGCTTGTGTAGACCATGTACCACAGATGTCCAACCACCTGAACTGTTAACAGACAGGTGATGAAGCATCCTTCATTGCCATATGTTATACTCAGTCCTAACCAGCATCGGAGGCTTGGTTGAGGAACCGGTATTATGAGGGTCATTAGAAGGAGTAGTCATTCTCAGATTCAACTAAATTCAATTAAGCTTTAACAGATTTAGAACAAAAACACAACAAACCAAATTGAACCAAGAGAAAGCTCAAAGTGAATAAACGAAAGCAGCAGAAATTCAATAATCTATAACCAATTCTTGCAAATAGCTAACTCAATCAAACATAGATATCGAATAGCAGTTTCAATGATCAATTGTTAGATCGATCAATGATTAACCTGCTCTAATACCATTTGTTATGATCAGTGATCTACGTTTGATTGATTAGAGAGTATTGCAGCGGGAATCAAACAATGAATTAGACAATTCACAAGAACACAATTGATATTCCATATAAGAGTAAACGGTTATAGAGAGAGAGAATTCTGCGAAAGATATTTCATTCAATATGCGCTTTCGTGGTAACAGAATGTCCCACGTACAATTAGGTCAACATCTCTTATATAGGAGATCTGACGTCTGCTGATGTCACTTGATAGTGACATCTAACAGAATTATTCAAACTACTGATAGTTAACACAACTACTGAAGATGTCAAAACAGCTGACATCTTCTTACAAAAATACTAAGTGTTAACTATCACTACAACTACTGAAAAGAAAACTACTGAAACTACCACGACTGAAGAACATGCTCTTCAGTCGTTTTACAAGTACTGAAATAGAAAAGAAAACTACTGAAAGAAAACCATCACAACAACTAAAGAATGCTTCTTCAGCTGTTGTAACAAACTCTGAAGGCTTCAGTACTTGTACATGAACTTCAGCTGTTGTCATCAGCTGATGTCTTCAATTGTTGTCTTCAGTCTTTGTACTTCAGCTGTTATCTTCAGTACTTTAGTCTTCAGCTGTTGATCTTCAGACTTTGGTCTTCAGCTGTTGAAGTCTTCAGTACTTTAGTCTTTAGCTTTTGAAGTCTTCAGTACTTTAGTCTTCAGCTGTTGATCTTCAGACTTTGGTCTTCAGCTGTTGAAGTCTTCAGTACTTTGTTCTTCAGCTGTTGCTCTTCAGACTTTGTCAAACAGCTGATCAAGTCTTCAACAGTTGTTGTGATGTCTATGGGACATAGAGGTTTTTTTGATCAGGCTCATTGGTTCTTTTGGTCCAACAGGAAAGGCTAGAAATCATGATCAGGTTCATAGTTAAGTATCTTGGAAGATCATTGATTGAAATCAAGTCATGGTCCAGGGACAGCATGTTGGCAATAACCACCAAGATCTGTTTGTCTGAAGTATATACTGGAATGAAGCTGGTGCTGGGAGTAGGACTGAACTGGTGCCTCACTTACATCCAAAATGCTAGAATAGCCTGTCAAAATTCCCACACAAAAACCACCACAACCATAACCCACTAAACTAATTCCCTTACCCACAAAACCAATAGCCGATGACGTACCCCAAAAGAGGAAGAGAAGGGTACTGAGGCTAGAAGAGGAAGAAGAAGATAATGATGAAGATGAAGACATGCTGCCAATCTCAGCTGTTATACAGTTGCCTAAGGCCATAAGTCACCCTCCAACAATTAATCCTGAATCTCAAAGGCAAATTGTGAAAGTGAAGTTAGAAGAAGAAGAGCTTCACAAACATCATGATGAGGAACTGTTGAGAAGAGTCGACAAAGCATACGCTGCCACATCTTCAATCATCAATATGAAGAAACATGCTCAGAGATTATACACTCTCAGACATACCTTTCAATATCAAAAAGAGAGAGTGAGGATTTGGCCTGATCCCAGGGTGTCTCATAGGATTCAAAAGAAAAATATTCCACAGAGATACATTGGCCAAGTAAAGAAGATTGTAGATGAAGTGATCTCACTGGCCTTTGTAGTATCACCTTGGGAGATCCTAGATGACTTCAAGAAAGCCTATAAAGCTAAACTAACCCCACAAAAGATGCTGGAGAATAAAGTGGTGAAAAAGGGGTTAGTGTATAGGAGGCTTGAGGAAGTTAGAAAGAATGAGCTCCAGTTGTCCTTAGAGGGTATTCACCCAGATGAATTTGCATATAGAGTCATAACAACTGTGGAACTAAAAAACGGGAAGCAGATCAAATACCTCTCTGAGTATTATGGGCTAGAATCACTCTTTGAAGGAGAAGCAGAAGAGCTTACCATGGAGGAACAAGTAATCTTCCTTGAGGCCTATACAAGGGAGTCTTATAGACTCATAGTTGGGAAGTAGATCTCATGGATGGGGTAACAGCTCTGTGTCCAGTTCCCCAAGACAAAGTTCCCATCCATCCTTTGTCAAACAGATCACTGAGACTTCTTCCCAGGCCTGTGCTTACAAGGGTCACTTCTGAGTTGATCTAGAAGACAAAAAGACCAATCTTTCTGCCATAATAAGTGGGACATCTTCAATAAGCATAAAGGTTTTGGCTGCATTGGTTCAGGGGGAGTTTGTTGGACCAAAAGAACCAATGAGCCAGATCAGAAAAACCTTTAAGTCCCACAAGACATCACAACAACTGCTGAAGACTTGATGAGCTGTTTGACAAAGTCTGAAGATCAACAGCTTAAGACTAAAGTACTGAAGACTTCAACAGCTGAAGACCAAAGTCTGAAGATCAACAGCTAAAGACTAAATTACTGAAGACTTCAACCGCTGAAGACCAAAGTCTGAAGATCAACAGTTGAAGACTAAAGTACTGAAGACTTCAACAGCTGAAGACCAAAGTCTGAAGATCAACAACTAAAGACTAAAGTACTGAAGATCAACAGCTGAAGTACAAAGACTGAAGACAACATCTGAAGACATCAGCTGATGACACAACTGAAGATCAAGAAGTCCAAGTACTGAAGCCTTCAGAGTTTGTCACAACAGCTGAAGAAGCATTCTTCAGTTGTTGTGATGGTTTCCTTTCAATAGTTTTCTTTTCTATTTCACTACTTGTAAAATGACTGAAGAGCATGTTCTTAAGTCGTTGTTGTTTCAGTAGTTTCTTTTCAGTAGTTGTAGTGATAGTTAACACTTGGTATTTTTTGTAAGAAGATGTCAGCTGTTTGACATCTTCAGTAGTTGTGTTAACTTTCAGTAGTTAAATAACAGTAAGATGTCATTGTCAAGTGACATCAACTGATGTCAGCTTCCCTTATAAAAGGAAAGATGACCTAATTGTAACGAGGCGTGGAAGCCAGCCGAAGCGTGTATTGAATGAATATATTCCTTTTGGCAGAAATTCTCTCTCTATAACGAACACTATTTCATTGATAAATTCCGTGTGTTCTTGTTTAAATTTGTTAATTCGTGGGCTCATTCCGCTGCAAATCCAATCAAATTGATCAAACTAGATGTTGAGATCCTAACAGTTGTTCATATCCAAAACATAAGTGTTTTCTTTTCTTGCTGCTTTGAGGAGGACCCATTCTTCTGGAACATTAAATCCTGGCTTAAAAATGTAACAATTAGTATTATCAAGCAATGTGGTATAATTTTGATCACAAATTTGAGACACACTTAGTAGATTATACTATAAATTTTCACAATAATTTACTTTCTCAAATTTGAGCACACCATTTGGTATCATTCCTTCACCAACAATTTTACCTCCCTTTTTATCACTACCAAATGCCACATAAGAAGCATTTTTATTTTTGAAACCATGGAGAAGTGAACAGTTTCCTGTCATATACCTGGAACAACCACTATCAACATACCACTTGTTGTCAGCTCTCCAATATTGTTCCTTCATTCAGAAATAAATCAGTTAAATTGACAACCCAAGTCTTAATGATCTTGGGTTTGTCAACAATATTTGAAATAGTTACTCCTTCATGAACAAGTCTTGAAGTTTCAGTTTTAGTTTTGCTTGATTCATTCTTAGTTGTTTCAGATGAGGATGATTATGTTGAATGGGATGTTGATGAACCAGGTTCTTGTTTCTAAATTTCTTCTTGATTTAACTCAATTTTGTTCATTTGAGACTTTGGTTTTGATTAGGAAACTTTATGATTAAATGTCTCATAATCTTTTGTTTTTGACTGAGGTATATGATTTCCCTTATCAAATTTATCAAAGAATGCATCATCATCCTTTATTTCAGTCAAAACTACCTTTTTGTGAGGTGTTTATCACTGCTGGAAAGTTGGTATTTTCTTCAACGGATGAGCACTTGATGATGTTTTGTCCTTTGATTTTAACTTTGGTTTCAGTTCCGACTTCTTCAGTTTTGAACCCTTTTCACAATCAGTAGATTGAGTATCTGATTTACACTTATCTGATTCTTTCTTCTTTGTGCCTTTAGTCTTGTTCTTTTTGTTGAAATAACATTCCTGAGTGGAATGGTTATTTTTGTTGCAGATGGCATAATGTTTGTTGAAGTAGCAATCAGTAGTCATGTGATTGTTCATATGCTAATAGAGAAGTAGCTACTGAAGTAACAATCTTCAGTATTGTGATTTTTCATGTCACACCATTTGCAATACTTTTGATGCTGTTCTTTCTTCTTCAGCTTTGGATATGCTTCTTCTTTTTCAACTTTATGCATCTTTTGATTTTTGTAGCTGAATTTCTCTTCTGTAGATCATCTACTGAATCATCATTAACTTCTGGTGAAGTTTTCTTATTCCGTAGATCTAGTACAGGAAAAAGTTCTTCTTCCGTTGATGATCTGTTGATGCCTTTTTCTTCGTTTTTCCTTGGCTCTCTCTTTTTCCTCAAAAGAAGCAGATATCTCATTTACTTTCTTGGAGGAGGCTTGTTGCTGATTAGTTCTTAAAGACCTTCATTCAACTACGCTATTCTCTTGCAAATGGTCTTCAACATGTTTCTTTGTTTAGGAGGGTATGACAACTTTGTTTCTTCAAGCACTTTTGGAATATTTATTTCAAACTCAACATTCTTACCCTTATTTAAAAGATTAGCATCATGCTCATCTGAATCATCCAAGTCATCCCATTCATCGAAGTTGAATTCTGAATTAAATTGATTAATCGTTTCTGATTCAGAAGACTCAGTTTCACTCACCTCATTATCAATGTTTTGTTGATTTGAGCTAGTTCCCATATTGGTGCTAGGCACAAAATGCTTTATCAGATTATTTGTCATTGATTCAGGCAAAGAAACATAGTTATTGTTAACCGGAGGTGCCACAACATTATATCCCAACCCAGACCTTTTCTTTGATTCAATATGAGAATTTAGTAATTTCTCATATTGATGAGATGATAGCTGAAACTTCTGACGTTTCACTTCATTTGATGCTCAACCTATGATTTCAAGCTGTAATTTTCAGAAACAATTTTGTCTAAATCGTTTTGTAAAGAGTTAATTTTAATTTGATATAGTTTATGTTCTCTTACATGAGATTCATTCAAAAACATTGTTTCTTTAACTTTATTAGCTAATTGTTGAGCATGGACTCTATATCTTTCTACTTCCTCAACATATATTGATTAACATAACCTGTCTCTTACCTCACATGCCATGGGTGGAACCTTGTTTTCCATGGGAGACATTAGAGGTTGATTTTCTTCTAAGACTTCCTTCTCATAGACACTCCAGTCACATGTTCTATCTTGAAGAATGATCAGCCCATAATCTTTAGAGTTGCTAGTTTCTGCTGATGAATGGGTGGCTAGTGGGGATGAGTTGATTAGTTGTGGCTGTATAAAACATCTTTGAGTTGATGAGGGTTGTTTGGCCTGATGATTCTAATGTTGTGTTGTGTTAGAATTTTTTTGATTGCATTCTCTAGAAAAGTGTCCATAGAGATTGCACTTGAAGCATCTTACCTTTGACTTATCAACTCCTATACATGATGATTTACGTGCAGCAGCCAAGTTCTTGTTTCGTCTTAGATATTGTTTGGCTCTATATGCAATCATTGCCATTTTCCATTGTAGATCCATTTCCTCCCCTACATCCGGAGGTAGTTCTTCTAAATCTTGTTAGAACATGTTGGCAGTGGGTAATGTACTTCCTATGTAAGCTTGAAAGCTTGAGCTGAAGGCTGGAAAAGCTACCTTCTGTTCTTCAGAGTCTAGAATGATAGTGATAGACTCTGTTTATTGTTGGACGATGGTTTTTCAGATGATTTGTCTCTTTGATCATCAGATCTTTCTCTCTCTTTGCTTCACTTACTTTGAGAAGATTTCTTAGGAGGTTTTGAAGCATAGAAACTTACTTCCTCTTCATCTTCACTAAAAGTACAAGAGTTATTACCATCATTACTAGAAATGAAAGCACTTCCAATACTTCTTGTTTCTTTAAAAGTGATATGGTGATACATGAGTTCTTATACTCTTGTTTCTTGATTTCTCATCCAGTTCAAGAGCCTCAACTTTAGCCACTAGAGTGTCTAGTCACACTTTTTTAAGATCTATGGTATTCTTGAACATGGATACAGTCTGCTTCCAACTTTCTGCTAAAGTATGGAGCATTTTCTTCTTCAATTCCACATTTGTGTGTTTCAACTCGAGAATGTTCATTTATGTGACAAGTTGCATAAACATATGCAGTTGTTGAGGAATTGATTCACCCTCAATATGATGAAAGTTTCATATTGTGAATGAAGGGCGTCCTTCCTAATGCTTCGGATTTCATCACTTCCTTCACAAGTGTATGAAGAATCTTCCACAAGGAATTTACTGTTTAGTAGTTTTCACATCTGATCAATATTTCTTCTGGTAAAGCTATACAAAGCAAGCTATATGCTTTGATATCAATTTTAACCTTCTTAATATCATCAGATGAAAGATCTTTAGTGCTTATGGGTTGATTGTTAACATTATAATCCAGCCTAAGGGTGGGTGGAATATAAGGAACTTCTGTTATAGAGACCCATAAGTCAGAATCTGTATAATTTACATGATTCCTAAACTTGATTTTCCATGATTTAAAGTCTACTTTTGTTTCCAACTTTGGTGGTTGGTAAGATGATCCCCTGAAGTTGCTCATGATGTTAATTGATGAAAATGATCAACAGGATCTGCTATTCAATTGATTTGAATATAGATCCAAATTAATCTAACCGACTACAGTTGAATGACAAACAAGTTTCACACAAATCCCCTTTTAAAGACAATAGATCTAATAATTAAAAACTAACAAATCTACAGAATTCAAAGTAGTTAAACACAACTGTTAGGATCTGGTATTAAACCAAACACCAACTGATTAATGTGTTAAACAAAACCAAATAGTACGGAATCCTATTTGATTGGCGATCCAATCAGTAAGAACGCACGTAGACACAATAATGTATTGAATCTAACATCAAGAATTGATTAGGAATCTATCTACAGCATTCTATGAACTTGGAGTACGAACTTAGAGGCTTCTGGACGGCTAGGTTACGTCTGGAGTCGAAGTGGATTGAATGCTTACGTTTTTCCATGAATTTGGTGGTATTTATAGGTTAGGATTGCTTATTCGGGCGACTGAACCATCAACATGGTTCATTCGTGCGATTGAGCCATGCTGTTGATCCATTCGCACGACTGAGTGTTCAGTCATATGACTGAGTCAGTCGCATGAAGTTGTTCAGGCGTATGGACTATTTAGGTGCATGGACACTCAGTCGCATGGCCATTAGGACGCATGACCACTGTTGGGGCGCATGGTCCAGTCGGACGCATGAGAACTTTACTTCACCAAGTTTGAATGTATTCATTATTATAACATTATACATGTCAATTCAAACAATCACAAACCTATATAATCAAGTCAATGTGCATTTAAAAAACTCATTAATGAAATATTAAACATTATAAACACAACCAAACATTTGTATTTCATTAAGTACCCAACGATTACATAAGCGTAAGACAGTAAAGACATATTACATTCAGATCAGAATCTAAGGACACATGTATCAACAAACTCTCCCTTGGACTTAGATTCATCTATTGTCTTACCTTCTTCATAACCTCATCATACTTCTTGTACTTCTCCTCTGTTGTGACTTTGCGTGTATCTCAAACGCAAAGCATAGTCATATCACATTTTGGAATTGGAGGGCTTGTATAATATCTTGCATGTCATAGAACAATGGCCACTTGTATAATGTGTATACATCATCAGCAGAGAAGTTTGTAAGCCACATTGGGTCAAATACCCTAATAGTATCCATATTCCCTTCTTTGTTCAAAACTATGACCGCCTCTCGTGTTCTCCAATCATAGTACCACCATTTAAAGTGTAGTGTGAAGTCCTGTGGCATTTCCCTGAGAGGGATTCTTGACATTGTTCTTGGGGGACTCCACTTCAGCACTATCTTAGGCTTTGCAGTTATGGGATCAACTTCAGAACGTCTGATATACCTAGTAGGTTGTTGAGGTTTGAAGTTGACCCACCTGGTGTGGTGCTCCTTCTTTAGGGCAGCCTCAAACCAGCCTGACATCTTCCTTGGATCAGCATATAGTAACTTCAGTTTAGCCAGCTGGTTGAGCTCAAAACCAGGTAGAGACTTTAGATCATGCGGGAATCTAAAATACTCCATACCCATCTCTCTCTTTACCGCGTATACATTAAGATCATCAAAATGAGCCCATGCGATAATCTTGCCTGACACTTTTTGATGTTTCTTTACTCTGTAGAGCTTGGTGTATACATTTGGTTTAGGAGCAGAGCGTTGTGCTCGGATCTGCTCAAAATATGCAGCCCATTCAGCCTTTCTGATATCAACATTGGGGTTTGAGGCTCGGGCTTGCTCTTCAACTCTCTTAGTTTCTTGTTCCATCTGATCCAGTATATAAATGTATCATTGACTAGGGAATCACCCAAATTGGGGACCACATTTCTCGCTGTGTGAGCATACTCTAGATAGTGATCTGCTGTGACATCCTCGATCTCTATCTCATCGATGTCCTTGAGCTCGTCATCACTTTCAACATGGACTGCTAGAGAATCTTTCACAATCTCATGAGGATTGAGTCGGAACATTTCAGCCAATTGCTCGTCAGTGAGATCATGAATTATCTTTCCTTCTTCATGAGTGTAATTCACCGATCTCTAGACAATCCCTTGCAGATCAAGAATCATTGTGAGTTGAGTCTTGATCTGTTGGAGGGGAGCAACATCATATTCATCTCCTTGAAAATTTGGATCTGCTTGATTTAAAACATGTAACACATCAATCACTAGTCAACAATCAAAGCAGTAAACATCAATAATACCCATAAACATTAATTACATTTATTTGATACAATATTCAGATACACATGATTAAAACAACATGAACAAACATGCATTACTCTTGTCTTGAATAGCTGATGTGTCAGTAGGATCAGCAGAAGATGATTAGCTCCTTGGTCTTGATTTTTCTTTGTGCGCCTCTCTTGACCTTGAGCTGATGTAGATGCAACTGCATCTCCTTCTTCATCATCATCATGATCAACATTATCAACTGCATCAGTGTCATCCCCTTGTCATCATAGTCATCATCATCATCATCACTGTCATCATCATCACCATCATCTCCATCTCCTTCTAGGATCTTTAGGGGCTTATCTTTGGATCCCTTCAGTCTCAGCATAAGATTCTTGTTCTGGGCCTCTAAATCTTGTATCCTCTGTACTGAAGATGTATGCATCTCTCTTAGCTCTATGATCTCTTTGTTGTGAGCCTCTATCCTTTGGGCTTGGGATACATTAAGCTCCATCAGCTGATTAAGCTGAGAGGCTCGGTGGTCATCCGTCACCAACAGCTTCAGCACTAACCGGTTAAGGTTAGCCAACTGCTTCTCCAACCCGACAGATGGGTAAGAGGATCCAAAAATAGGTGGGACCTGTGAGGAGGTCCTGACTCCATGGCATGTGGTGGTGGTAGTGGATGTAGAGAAGATTGGGGGTGGTATAGATGTGGATGGCTGTGAATGAGCTGTAGTGGTGGTGGATGGGAAGTGTGTAATTGTTGGAGTAGGTCGGGAAGTGGTGTATGAGGTGGTAATGGTGGTGGGTGGAATGGTGGTAGTGGTGTAGGTGGAGTCGTGGTAATGGTGGTAGTGGTGGTAGTGGATGTAGTGGTGATAAAGGTGATTCTGCGCTTCTTCTTTTTCAAGCCGTGGGGCTGAGCCATCCTCTTCTTCCTCGATCCAGTCGAGGAGGATGCTCCCCCTAGAACACAGCCTGGCAGATCAGGAGAATATGTAGGATCAGTAGTAGTCTCTCCCAATCCGCCTAGGCGTTCACCAAACGCCCGGAGCCCTCGTTCTGTGGGAACGACTTTACTTCCCACTGTCCGAGTCAGAGGCTCCTCATCGGACTCCTCCTCTTCCTCACCACGCATGAAACCCTGGTGGAATCCAGCAGTCTTAACGATATCTCCAGTGGGGGCAGATGCTGGAGATACTGTATTAGTAGTGGGGTCACTTGGTCGAGTGGGCAATGTATCTCGTGCATCCCCGGTATCATCGTCATCAGAGTCATGCTCCGGAGTTGTAGCTGCTCATCGTCAGAGTCGTTGTCTATGTGACGCCACTTACGTCTACCTGGCGCCACATAACTCTTATTGGCCAGATGGCCTATCAGTCTCTTCATCTGGGGCTTTACTTGTTTACCCTTGTAGACTCTCATACGACCCAGGGTCATATCGTCCATGATCTAAAACCACAACATCGTGGCTTTCCTTTGGAAGTGATGGTAGCTTCTCATTGAAAATCAGCTGCAAGAATCTGGATTACATGCAAAAACCCTCCTTACCCTTTGCCTCCAGATTCTCGACAAGGTAAGAGAAGATCATGCTCGAGAAGCTGAAGGGGTAGTTCAGCACCAGTGCCACATAGGCATTCTGCATCTGGTCTGAAAGATCATCAAACCCACCTCTTCTGGAAGCAATGCACTTCAGTATGACATGTGCCAAGTACTTGTACTGGGGACACAGGTTGCTCTTGTTGAGCACACCTGAGTTGATGTCCCCAGCATACTTAATCCTCAAAAAGCAGCCTCTTACTGTCAATGGGTGTAGCTTGGTGGGGTGATCAGTATCGTCCCCCAGCTCAAGTACTCTCTGAATATCGGCTGTAGTAATCCCTATAGCCATACCACAAATAGAGCTTCGTATGCTATACGGATCTCGTGATTGATCAACAGAAGCATTCTCCTAAAAGGCCTGGTGTAAAGACCTGTAGGGATGCATGGAGTAAAGATGGCCTTGTGGATCCTTGATCACCTAAGAAACACAATGATATCTGCAAACTCAGTGCCATTCCGAGTAGTATGGTCTAGATGAGCACATATATTGTGCTTAGGGTTGATAGACCATCTAGCAGCCATCAATCTGAAACACAAGACACATAATCATTAGATACTCACATAACACATACCAGTTCTAAGTAACTTGATAACATTCATTCTGATTCATTCATGCGAATGAATTATGCGACTGTGTTTAGTCGGCAATTCTATCATGCGACTGGACTCATTCGGGTGAATGAACATGCAACTTAGTTCAATCGGTTGGCTGATCCAGCGATTGATTCAGTCAGCTGACTGAGCTCATTCGCATGTCCCATTTTGCTAATTGAGCTATTCGTCCGGCTCAATCGTCCGAATGGAGTTCATCCATCCAACCAGTCGCATGACCCACTGTTTGGTTGAATTAGGATCGAGTTTTGACCAATTCAAGAAACTAAACGTTGTGTAAAGGTTCTTTAGACTCGCAACCCCTTAACTAATAACCTAATAACATTAATTTTAACATTTTACATGGTTTCAGTGGGTTATTAATCCATTGAGTGGTTCGGTTGTTATTTCAATCGCGAACCACTAATTAGGGCACCATTCTTCTGATTTTGGTGAGATTTCATAACATTGTACGTGTAAGAGAGAATAGACACTTCAGAATATCAAGAAGGAAGAGTAATTAAGGTATATAAGAAATTTGGGCAGAGTAACGGCATGGTCTGCGATTTAAGGGCGATTGGGAGTGGTGAGAAGAATGCGATTGACTGTAGCCCTTTATATACTGAATCTGAGTTCAATCGGCCGACAGGACTCATTCGCTCAGTTCTTCGGGCGAATGAAACTCAGTCGGGCGATTGACTCAGTCGATCACCTTCAGTCGGCCGACTGGACTCATTCGCACACTCCTAATCGGACGAATGGCTCATTCTGATAAGCCATTCGGGTGAATGGCTCATACTCATGTCCATTCGGATGTTTAATACATGAGTATGGTCCATTCGCCTGATTGGTCCATACTCGTTGTCCAGTCGTGCGAATGAATCAGACTCTTGAAATTTTTCTGACTTTATGACCATTTGACTTTTAGACCCTTTTAAACTGTTGATTTAACATTTTGAACACTTGATCATCTCAGACATGATCATTTTAACTTAAAACCTATTGATCACCTTAGACGTGAACCTTTTAAAGACATTTTGTCACCTCTGATGTGACCCTTTTAGATGATAAGGTCCCTTATCAACTTCCATGACATAGTCCGATACTACACAAAACTGAAATAGACTAACGTTGTACCTACATAAAAGAATTAACACTGAAGATTATACTAAGACATGTTTTTGTATTTTGTGAGGGTTAATTCCTAAGATATAACTCTAAGGAATACTTTTTCTCAGAGGGCAACTTCAATCTTTTAAACCATACATGGACCAAGTTAAGCTGGAATCATACAAGATATTCAAATCATTTGGGACCAGTTAGCTAAAACCTTTGATGCTCTATTCGTGTTTTTCATCTAGAGCCATTTAGCAAATTTAGGAAATCATACTAGTACTATTAGGTCCCAACACTGATTTGAACTTTCAAGAATTGTAGCCATAGTGATTGTTAGTATACTTATCCTCTTAAATCCATACATAGACTTTCAACTCAGTTAGGTGATTGACTTATGGTTTGTTCATTTCAACAAGCATTTATGGATCCCACACTTATATGGTAATCAACATTCCTCAGGAGATTTTCGAGCGGTCTTAGGGTAGAATTCAAGAAAAGACTATTCATAGAATTCTCAAAGAGAAGTCAATCCTCAAGTCAGTGCCATCGCACAGCAGAGAGGCGGCAAACAACACTGAGTTCTAGAATATATAGGTTATGCTTATCCTCAGGTCAGTGCCACCGCACAGCAGAGAGGCACATAACCTATCTTCTTGTATGAGCAAGTTTTCATTCTTTTAGCACAGATCTCACCAACAACTTAGCTTATCAGTTTGATTGTATTTGCATTTTTCATATGCTTTTGCTCATGCTTTGGTCTTACGCAAACTTTTGTGGTGTTTATTTTGCTTGTCACCCCTTATTGGAATCTTGTTGATTGTGTTAACCAGGGATATGGTGTACCCACAGCTAGTCAAACATTTTAGTTTAATCTTGAGATCACCAAAAAGGTCTAGTCATCTATTGTGTCGAATCTACCGACATATCAACAGTGGTCTATCATAGACTTATACTTGAACTTTGCATCTTTTTCAATTTTGATTTTTAAAGTCCCAAATGGTTTGTACTTGCGTACTATCATATTCCAAACATTAAATCGGTATCACACATGCGATCTTATTTATTATCAGCTCGCCTCTCCTTTTCCCTCGTTTTTTTTCATACCTATTCTCCCCCTAAAATACTAAAACCTCTAAGGATTGGCATTTTAGGATTTTATGGGCAAGGAAAGACACTAATTGTAATTAATGAAATAACATTAAACAAAAACAAGAGAATAAACTAAAAGAAAATGAAAAATTTAGAAATTTAAAGAAACTAGATGCGACGCATCGGACTATACATGGTCATCTTCAGGAATGACCTCACTTTTATTTTTAACGCCATTTACCTCTAACGGTTATAGAAAACGTGGTTTGTCAAAAGCCTTTGAATAGAGGTCAACGCGTTGAAAATCAGTGTTTACTATTATCACATCGATTAAATTCTTTTCAAAACAATCACGTATGAAGTGATATTTGATTCTGATGCTTTTGGTCTTAAGATGTTGGACTGGGTTTTAGTGACTGCAATCGCAGTAGAGTTATCAACAAAGATAGGAGTGGAAGTGAAATGCAAACCATAATCCCGCATTTGCTGTAGAATCCATATGATTGGGAACAGCAGCTTGCAGCAGCAACGTATTCGACTTCATAGGTTGACAAAGCAACCGAGGTCTGCTTCCTACACTGCCAGGTTACTAATCTTCTCCCAAAGAACTGACACCCTGCTGATGTAGACTTGTAGTTCATCTTGCAGCCGCCGTAATCCGAACCACTATACGCTGTAAGTTCAAGTCATCATCTTGAGGATACCACAACCCAAGTGTGGGTGTGCCCTTTAGATAACGAAATATCCTTTTGACTCCAATTAGATGGTTCACCTTAGGCTTTGCCTGATATCGTGAGTATAAACATGTAGCATACATGATATCAGGTCTTGAGGCCGTGAGATACATGAGAGATCCAATCATCCCTCGGTACATAGTTGTTGGACCAAAAGAACCAATGAGCCAGATCAGAAAAACCTTAAGTCCCACAGACATTATAACAACTGAAGTGGTCTACAAAGTCTGAAGACAACAGCTAAAGACAATGTCTGAAGACAAAGTCTGAAGACAAGAGCTGAAGGCAAGTCTAAAGACAATCTGAAGACAATAGCTGAAGACAAAGTCTAAAACTAAGTCTGAAGACAACAGCTGAAGACAAAGTCTGAAGACAAAGTCTGAAGACAAAGTATGAAGAAAACTGCTGAAAACAACGTCTAAAGACCAAGTTCTCAGAAGTTGTCACAACAACTGAAGTAGTTCTTTTCAGTAGTTGTGATGGTTTACTTTTCAGTAGTTTGTAATCAGTAGTTTTATTTTATGTAAAACATCTGAAGTTCTTACACTTAAGATGTTATAACTTCAGTAGTTGTAATTTTAGCTTGTACTTAGCTTTTTGTGAAGATGTCCTCAGTTGTTGTGGACATCTTCAGTAGTTTACTTTACTTTCAGTTGTTTGTATAAATCAGTTAGCTATTCCTTTATAAAAGGAATGTTGACCTAATTTCTTGGTAGCCGAAGCTTGTGCGTGAATGAAAATATTTTCTTTGCAGAAAACTGTCTCTCTCTGTAACCGTCACTGTTTGATTGAATATTCATATTATTCTTGCTTAAATTTCATCTAATTCTTGTTTTATTCCGCTGCAAATCTTAATCTAATTGATTAAACTAGATCCTGATCCTTTCAAATTTGTCTGAAGACAAAGTCTGAAGATAACAACTGAAGACAAAGTCTGAAGATAACAGCTGAAGACAAAGTATGAAGACAAAGTCTGAAAACAACAGCTGAAGACAAAGTCTGAAGACAACTGCTGAAGACAAAGTCTGAAGACCAAGTTCTCAGAAGTTGTCACAACAGCTGAAGTAGTTCTTTTCAGTAGTTGTGATGGTTTACTTTTTAGTAGATTGTAATTAGTAGTTTTATTTTATGTAAAACATTTGAAGTACTTACACTTCAGATGTTATAACTTCAGTAGTTGTAATTTTAGCTTGTACTTAGCTTTTTGTGAAGATGTCCTTAGTTGTTGTAGACGTCTTCAGTAGTTTAGTTTACTTTTAGTTGTTTGTATAAATCAGTTAGCTGTCACTATCAAGTGACATCAGCTGATGTCACATTCCTTTATAAAAGTAATGTTGACCTAATTTCTTGGTAGCCGAAGCTTGTGCGTGAATGAAAAAATTCTCTTTCTAGAAAACTGTCTCTCTCTATAACCGTCACTATTTGATTGAATATTCATATTATTCTTGCTTAAATTTTGTCTAATTCTTGTTCTATTCCGCTGCAATCTTAATCTAATTGATCAAACTAGATCCCGATCCTTTCAAATGGTATGAGAGTGCCTGATTAATCATTGATCGATTTAACAATTGATCATTGAAACTGCTCTTTTGATATCTAAGTTTGATCGAACTAGCAAATTTGCAAGAATTGGTTATAGAGTTTGCTTTTCTATTGCTTCCGGTGAATTAATTTGAGATTCGTCTTGTTTCAAACTGAGTTGTTGAGTTTTTGTGCTAGATCTATAAAAATTTCATTGAATCTGTTTGAATCGGTGAAAATGGCTACATCAATCAATGATCGTCACTATAAAAATTTCATTGAATCTGTTTTTGTGCTTGTTAGGAGTGAGTATAACATATGGCAACGCCGAATGCTCCATCACCTGTCTGTCAACAGTTCAAGTTGTTGGAAATCTGTGGTTCATGAGATGGTTCCGAAGAAGAAAGAGCAATACTCAGATGAAGATATGAAACTGTTTGAAATTGATGCTAAAGCCCATGGAATTCTGGCCATGGCACTGCCTAATGAAATCTATTCTGGACTTATGCATCATGAAACTGCTCATGACCTCTGGGTTGCTCTGAAAGAACAATTTGGAGGAATTGATGAGGTCTTTGTAAACAATATAGAGATCCTTGCCCAGCAATATAAGACATTCTCTCATATAAAGGGTGAGTCACTGACTCAACAGTTTGGGCGATTTTCCTGTTTGATATCTAAGCTGAAAATGGTTAACATGAATATACAAATAGTCAGATGAACAACAGATTCCTCAGATCCTTGCCTGAGAGATGGGACACATATACTATTGTCCTACGCTCTAGTGCAAATCTGGACAATCTATCTCTCACAACTTCATGGGAAACGGTTAACATTTGAAAGAGAGATAGAAAAGAAAAGGAAACTTGCTTCATCTGGGAAGCTCACTCATGATTTTGTACCAGGGAATACTGCTCTGGTCGGCCATGAGTCAGAATATGCTGCATCATAAAGTTCTTATAATAAGTATATAGATTTCTCTTCAAACAGTGGAGATCTTGCTTTTGTGGTGTTGATAGTAATTTAGGGTGTAGTAGTGATAATTTGTGCTTTTTGATGGATGATTTGTAAGGAATTGATGATGATGAACCGGAAGAGATGGATATTTGGAGCCAAATGGCATTAATCAATATCAAATCTCAAAAATTTTACAAAAGGACAGGTATAAAATTTCCTGGTCTCTCTGGAAAAACCAAAGTTGGTTTTGACAAGAGCAAGTTGAGGTGTCACAAGTGCCATAGACTTGGACATTTTGCAACAGAGTGTAGATCATCTGGATCTAAATCTTCTGCACTCTTGTGACCTTTCCATGCAATAGCTCACAAAACAAAGGGCAACATTCTACTAGGTCTGGTCATCATTCACAAATTCAATCATCTCCTTCATATTTTTGTCCCTCAAGGTCCAATGCAATATCCTTGTCCCTGTTTTTACATGCCTCAGTCCAGTCAGGTTCCAGTACCCATAGCTCAACAACCACATGCCCTACCTGAGCCTCACCATCTCAATCAAATCAACAATCTCAATCTCAATCACATCAAAGCTTTTTCACACTGGAGTGGTTGACTGGAGTAGCTTACCAGATGATCTTTCTGGTTATCCTTAAGAATTGTTTTCTGGTGCTGGTAACATGGTGCTCTTATGGCCCTGGAGTCTACTGATGGTTCATGCTCAAATGCTTCATCATCACAGGTACCACCGGTATCTTCTGGGCTAAGGCCAAGTTGTGTTCTGAGTCATGCATAGCTGCTTTTGTCTCAATTAGAGAAGCAAATGTAGCTTTAATTTATCAAAATCTTGACCTAGAGAAAGTGATTTCTAACAGAAAAGCTGAGTTTGAGTCTGTCTTAAATGAGAAAGATGATGAGATTTACAAATTAAAATGCCAAATCACTGATGAAAAGGCAAAGGTAGAGGTCATTTTAGAGAATCATAAGAATCTCAAAGAAACACTTGCAGCTACTCAAGTAGAGTGTGAACGTTGGGTAACATCCTGCAAGGGGTGCTTCAAATTTGAAGTTTGGGATTGGGTATAATCACACTGTACCTCCTACAGATTTTACTCCCAAGATAGAAGTACAATCTGAAGGTGAAAGCAATTCCCAACCACATCATCATGTGTCTCATCCTCAAGTGATAATACAAAATCAGAGGATGAAGTCAGTATTAGTACCTCAGCTAATCAATCTGTTGATGGTCTTACTGCTGATAAACACATGATCAAAGAAAAACTAAGCACTTCAGGTGTTGTCTGACAAGGTATTCAAAGTACTGAAGGGCAAGTAACAACATTTGAAGAGCATTTCAAACTAAATGAAAACAAACATGGTTTGACAACTGCTGAAGAGTCTATCAAGAAATCCAAAAGTACTGATAGAAAACTTCTGAAGAACAAATCTTCAGTTGTTAGAAATCCTTTAGTACATAACATAACTACTGAGAGGAAGAAAGTACTGAAGAACACATCTTCAGTAGTTTCATCTTCTTCAGCTGTTGAACAACAGAAGATGAAGAAAAAGCCATGTGAAATATGTGGTCTATTCAATCATCTCAGTTATGAATGTTGGTACAAAAAGGGTTCCAAATTCAACAAAGATAAAATCACTAAAAAGAAAATTAATAAAATGAAAGAAGAATTTGAAACCAAGTTTGTACCACAAACATCTCAAACTGATAACCCAAAGTTCTTACAAAAATCTAAAAAGAAGGAAGGGGTTTATGATAAAACAGCTGAAAGTATTCCTCATGGAATATCAAAACACCAGACTAAGTCTATTTCTTTCAAAAAGGAGGACATGGTGAGTCACAAGAACCAATAAAAAACAAGTACTGATGTGTCTGCTAACTGAAGGCTTTAACAACCAATCAGACACAACTTGTTATGATGGTTCAACATCTGTTAGGGAGAGTTAACCAAATAGATGTACCTGTGATTAAACCACTAAAAAGGAAAACTAAGCCAAAATCAAAGGAATCCTTTTCAGCACCATCTCCACCTTCAAAGGCTGTTAATCATGACAAATCAGTTAGTATAAAATCTATTGATGAGAACATACCCAAAACCAAAATGGTTGGGTCTCAAAGCTAACTAGTTTCTTGTGACAAATGCAGGGTTCTTCAGCATGCCATAGAAGCATCTGGTATGTGGACAGTGGAGGATCTATGCATATGACAGGGAGCAGTTCTCTTCTTCATGACTACTCTCAAGGAAAGAAGGGATTTGTATCTTTTGGTAATGATGCTAAGGGTTACATCATCGGTGAAGGCTTTGTGTCAAATAGTGAGATAATATTTGATGATGTTAACCATGTGGAGAATCTCAAGTACAACTTGTTCAGTGTCAGTCAAATGTGTGATAAAGGGCATGTTGCACTTTTCACCAGCCAGAACTATCGGATTCTGTCTTCCAATATTTTGAGAATGATTGATAAGATATTGGATGAATATACTCTCCTGAAGGCGAACAGGATTGGAAGAGTATATGCCTTAGACTTATCAAAGAAAATTGATCTAAAAGGCCATCCATGTCTGTTCTCCAAGGCCTCTCCTTAGGAATCTGAACTATGGCACAAAAGGCTTGGTCATGTGAATCTTAAAAACATGAACCAGCTTATCTATCATGGTTTAGTGAGAGGTCTGCCATTAAAGGAGTTCAAATGTGATGACAACTATTCTTCTTGTTTGAAAGGAAAGCAACACAAAGTATCATTCCCTCCAATAGAAGAACCAAAGTCCACTAGGCAGTGGACTTTGGTCCAGTAAGAGTGATGAGCATGGCAAAGAAAAAATACTGTCTAGTAATTGTGGATGATTATTCCAGATTTGTATGGACCTTCTTCTTACATTCAAAAGATGAGGCTGTTCAAATCATCATCTACTTTATGTTGTATGTGGAAAAGCAGTACTCCCTTCCAGTCAAGTGTGTGAGGAGTGATAATGACACAGAATTTAGAAACCACACACTTGATGAATTCTATTTATCTAAGAGAATCAAGAGGCACTATAGCATTCCAAGAACTCTGAACAAAATGGAGTGATGGAGAGAAAAAACAGGACCCTTATTGAAGCCGCAAGGTCAATGTCGTTGATTCTGGTTTGCCACTAACCTTTTTGGCTGAAGCTGTCAACACAGCTTGCTATGTACAAAATAGAGTGTTTGTAAATCAGAGGTTGATGAAGACTCCTTATGAAATGTTACATAATTTGGCCCCTCTGATTTCCTTTTTTAGAGCATTTGGGTGTCCCAGTTACATTCTTAACACAAAGAATCCACTTCAAAAGTTTGAATCAAAGGTGGATGCAGGGTACTTTATTGGGTATTCATCTACTTGCAAGGCATACAAAGTTTTTAATTGCAGAACAAAGATAGTTGAAGAAACCTTGCATGTAAAGTTTAATGAATCTCCAAAGGACAAAATCCCACAAAACCCTGTGGATTTATTGGTTTGGACATACTGCAATATGTTCCTTATCAGTCTCCAGCTGTTGCAGATTCTGTGAATCCATCATCTCCTGCAACTAGTCATCCATCTGGTGGTACAAATGCAAGGTTTAGTGATCACCTGCCTCAGTCTACTAAACTTGATGTTCGTGTAGCTTCAGCAGTCCCATCCACAACAAATGCTGATGAGATCTCTGAATCCTCTACTTTATTTGAATTGCCATCTCATTCTAGGTTTCAAGAGTCTGGATCAACATCTGTTGCTGTTGAATCTCCTACAAACACTTGCACAAATGATATTGAGTACCAAGAACTGAAGAATCACCCCATGTCTTAGATCATTGGTGATATCAATGCTAGTGTTTCAACTAGACATCAATTGTCCAATTGCATTAACAGACAATAGATGGGTTGAAGCCATGCAACTTGAGCTTCTTCAGTTTCAAAAGCAACAAGTGTGGGAACTGGTTCCTCTACCCCAAGGTAAGTGTGCAATAGGCACTAAATGGGTGTTTAGGAATAAAGCTGATAAAAAAGGTCAAATTGTCAAGAACAAGGCCAAACTGGTTGTACAGGGGTTTTCACAAGAAGAAGGTATTGATTATCATGAAACCTTTGCCCCTGTAGCTAGACTGGAGGCAATCAGATTGTTCTTAGTTTATGCTGCTTTCCATAATCTTAAAGTTTTTCAAATGGATGTCAAAAGTGCATTCCTAGTGGTAAAATAAAAGAAGAAGTTTGTGTGTGTCAACCACCAGGTTTTGAAGATCATAAACATCCAGATTGGGTGTATAAGCTTGATAAGGCTCTTTATAGGTTAAAACAAGCTCCCCGAGCCTGGTATGAAACACTGTGTAACTTTCTTCTTCAAAACAGTTTCACTAGAGGCTCCATAGATAAAACTTTGTTCATCAAGAAAGTAGGCATACATAAGCTCCTTGTTCAAATTATGTAGATGATATTATTTTTGCATCCTCTGATCACAGTTGTGTAATGCCTTTACTAAGTTGAGGCAACAAAAGTTTGAAATGAGTGCCATGGGAGAATTACAGTTCTTTCTGGGTTTGAAAATAAAACTAATGGCTGATGTAACTTTCATTCATCAGTCAAAATATACAAAGGATCTGTTGAAAAAGTTTGATTTACAAAATTGTAAGCCCTATTCTACTCTCATGTGCAGCACCACACAACTGGATGCTGATCAGAAAGGTAAAGCAGTTGATGAAACTCTTTACAAATGTATGATTGGTTCCTTGATGTACCTTATAGCTTCTCAACCAGACATTATGTTTGCAACTTGTGTCTATGCTAGATTTCATGTTGCACCTAAAGTATCCCATATGATTGCAGTCAAAAGGATCTTTAGATACTTGCAAGGAACTCAATCTCTAGGACTTTGGTATCCCACTGGGCACTCCTGCAAATTAGTTGCTTTCTCTGATAGTGACTATGCAGGATGTAAATTAACTAGTAAATCACCTTTGGTGGATGCTAATTTCTAGGCAATTGTTTAGTTTCTTGGCAGAATAAGAAACAAACTTCAGTTGCTACATCCACTGCTGAAACAGAGTGCATTGCTGCTGCAAGTTGTACATCTTAGGTACTCTGGCTTCAGAATCAATTACTGGATTATGACATTACAGAGACTAAGACTCCTTTACTGATGGACAGTGCTTGAGCTCTTTGTATTGTAAGAATCCTGTCCAGCATTCTAGGACCAAACATATTGAGATCAGACATCATTTTATCAGGGATTGTTATGAAAAAGGTCTGAATGATCCAAAGTTTGTTCCTAGTGCTGATGAGCTTGCAGATATATTTACTAAGCCTTTGGACAGTGCAACATTCCAAAATCTAGTGCTAAGGCTTGGTATGCTGCAGCTAGAATGATTTGACAACTACTGGTGATCTCAGTTCACAAGTACTAATGAGCATTAGTATACAGCTGTCAAAAATAAGTACTGATAAGTTATTTGGTCTTCAGCAGTTTTCGTAACTACTGAAGACTAAATTACTTAAAAGTACTAAAGTACTTTATTTGTTGAAAAGTACTGATGTAGTTACAACTACTGATGTGGTTACAACTACTGATGTTTGTTCTAACACATAAGTACTCATGACCAATGAAACATCTGAAAATCAGATAGTCTGCTGAGTAAGTTTTAAGGTCAATGAAACAACTGAGATCTGTGAATTGACGATAACAACTGATGAGAAATTTTACTCTTCAATTGTTTCAAACAACTGCTGTTTCATTTCAAAACAACTGAAGCCAAAACCAAGTCTTCAGTAGTTTCAAACTACTGATGACTAACAACAAGTCTTCATTGTTTACAACATCTGAAAGTTAAAGCCATGTCTTCAGTCGTTTTCTAACAAGTGATGACTAACACCAAAACTTTTATTTGTTTTCTTTCAGCCATTTCATAACCTATAAATACCTAAACCTAACTTCAAACTTTTCATAAGCCGTTTTCAGAACATTCATCTTCCATTAATGGCGACCATGGAAATCAAACCACGACACAACTGTGTTGCCTACTTCACAAAATCGGCCTTTTGGACTAAGTTTGATGATGCCATTGATCTGATGGTTGATTCCCCTATCAAACTGCTTTTCTTCTGAATCTAACAATCTATCCTGATACCCTTCGCCAATTCTAGACAAATGTCACTGTCAATACCGGTGAGAATGATGTCACGATCACTCTCCCGTCGTTTGTAAACCAAACGAAGGTGGTCATCACTCCTGCTATCATTCGCCAAATCCTTGATCTGAATGATGCCACCTTTGTCACCAAATACCCGAAGAGCACCACTGATCTATCATTCATCAACCATGGGTATGAGGGCGACCTAAGTGCTACCACCATTCTGAAGAAACACGTCCATGATGTTGAATGCCTAATCTTTCATATGATCAATGTCTGCCTTGCCCCCAAATCCTCTTCATGGGATCAAATGTCATCCAGGTGGCAGCAGGTATTGTATTCTATCCTTGAACGCCAAAGCTTAAATTTTTCTGAAGTTATATTTTTGTAATTAAAAGATCTGGCAATGAAACTTGTGGCTAACAGATGGGTATTATATCCAAGGTTTCTTATGGTCATAATCATCAATCAATTAAAATCTGATGGCCCTGTTAGGCTTGGAGTCCCTGCTGTGGTAGTTTTGCCTGAGGTATACTCCAGGCATAACTCTGACCCACAACTCAAAGAGGCTGCCAAACTGCAAAAACCCAAGCAGAGGGAACCCCCAGCCTCATCCTCTAGATCCAAAGTCCCTTCCAAACCACAATCCAAACAAACCAAACAGGCTACTCAGGGAGTTGAGTCCCCTGATGATGCCACTGCAACACAAAGGCAGGATGAAACTACTGGTAGTAATCCCCCTGTAGTTTCCAAGACTCTACGAGCTGACACCCCTCAGGTATCCTCTCAACAGGATCCTGATGCAACCAAAAATGGGGAAACCACATTACTGGGATCTCTCTCACTTGAGAAGATTGCCATTGAAGAGCACCACTCACCCTATGTGCAATCTTCTTCACACTTATCTCCCACTAAAGCCACCCCTACAAGCCCAACTAGGTTATTGCACAAGTGCTGACTCAACTACATTCCTCTACCCCTCCCCAGAAACCTATTACCACTGGGAAAACCTCAACAGTTGAGGGAGAGGATTATAATGTGGCTGATAACCCACAGCATAGGGATTACAGAGTTCAATCTCCCTGTGTAAAGCAGGAGATTCGAACATCTGGTGAGGCTGCCTCTTCTCCTGTTTCAGCATATGAACAGGATGAAGGTGGTATCATCTCAAAGACCTCACCAAAGGCAACTGCCAATGAAGGACATAATCCTGAGGCAGGAAGTCCCCAGTTCCAAGAAATAGAGGCACATGTGAATATTGATTTACAGTCAGCACATGTTCATCCTGATTTAATCAGGAGGTCAGATGATTCAGCAAAGACTAATGATGACCTGGGGTTTTTCTTTGATGTTCTAGCCCATGACACTATTCTTGAGGCTGAGGTATGCAGACTACAAGAACTGCTTGCCAAATTGTCACAAGAATCAAGTCCATCTGCCCAAATTCACCCACAGATGGCATCTTCTTCTGAAGGTCTCCCAACACTGAGCCACTCCCAACAACCGTGCCACCAGCCTCTGATTCAGGCACCATTTCTCAGGGACAGAACCCCTCTGAGCAAATGGTTATTGCCTTTCAATCCTCCTTACCTCTCATCACTTCCATCATCACTAACATTGTGCATCAAGCCATTGATGAGAGGCTTTCCTCAAATTTTCAAACCTTAGTTGATGATGCCGTTTCTAAGAGACTTTCTGACATTCAAACCCCTGAAACCAATGCAACCAAAAAGGGGGACTCTAAGTCAGTGAAAGCAGACAAAAGAAAGAGAGTTGAAGAGGAAGAAGAAAAAGAGAAGAAGAAAAGGAGACGATCACATACAAGAGAAAGAAGAGCGCTGAACAGACTGAAGGTGAGAAAAAGTTAGAAGAACTTATCAAAGAAGCTGATGAGCAACATAGCAGATCTATGGATAATATCATTGATCAACTCTTCAAACAAGGTTTTGACACAGCCAAACTTGACTCTCAAATTAGAAGGCTAGAGATTCAAGAGATTGAGCATAGATGGGCAAGTTGTAGTGAGAAAGAAAGGGAAAGGCTGGAAGGTATGATAAGATTCATATCAAAGCATTGGGAAGATCATCATTGAAGTGAAGTCATGGTCCAGAGACAGTATTTTGGAGATAACCACCAAAATCTGCTCTTTTGAAGTATTCAACAAAGGATTGATCATAGAAGCTCCTGATGAAGCTGGTGCTGGGAAAAGGTCTGATATGGCAAAGTTATCCAAACCCTCACTCATAACCAAGATGCTAGAGCAGCCTGTACAATCTCCCACACCAAAACAACCAACTTCACAACCCTCAAAACCAACTCCTTTACCCAAGAAACCAACTCAAACCACTACAAATGATGCACCCAAGAGGAAAAGAAGGGTGTTGAGGATGGAAGAAGAAGAAGATGATGATAAGGATGATAGTCTGCAAATCTCTGTTGTTTTTAAAACAAAGATGCCTGAGCCCAGGAGTCAACCAATAATAATCACACCTGACATCCAAAGGCAAATGGTAAAAGTCAAACTTGTAGAAGAAGAACATCACAACAACATGATGAGCAGCTGTTAAGAATGGTTGATAAAGAGTTTCCTAAGTCTTCATCCATACAGGCGATGAAGAAACATGCTCAGAGGTTGTATGCTCTTAGATTCACATTTCAATATCTGAAAGAGAGAGTGAGAATTTGGCCTGACCCCAGAGTAAGTGACAGAATTCATAAAAAGAATATTCTAAGTCGATAGAATGGCCAAGTAAAGAAGATTGTAGATGCTGTGATAATGCTGACCATTATAGTGTCACCCTGGGAAATCCTTGAAGACTTCAAGAGAGCTTACAGTCTAAGATGACCCCACAAACTTTACTAGAAAACAAAATGGTGAAGAAGGGTTGATCTACAAGAAGCTTGAAGAAATAAGAAGAAATGAGCTCCAGTTGTTACTTGAAGGTACTCATCCTGATGAGTTTGCATACAGAGAAATAACTACTATGGAGCTAAAGAATGGAAAGAATGTTAAATACTTAGCAGAGTACTATGGGCCTGAGTTCTTCTTTGAAAGTGAAGCTGAAGAACTCACAATGGAAGAACAAGTTGTATTCCTTGAGCCCTATGTTAGAGAGTCTTACAGGCTCATCATTGGGAAGTAGGTCTCATGGATGGGGTAACAGCTCTGTGTACAATTCCCCAAGACAGAGTTCCTATTCATCCTTTGACAATCAAACATTCTGAAACCTCTTCCTTGGCCTGAGCTTAATTTGGTGATTTCTGAGTTGATCCAGAAAATGTTTCTGCCAATAAATGGGACTTCAATAATCTTAAAGGTTTTGGCTGCATTGGTTTAGGGGGAGTTTGTTGGACCAAAAGAACCAATGAGCCAGATCAGAAAAACCTTTAAGTCCGACAGACATCATAACAACTGAAGTGGTCTACAAAGTCTGAAGACAACAGCTGAAGACAAAGTCTAAAGACACAACTGAAGACAAAGTCTGAAGAAAAAGTCTCAAGACAAAGTCTGAAGACAACAGCTGAAGACAAAGTCTGAAGACAAAGTCTGAAGACAACAGCTGAAGACAAAGTCTGAACACAAAGTTCGAAGACAACTGCTGAAGACAAAGTATGAAGACCAAGTTCTCAGAAGTTGTCACAACAGCTGAAGTAGTTCTTTTCAGTAGTTGTGATGGTTTACTTTTCAGTAGTTTGTAATCATTAGTTTTATTTTATGTAAACATCTGAAGTTCTGACACTTCAGATGTTATAATTTCAGTAGTTGTAATTTTAGCTTGTACTTAGCTTTTTGTGAAGATGTCCTCAGTTGTTGTGGACATCTTCTGTATTTAGTTTACTTTTAGTTGTTTGTATAAATGAGTTAGCTGTCACTATCAGTGACATCAGCTGATGTCACATCCTTATAAAAAAGGAATGTTGACCTAATTCTTGGTAGTGAGAGTGTTGGTGAATGAAAATATTCTCTTTGTAGAAAATTGTCTCTCTCCATAACCGTCACTGTTTGATTGAATATTCATATTATTCTTGCTTAAATTTCGTCTAATTCTTGTTCTATTCCACTGCAAATGTTAATCTAATTTATCAAACTAGATCCCGATCCTTTCAATAGTGGCATCTACCAGATCACCGTTCTCATCGGGTGCTACATCATGGATTTTAGGCAGTGGAGTGCCAGCTGTGGAAACATTTTCCATATCAAACCGACTGAGAATATCCCCTACATACTAGGTCTGATGTAGAAGATTCCTTTTGGTGTCTGATCCACTTGTAACCCGAGAAAGAACATCATCTCACCTATGGCACTCTTCTCAAACTCCGCCTTCATTACTGGTTCGAATTCTTTGCATAATCCTTCGTTCTTTGACCAAAGATTATGTCATCTACATAGATCTGTACTAGCAATAGTCTTCATCTTTTTCTTTGATAAACAGTGAGCAGTCAATGACTCCCCTGCAAAATCCGTGTTTCACAAGATGAGTCGAGAGTTTCTCATACCAAGCCCGTAGAGCTTGATGAAGTCCGTATAGAGCCTTGTCGAGTTTGTAGACTTTATCCTGATGATATGGATCCTTAAATCTCTTGGGTTGACTGACATACACTGTTTCTCTAATCTTACCATGAAGGAATGCACTCTTAACATCTAGCTGATAGAACTTGGTTTTCATAAAAGATGCATAGGCAAGGAAGATGCGGATGGCTTCCATCCTTTCCACTGGTGCAAATACTTCATTGTAGTCGCTACCTTCAACTTGTCGAAAACCCTGAACAACAAGCCGAGCCTTGTTTCTGATGATCACCCCTTGATTATCTTTCTTGCATTTCAAGACCCATTTGGTGCCAATGACTTTAGCACCTTTAGGTCTATCAACTAGTGTCCGTACACCTAACTTCTTAAACTGAAGAAGTTCTTCTTGCATGGAACTAACCCAAGCCTCATCATTTAGTGCTTCACTAACATAATTTGGTTCAAACTCAGACACAAAGAAATGGTATGCATAGTCCTGAAGGTATCCTTTTTCCATCATGGAGGCATAATCAGCTGAGTATAGCTGATTTCTAGTCTGAACCCCTGATCTCACATCTCATATATTATCCAATGGGTGATAGACATTTAGACGTGAGCCAGGAGTTGTCGGAACAATCACCTCAGAGTCAATATTATTAACATTTGGTTCTGGATCTGAGGCAGTCGGAGTCTGAGGTTCGATGGTTCAGAAGCATCACTCGTTGATGCTTGTGAACTTGTGGTAGTTAGAACCTCTACATCCTGGTTGATCTCATCATTTTCTTCATTTTTTTCATCAGAGGAAGAATCACTCACATCAACTGCTCCCCCTGAGTTGGTAGTATCATGAGTTGTTGAATCTTGAGATGGTGTGTTCAAGACATCGTACATCATCTTGTTTTCCAACTCGTCTTCTAAAGCGGAAGCAGGTATGTTGAAGGTCTGGAAGAATCCATCATAGTTGAAGAAGTAGGCAGACCCTTTTCCAGCAGGCGGTGTGATATATCTCTAAACATCAACATTACACCACACCTCTACTTGGCCTGTTGAGTTATTGTAAACTCTCTTGTCTGGTATGTTGTATCCTAGAAAGATACGTTCATCAATCTTCTCATAGAATTTTCCCTCCTGAGTCTTCTTCAGCAGGGTGCACGGAGCGCCAAACGGCTCGAGATATTCCGAGTTAGGTTTACGTCGCTGTAATAACTCGTAGCAAGTTTTACCATGCCGTTTGACTACAAAAACTCGATTAAGGGTATAACATGCATTTGCCACTGCTTCATTCCAAAACTGGATAGGCAGTTTCGAGTCTGCCAGCATAGTCCGTGCCGTCTCTATCAAGCTGCGGTTCTTTCGTTCAGCAACGCCGTTCATCTGAGGGGTATAAGCCGAGGCAAATTGATGTACAATTCCCTTTTCCTTGCAATAGGCCTCCATCCTCTGATTCTTAAACTCAGTTTAGTTGTCTGAGCGCACTTGTCATACCTTCAACTTGTATAGGGACTCTAGTGTAGTTACCAATTCCTTGTACAATTCAAATGTTTCTGATTTGGATTTCAAAAACATTACCCAAGAGAACCGTGAGTAGTCATCTGTAACTACATAGCAATACAGGTCGCCAGCGATGCTTCTTGTACAGACTGGACCAAACAGATCCATGTGAAGAAGCTCAAGAGGAAGTTCTATAGAATGAACTTGATTTTCCTTATGAGATTTCTTCGTCTGTTTACCCTTTTTGCATGCAACATAAAAGTCCGGGAGTTGAAAGTTTTTGACATTTACTCCTCTCACAAGATCATTTTGGATCAAGTGATTCATCTTTCTAGGATTTATGTGTCCCATTCTCCTATGCCAGGAGATGGAGTCCTTCTCAGTAGCTTTGGACATGAAGCATTGGACTTCACGATCTGTTGTGGATGTCTTTGAGAGATCCAAGACATAAAGATCATTGTATCTTGAAGCTGACATTAGGATCTGGTCCTCCGGATCATGTATTCCTTCTTTAGTACGTAACACTTTGGTTGTCAAAAACTACCTTGAATCCTTTATCACAGATTTGATAGACAGAAAGCAGGTTATTTTGTAATTGTTGGACATAGTTTACCTTATCAAACTTAACCTTCTCATTTCCCACTTCTCCTTGGGCTGTGATATACCCACCTTTGTTTCAAGCAAATGAAATATGCCCTCTTTTAATTTTACTAACATTTGATAAGAGAGCTCTGTTCCCTGTCATGTGCCTGGATGCTCCGATATCTACAATCCACGTGTTAGTCTCAGCACTATAGCGAACACCCTGCACATTCAATGAAAACATTAGTTCATGTTAGGAACCCAAGCCTTAACTGGCTTGGGTTTCCCTGAGGCATCACATATCACAAACTCAACCCACTGACCCTTTGAGGTTAAGGATTGATCAGAATTCTGTTTGTTCTCATTTTCAAGCACCGAGGAGGTTTTTCCTTCCATAATCAAGATTTGTGTAAGGCCTGTTTATGATATACAGATGACTAGATAATGGGTTGAACTTTGGATTCACTATCCCCTTTTGGAGGCATCACTGAGTTCCTCTTGAAGATCTAGATGTGGATGCAGAAAGTTCAACTTTTCTCCTTGGTGTCTGGTAATTGGACAATGAGACGCTATGTGACCGTACTCTCCACAATTATAGCAGGATCTGCTTTCAACTTCCCTATTCAAATTTTTTGGTGGAGATGTAGATGCCACATTGTTAACCTTATTATGTTTGGACTGAGACACTACTTTGTTAGATGTATAAGTTGGTTTTACAAACTTATTCCTTTACCTGGTTTTACATCTTTGATCTCTTGTTTCCCTGGACTATGACATGATGCACATGATGATTAGATTTTATAGTCTTTTTAGGTTCTTGTTTGACTTTGTTTGACCCTGAATTTAAACTAACTTTTCCAAATTCTTTTCCAGGTTAACACACGTCATCTTTCCTATTGCCTTTGAAGTGTCCTCTTTTTGTTTTGAATCGAATTCACTTGATTTACTTATGGAATCTGGATCATTTACAAGAGGAGTAGACACCACGTGATCCTTGATGGGGTTATTGTTAATTGGTTTACTTTTGGTGTTCATCAAGGTTTCAGGTGGTGGTGGAACCACTTTCTATCCCAGTCCCTCCCCATTATTTCTCTCTCTCTCACTAAGTGTTTGACAATGTGTGATGAGCTTGTCCAATTATGCAGTTTTTGTTTTAATGTATTGACTTCTACTTCTAAAACTGCTTTTTGCTTCTTAGTGTCCTCAAGAGAGTTCAGATAGTACCTAATGTCATTTGCTTGGTTAAAGGCAACTACCTCAGTTTCCAAAGCTGTTTATTTAATAGGTCTATCTTTTCCTTGTAACTGTGCTCGTTTTGTTTCAACACTCTATTTGCTTTTGTGCACAGTTCCACATCCTTTACTAAGCTATCATTATGATCTAATAGCCTCGCAAATTTTGAATCTATAACTTCTCTAAATTTATTACATTCTAAGCAAGCATGATTATTAAAAAGGTGGTCAGTAGTACTTACCTCAGATGTTGAAGAAGAGTCAGCCATGAGTGCTGACTCGGTGGTCTCTCATTTGGTGATTCAGATGATGATGCTGATTTTTCTTCTTCAGGCAGGTGGTTGACCACATTTGCAGTGTCTTCAGAATTTGACATCGCAAGCTCTACTGCTATATCTCCCTCACTTGCAGAATCGTCATCAATATCCTCCACACTAGCTATATTGGACTCTCCTGGTGAGACGAACCGAAAGCTCCAGTCCTGTCCTTCATCCTCATTACCAGTTAGGCTTTTGGATCCATACTTGATAAGTTAGAATTACTAGATGTGGCCTTGTCTTGACGATTAAATGACGAGAAGGGATTGCCATTACCTGTCTTCTTTGGTTTTATACACTCCCTCTAGAAGTGTCCCTTCTCACCACAGTTGAAACATGTAACCTTTGACTTATCGAACCCAAAGGTTGTGTCTTTTGTTGCAACCAAGTTTTTCCCGGTCTTTTTGAAAAACTTTTTAGCTCATTGGACAGCACTTGCCAGAGCCCACATTATGTCCATACGTTCCAACTCCATTTCATCCACCTGCTCATAATCTTCATCTGCCAGGTGGTAGTTACCTATCTTTCCAGCAATTAAACCATCGTAGGATTGATCCACCACAGCTAAAAGGTCCATATGTTCTCTTGCCACCTCCACAGTTACATTCCCGAGGTTGTTGGTTTTAAGCTTTGTTGCATTAGCTTCAGGTATCATATATGGGTGCTAGATGACCCTGACATTTCGGATCCTGAAGTTGAGGGTTGTGTTGGAATTGCTGCGCTTGAGATGAAGGCGGTTTGCAGTGGTGCCCCAGATGTCTTGACTGAAGGAGTAGCATTGTAGAGTGCAGGATTCTGATCGTAGTTAGCCTTTTGGGCTTGATACTTCATCCTAAGCTCCTCTTCTCTTAGTTTCAGAATGAAGTCATTTCTATCTAATTTTGAGAGCATTCCATTCTGTATGAGATTTGAAACAAACGAAGCCCATTTTTCTGCTAATCCATCAGCAAAGTTGGATACCTTATCCTCTATCGAAGTAACCACTCCATGAGTGTGCATCTCACTCATCAAGTGGTAGAATCTATCGATCACATCATCAAGGCTTTCTTTTCCCATAGAAGAGAAGTTGTCAAACTCCTTCTTCAAGGCTTTTGCCTTGATGGCCTTCAGAGAGGCATTTCCGTCATACCTCTTCTCCAACACATCCCAATGTTTCTTTGTTTGAGTATACTTCGAATACTGATGGAAAATATCCTTCGGAATAGACTGAGTAAGCAAAGCGTAGACTTTCTTCACAGTGTTGTGTTTTACCTTGTGTGTATCCGACATGCTACTTAGAGTAAGTTTTACTCCGTCAACTCCTACTGGCATCCTGTAGCCCGACTCTATTGCCTCCCACAAATTGTATCTACTCCATTTAAGTAGATTTCGAAACATTGCTTCCATTGTGGATAGTCGTCTAACGTGATAAGCTTCGGGGGTTTATTGTGAATTCCCACTTCGTTCTCCAACAACAGTAGATTCTGGATACGAGTAGGTCTACTAGCTGTGAATGCTGAAAACTGATCCTCCATTTCACTTAACTTTACTATTTAACAAACTGCTGATGAATGCGAATGAAGGTATGCGATTGCGCTTATTCGGGCGATTGAACAAGTGCGGATGGTTTAATCGTGCGACTAAACAAATACGAATGAGTTAGTCATCCGAATGAACTAATGCGGTTGAGCAGTCCGAATTAAGATCTCAGTCATACGAATGAGGGTACGAATGAGTCCAATCGTGCGGTTGAAGAATGCGAATGAACTCAGGCGTGCGATTGAGCAAATCGTGCGACTGAAGTTGCTGAAGTTTGATAATTCGTGGGTTAAACTTGTTTTGGCCATAAAAACCTGAATTTTACCAAACCCTAATAGGCGTCTGCCGGAAAAACTATACTTTTCAATAAGGAAACGTCTAAGACTCCGTTAGACACAAAAAGATTGCGTTTTTGATGCAAAAACACAATTTTTGTGTCAAAACTATTGAAACAACACGTAATCAAGAGCCAAGGCTCTGATACCACTTGTTAGGATCTGGTATTAAACCAAACACCAACTGATTAACGTGTTAAACAAAACCAAATAATGCAGAATCCTATTTGATTGGTGATCCAATCAGTGAGAACGCACGTAGACACAATAATGAATTGAATCTATCGTCAAGAATCGATTAGGAATCGATCTACAACGTTCTAGGAACTTGGAATACGAACTTAGAGGCATCTGGATGGCTAGGGTACGTCTGGAGTCGAAGTGGATTGAATGCTTACGTTTTTCCACGAATTAGGTGGTATTTATAGGTTAGGATTGCTCATTTGGGCGACTGAACCATGAGCGTTGTTTATTGGTGCGATTGAGCCATGCGGTTGATCCATTTGCATGACTGAGTGTTCAGTCGTGTGACTGAGTCAGTTGCATAAAGTTTGAATGTAATTCATTATTATAACATTATGCATATCAATTCAAACAATCACAAACCTATATAATCAAGTCAATATGCTTTTAAACAACTCATAAATATTAAACATTATATACACAACCAAACATTTGTATTTCATTAAGTACCCAACGATTACATAAGCATAAGGTAGTAAAGACATATTACATTCAGATCAGAATCTAGGGACAGATGTATCAACAACAACTAACACTGATAGATCAATCGATCTAAATCAATGAGCACTTGGCTCTGATACCACTTGTGAATCCTAGGATCGCAATCAGGATTTATCAGTGTCGGTTGAAGACAAGTCAATGTTTGCGGAATGAATGTTGGCTTGGTTTAATTGTTTCGTAGTTAAATTTGATATCAATAAAGATTCAAAAACACACGAAAACAACACAATTAATGAATAATATGTATTTCATTAAAACATGTTAATGATTTCAAATAATTAATGAATGATATAAAATATTATGATGAATGATGTGACGACAGCTAGGGTTTGATGTCATGTTTGCTGTTTTGGAATTGTAGAATTGCTATTGCTGTTGTTGATGAAGCCGTCCATAATTCAAAACCTAGGATCCATTTATATAGACAATGATGTTTCTATTATAGGAAACACCGGATCTCTTGGGATTTGAATTATTTTTGTTAAGGAATTATCGGATTTCTCGGGATTCGCATAACTGCCTTGTTCACTTGTAACACTTGTATTATACAAGTGTTTGGAATGCGTAGGAATAGTGTCTTCCGTAGGTGTTTTGTTCTTCCGCAGGTCTTGTTCTTCCATAGATGTTTTGTTCTTTCGACGCAATCTTGGTCTTCTGAAGCAATCTTGTTCTTTCATCCTTAGTGCTGGTTGTTTATCCGCAGAAGATCTTTGGATGCATTTTAGTTTTAAGAACCATATCTACGGAAGAACAAATGTTCATCGATAGATGTTTCTTACACTTGGTCAATTTCAGTGATTGACCAAATCTAATCTTTGTACCTGCAACTATACATAAATCAACACACATATAAACAGATTAACCAATATATATAATGAATACACAATAATGAATTACAACCATTCATTACAGATATTAATTCAAGTACTAAGCCTATACAAAATGGACTAGATCTACTGATCCTAGACCTAACAGTTTAGATATGGACTCGCCTTTGAAGTAATGAAATGCCTCATACTGATTAACAAGTTTATCATTGTTAATCTCTACAACTTCACTTCTTCCCTCACACATAATTCGCAGTGCATCCCATACTACTTTAGCAGTACCATACTTTTATAGTCTTTTTTCAGCACATCCATCTTAAGTGCTTGAGTGAGTATGGAGTAACCTTTTAGATCAATCTTTGTTTTCTTATAGTCTTCATCATCAAGAGTCAGATCCTCAATCGGTATTCTTGTTGTTTTGTAGATGGCAGCTTGATTTGCAGACAGAGTAACACGGATGTGTGGCCCCTTGCATATTGAGATCCAAAATTCAGGATCTGCACATATAATATAATTCTTGAATCTGATTTTGCGTTGCTTATAATCAGATTTGTGTTTAAGCATAGGAGGTTTAGGTGTATGACCAAGTTCTAGAAACTATGTGAATCCATTTTAACAAGTATTTTTACCTTGTTTAATGTAGCTCTGATAAGTTTTTAAGTTTTCTTACTCTAACTTGTCCAAATCATTCAAAACAAGCTCTCTGAATCAGATATGTTAAATTCTTAGTTCTATTAATGCTTTTTGTTATACTGACTGTTCACTGCTTTGAAAGTGGGTACGGTTGGTTTGTTCTTGAGGGTGAGGAAGTATGAACAGTAATTGTCACTAGTGTATTCTGTTGTTTACTTAGTAGACCTCATAGAACACTACATTAGCAACTCGATCACCAGATCAATCAAGTTCTATTTAGATCTTGGGTAGATCTGAAAAATAACCGAGGGCCAAAGCTCTGATACCAATTGACTAGGTGACATAAAGATTCTCACTAGGATCGAATATAGTGATAAAGTCAGACATTGACTGGAGAAAACAAACAATCAATAATATTCAATAATAATGCACCTAGAGAATGTTTAATACAAAATATTCTAATTGTCTATCAACAATCACCTCATGTACTAGGTATTCTATTCTATTTATAGGCTAACAACATGCCTTTTTACAAAAGGACTAAACTACCCCTAACCTATACATCAGAACTAGTCTAAGTCTTCATCAGCATTTCTTCTGTTCATCCGCATTGACAAATGCGGATGAGTTTTTTTGATAAGCGTTCTTCACTTGTCATCTAATTAGTAGTGGTCATCTGCATTGAGTAATACGGATGAACACATACTTATGCGCATTTGTTGCTCGTCATCCGCATTTGCAAATGCGGATGACAAGTCTTGTCCGCTTATCTTTTTTTGACTATGTGCATTTGTTAGTGTGGAAGAACAAACAATTGCCAACAATTGTTCTATGTCTTCCGCATTTAGAAATGCGGATAGTCAACACTTGTTTCTTCTTGGCAAATTCTTCATCCGCATTGATTCTTGGACTTAGGGAGTTTCCAGCAGAATAACCATCAACTCACCAATTGAATTGGTATGTATGATCCTTTTAAGGACCAACAATATATTTTCAAGTTATGATTGGTGTTTGTTTATTTTAAACAAGTGTTGGTAAAATTATGAAATCTAATAAAGTTGTGTTGCCTTAGTTTTTCTTTATGCCATGTACTATGTACTAAATGTGTGACATCTTGCGTTTCCGCCTTGGTGGGGGTGTGACACGTGATCAGGATTTTATAAAAGTCTATCACTATTCACAATTTGTTTTATTTCAATATGTTGATTATTATCTGATATGATCTCACAGCAAACAAATGATTCAGCGTATATATAATAGAGTTTTATTTGGCATTATTTTGATTTCTGTATGATTTTATGTATGCAGGTATGTTGATAATGACTGTTTTTTCTCAATTTTCAACTTATATGAACTTCTAAGTTTTAAACTTAAAAATCTAGGGGGAGTAAGGTTTCAAAAAGAAAAAATTAAAATAAATGGTTGGAAGAAAAGGATTTTGCTAAAAAAACTTACAAGTATGTGTGTGTTTGATATGATTCAAAAACAAACCAAAAAAAATACAAATTGCTTTCGAATTGAATTGGAAATGCTCATGCAATAAAAAGAGTTGAGATTGTTAGTAATCTTTTTGAAGAGTTAATTTTTTTTATTGAAACTAAAATGACGGAAAATTAAATTTAAAAATTAGAAAAAATTAAAAAATATAGAAAATATAAAATCATATAAAAGATAAATGTTTGTGTTAGAAATTGATTTTTTAAATGATAATGTCAAATGTCAAAGTCTTTTTGAAGTCAAGTCTATTTGAAGTCAAAAGCCAAATTTTGACTAAGGGTGGGAAATTTCATAATGAACAATGAATTGTTTTTTAAAATTAAGGTTAGAATGATTTTAGTGAAAAATTCAAGTGTTAGATGTATGGAAGGTCCTAATATGCCTAAATAGTGACAATAAGTCTAGTTTAGGAGTATGATGAATTTTTAGTGTTATGATCAAGTGTTGGGTGTTTTGATTCCAAATCATGTGCCTGAACTGTGATCATAAGTCTAAAAATTTTGTTAAGTTTTGGGTTTTTTATCCGACCTCATGCGCTTAAACAATACCAGACGTTTCATATTGAAGATAAGCAAGTGTGGAATCTTTAAAGCCAATGCACCCAAACAGATTTCATATGAACAGTTGGTTCTTGAAATAGTCCAAGTGTTAGATATTTTGGGATAGGCCATACGCCTGAATAGTGCTCATGTGCATGAATAGCGCAATTGCGCTAAGTACTTTGATAAAATTGGCCAAGTTTATCTCATGCGTCTAGGTCTCATGTGCCTAAATAGGGGAAATACGCCTCTACAGTGTCAATGCACCTAAACCTCATGCGTCTAAATAGTAGTCATGCGCCAACACAGTGGTTATGCATCCAAGGGTTTTTCACAAATACAAAAATTCAACACTTGTTAGAATTTCATTCATTCGAACTTATACTCACTAAATACTCTCTTCATATATCTATACCCGTCGATTACCATACACTCATATATTGTCTAATTTTCAGAGATTGTTGTTATTCAAATGTATATTTAGTGTTGCTAAACATCATATTGAGTGTATATCATCAAATCATATTCCATAATCTACACATTTGATTAGGCGTATGAATCCTATTTAGGTGTTCGAACCCTATTTATACTATAAAATTGAAATTTGGTGATTGTATATGATAAAATGATACAAATTGAATCTGAAATTGTTATTGAATCATGATTGCAACCTGAATATATCATCATAAGTTGATTCCATCAAAAAATTTCTTGATGATCTTATGTTCATCAGTTAAAACTAATAATAAAAAATAATTAAAAATCCGAAATGAATCATCATTTTGCTTGACAAATAAAATTTAAATGTTTATCATCAATTACTCTAAATTGTCATGAATCTAACAATAAACAAAATACTTAATTGATTATAACTTTCTAATGTTTGATTGAATATATAACAGTAAGTTTATAAGTGGGCAACGTTTAGAAATTTTTTGTAATAAAATTGATCAAAGTTTAAAAATTTTAAAATCTATTAAGTAATCTATGAAAATTAATTAAATCCTTTTAATTTGAAATACTTGTATTCTAATACTTGTTTTTGTGATTGACAAATGGTTGAACTCAAGTTTAAGCCTAAACATAAGGTGGCTGTTTTTTTAAATGAGGAAGTAAGAGAGTCAACTAGTTATGAGAAGATTATCAGATTTATCCTGAGAACCAAATATGTATGTACTACGTGTGCAAGACTAGCCATCTATACAAGATTGATAAAGAAGTTTTGGAGAAGTGATGACGTTGAAAGAGATGAGGAAGGAAGAAAAATTAAAGGGATTCATTATAGGAGATAGAATGAAGAAGTGTTTGAACATTCTATTAGAGTAGCTCTATGATGGGTGAAAATGGCCCACAACATTCCGAAGAAGCAATTTTTCAGAGCTCGTGTGTATAACCATTGGAAGTTGATACGCTATATATTTCAACACTGTATGTCCAAAAGAAGTGCACGGTGGAATTTTTTTCCTTGTGGGCATTGCTTCTTTAATAGTTGCATTAGCCACAAATGAAGGTTTAACATGGCTAAATGGATTATGAATGGTTTTATCTTTAACTTGGAGAAAGGAAGGAGGAAGAAATATCTGATATATCCAAGATTTCATCAATTGATCATAAATGAAGAACATCCAGATTTTTCTGTATATGGATTAAGTGGTGAAAGACTGGAGTTCGAACATATGTGTGAGATTGTATATATATGATATTAGCAGTCATCACATGAGCTCCAAATGTGCCTTTATTTGAGTATATGAGAAATATTGCTATGGATGAAATGGATATCCATTAATAGTAATTTCATTTAATTGAGGATGAGCCAGTTCATCCAAATGACTTGATCAATAGTGTATTTCAAGAAATGATTCAAGATGAATAGGATGATGATGAGACTAAATATGAATATGATGTTGATGATAGTTCAAGTGATGAACATGAAGATGATAATGATCAAAATGATTATGATGATAATGATGGAGACAATCATGGTGCTGAGATTGAAGGAAACATAGAAGAATTTGTTCAAGACATAGATAGTGAAGAAAGAATATCTGAGCATAGAGATAAGACTGCTTAGATGAAGGTAATATTGAAGCAGAGATAAATGCTGAGAAAGTAGACAATGGTAATGATATGGATGAAAAGGATGTTGAAGCAAATTTAGATCATAATCAAAATTTTCATTTTGATTATGTTGACGCTATTCTATAAGACACTTTTGAAACAAACAAGTGATGTTTGTATTCAAACTGAAGTTGATAGTGATGAAGAACAGTATATGAGTTAGAAATCAAAGATTGTTGAGCAAGATGAGAAGATAAATAGATTGATGGATGAGATGTAATGTTGAAGGATGAAAATGAAAATAAGAATAAGTTAATAGTTGATATGGAGGAAAAAGTGAAAAGATTGTCTGAAGAGATTGACATAATGAAAGAAAGTGTGAAAGAAAAAGAAAAAGAGGATGAGGTGATTGTTACTTAAAAAGAAACTAAAGAAGAAGCTCAACAAGCTATGACTGGAAAGTTTACCCATGAAGAGAAAGGAAAAAAGGAAAATAGATGAAGTTGAACCATCTTCTGTTCCGGCTAAAGTTGAAAAGGTTGTTGAAGAAGCTGTGAATGTGAATGAAGAAAATGTACACAAACAGATTGAAGCTCTTCATGATCTGATTCAGATCTACTTGATGATTGGTATGTTGAAGTGCTTGAAGATGATGATGTGTGTGATTTAATTGATTCTCTTATAACACATGCTGAAAAAGATATCCCAATTGATTTCGAAGATAGATATATTTTCTTGTCAAGAAAACTATAATAGGGTACTTTTAGACGGTTTGACTGTGAGTCAAATCAATGAAGAGTATGAGAAATATATGATTGCAGAGTCATTAGCTCTGATAGACCCTAAGGAGATCAATTTAGAACATTGTGAGTGGGCTCCAATAAACAAAAGCTTAAATGTAGATGATATTCCTAAGAAAGAATTGCACCATCCGGATCCTGAAAACATGAGTATTCCTTCACTTAGGATGTGGTTGCAGTCCAAGAATTATCCCAGAAAAGGATCTAACAGATTGCAAGGTGAATCTTTATGAAGATTAGTCCGAACTTTTCAAGAAATAAAGAAAATGTACAATAATATGATTATGCTTGACACGGATAATCCTCAGTATCTAGTGATATCCAAGAGAAGAAAAGTGTTGAAACCTCAGGAGCTTAAGTATATGGAGTTGAAGAGAAGAAGTCATTAGAAGAGGAAGGAGATAAAAGAGATGATTTTTGATTAAAAAAACAAGAATATAAAGTTGCTTTGAATCTAAAACAATGGTGGAATAAAGCAAAATCCGCGGGAGATTTGGTAAGGAATGTGCTGCAGACGGGGCAATCAATTTCTGAACTGTAACACCCGGTTATTTTAAAAGTCAAGATAAAAAGAATAAAAGCAAGAAAGGCAATAAGTCCAAGTGGAGGGACTAAAAGTGTCCAAAAAGGACAAAACTTTCAAAAGTTGGTGCAAAGGTGAGTATGGCCGCCCACCCTCACCTCACTTCACCAGTTTTCTCGGTTTTAGAGAGAGAGAGCAGAGAATACTCTCGGATTGAGGAAGAAGAGGAAGAAGAAAAGTGAATTCAAGGTAAGAATTCAAGGTTTTTATGGTTTGTGTCGGGTTTTATCCCGGTTATGTGTTTGGATGTGTTGGACCAAAAGAACCAATGAGCCAAGATCAGAAAACCTCTAAGTCCCACATGGTATCACAACAACTGCTGAAAGCCTCATCAGTAGTTTGACAAGTGCTGAAGACTTCAACAGCTGAAGATCAAGTGCTGAAGACCTCAACAGCTGAAGAACCAAAGTGCTGAAGTACAACAGCTGAAGAACACAAGTGCTGAAGCTGAAAGACCAAAGTACTGAAGTACAACAGCTGAAGAGTTTACAAGTGCTGAAGATCAACAACTGATGTACAAGGTCTGAAGACAAAGACTGAAGACATCAGCTGATGGTATCTACTGAAGTCATCAGCTGATGAAACACCTGAAGGTCAAAGTCTGAAGATCAAGTACTGAAGCCTCAGTAGTTTGTCACAACTACTGAAGAGTACTTCTTCAGTAGTTGTGATATCAGTAGTTTTATATTTTTATGTTTCAGTAGTTTTGTAAAACGACTGAAGAGCTTGTTCTTCAGTCGTTGTAGTTTCAGTAGTTTTATATTTTGTACTTAACATGCTGATATGTTCTCAGTAGTTGTGAACATTTCAGTAGTTTGTTAAGAATTAGTTATTTTTGTATTGGATCTGCCAGTTGTCACTTTCCGTGATAACAGCAGTGATTGTTGCACTCTATATAAGGAGTGACAACCTATTGTAATCTTGGAGATGAATGAGTGAATGAATGGAATGAATGATTGATTTGATTAGAAATATTCTATATCTATAAACATTCCTAGAAATCAGAAATATATATTCTCTCCCTATAACCGTATGCGATCTTAATGCTTACAAGTATCAATTGCTTGCTACAATTTGTCTAATTCTAGTTTGTATTCCGCTGCTTTGTATTCTGATACATCAAACTTGTGATCACTGATCCTATCAGGATGCTTATGGGTTGTGTTTGTGCTCGGGGCTGTGTGTTTTTGGATGTTGTTTCTAGGTGTTTTGAACTCTTTGCAAGGGGGTTAAAAGGAAGAACACCCAAGTTGCACCAGCTGAGTTCTAGACCCTAGTTTTTAAATTTTTTAAACTATCTTTGGGGCTGAAAACGTATTAAAATTATTTTACAAAGTTTAAGTGTAAATACCCGTATGTATTGTGTATGTTGGATGTGGTTCTTGAATGTTTATAGGCTGCTCATGTTTAGAATAGCCACATTATGCTTAGAACAGATGGGTTTGATGATTAGGATTTAAAATATCCTAGAACATGTTTTACAGAATGCTCATGCGCCTAGATAAGTGTTCATACGCCTGAAATTTCCTTAGAAAGAATTAAGTGTGAGCCATGCGCCTAAATAGTAGCTCATGCGCCCAAAATTTAACTTAGAAAAGTGTTAAGTATATCCCCTTCGCCTGAGCAGTGGTCCATGCGCCTTGAAATGTTAGACGGATGACTAAGTGTAGGGCCATGCGCCCCAATAGTGCTCATGCGCCCAAGTGGCCCATGCTTCCAAGTGGTCCATGCGCCCAAGTGGCCCATGCGCCCTAGTGGCCCATGCGCCTGAATACTACCCATGCGCCTAGCAACTGGGCTGGATTTGACTAATTGTTTCCCCATGCACCTGCATAGTGCTCATGCGCCTGAATGTGGCCATACGCCTGTGTTCCCCATGCGCTTGAATAGTGTTCATGCGCTTGCATAGTGCCCATGAGCCTAGGACATAGAATATTTTTAGATTTTTGGGGAAAATGTGTAAAGTAGGCTTTGACGTGGGAAATTGCCGGGGGACTATATAAGTTGACTTTTGGGGTCATAGATGGTATGAGGGGCATGTTATGCATTGTGATTGATGCTTATGATGATGATGATGATGATGTTGCATGAATATGCATGATGTATGTTATGTATGTTTGATGCCCGGTATGATGATGTATAAATGATATGTTATGTTATGTTCCTATGATGATGAATGTTTATCTTTCCATGGCTTTACGTGATATGTAATGAATGAACCGAGAGTATTATGTAACATAAAGTGAAAGATAATGAAGGAGGAACATGATGAATGAATGCATGCAATAATGAATGAATGAACGTAAAAAGTCTTGCAAGCAAATGTATAAATGAAGGGTGTTAGCTCAACAGTGTGCGGGTTAGCTACCCCAGAAGGATGAACACTGGGGTCCAATCCTTGTGATTGACCATATGTATGGGATCCTTGCCGCTTTCCCCAGGTACTGGAGTCAGCTTCGTGCACAATGTTCGGGGTCTATGAAGGACCTCATGCCCAGTAACCAGCTTTGTGCACAATGTTCGGGGTATAGCATATGGCATTGATCCGAAATGAAAGAGGAAAGATAAAAGGTGAATGTACTTTCCCCAGGTATTGGAGCCAGCTTCGTGCACAATGTTCGGGGTCTATGAAAGACCTCAGGCCTAGTAACCAGCTTCGTGCACAATGTTTGGGGTAACGTACATGTCACAAGATGTAATGAATAAACTAAGGTTAACGAACCTAATGGAAGATAATAATGATGTTATATGTATGTACGTATGATATATGATCACGAACGAATGAAACGTGTAGTATAGACTCTCAAAGTAAATAAATGACGATTTTATGTATGTTTAATTGTAAAACTAGAACTCACTCAGCAACGCTGACTTTTATACATTTTCAGTTGGTAGGTAAATGTTGTTGAGGATGGCAAGAGGCGGCTACTCAGCTCTTTTGGATGGCATCCATTTATTTAAGGCTTTTGTGATGTAATACAACAATGTAATTTTGTAAACGACAAACAATGCATTATTTTGCAAAAGTTTTTATGATGAAATGAAATGTCATTTGTTTTATGTTTCTACTGCAATGTCTTGATGAATAAATGCAAAGTATATGTTTTATGTGCGATGAATCACCAGCTATAAGCATCCCGAGGAAGGGGGCCTTACAAATTGGTATCAGAGCCAAAGTTTAAGTGAAATGAGTAAATTTTCAAAATAAACCTTAACTTAAACTGAGAATGGAACAGAAGGGAATGGGATGCCAATCTGAGTAGCTGCGTGCCATCAGGTATTTTTGTAATGTTAACCGGTTTATGTGCACATGGTATGTGGTTATGTGTTGTATGTAGATTTAAATACTGATGTAGTCAGGACAGGTAATGCTCGGGATATGAAGTGTAAAGTAAGTGGCTAATCACAACTGGCCACTGTAATTAGGGACTTACTATACTTGAGATAAACTGAGTTGTTCTCTTGAATGACCATGTTGGTGTTTGAATCTTTCAGTGTGTTAGAGGATGGCCGGTGGTAGATCGTCTAAACCTTCACGTGATGGTGGACATGGTGCCGAACCACGGGTTACGAGGGGAAGGCCTAGGGCCGAAAAGGTGGTTCATGAAGAACCAGAAACCCCTCATCCAGAGGGCGGAGATGAGAGTTCTAACCTAAGAGCCTCAGTGAAGGAGGCGGTTGTGGAAGAAGTGCACCAAGTCATGCAGACGATCCTACCGTCTGTGGTGACCGAAGTGATAAAGGCAGTTAGAGAGGGAGAGAGAAGGGAAAGGAGTGGACCTATGGGCGAAAGAAGACAGCCCAAGACTGAGACGGTTCCGTCCAATGATGAGGTCGAGGAAGAAGAGCCTACGCCCGAGGTGACCTGAGGCTGCAACTATGGGGTGTTTATGAGATGCAAACCCCCAACTTTCGTTGGAAATGGCAATGCCGCTGCTGCTCACCAGTGGGTGAGGGAAATGGAGGCACTACTTGATATCGGCGAGTGCCAAGAAGACCCGAAGGTTAAGTTCGCTACCCACTCATTTGTAGACTTGGCTCTGTGTTGGTGGGACAATATAGTCCAAGCTGAGGGTAGTTGGGAAATCGGGAGAATGAGATGGTCAGAGTTGAAGAAGTTGGTGATTGAGGAGTTTTGTCCTTACCGGGAAATGGAAAAGGTTGAGAGTGATTTTTGGCAACTAGAGGCGGGAACTATGACGCACCAAGAGTACACCACAAAGTTCAATGAAATGGCATGACTGGTGCCCAATCAAGTGACACCACTGTCACAAAAGAATAAGAGATATATCCAGGGGCTGTCGGTGGATATCTGTAGACATATGATCGCCACCTGGCAAGCACTTTTAGGTTGGTGGTTGATTTGGCTGGTAGACATTATGAAGAGCGTGAGGTGGTAGTGGCTGAGGAGAAGAAGACAAGTAGGGATGGAAGAAACTGGAATGGGAAATGGTTTGGACGTGGTAGAGCCGCTCCAAACCATAAAGTGGCGAGGGTAGGTGACCGACGTGTGGTCACAGCTGGTGCTGAGTTGAAGAAGTGTGGCAAGTGCGGGAAGGAGCACGGTGGCGAGTGTAGATGGGGGTCGAATGTTTGTTTCAAGTGTGGGAAGTCTGGCCATATGGCTAGAGATTGCGGAGGCATGAAGTGTTTCAATTGCGGGGGAAGTGGTCACATGAGGAAGGAGTGTAAGAAGCCAAGGGCCAAGGGTTCTGGGCTGAAGAAGGCTGGAGGAGAAGGACAGAAGGCAAGCGCCCAAGATTTCATGATGATTCGAGAGGAGGCTAGGACAGACCCCGACGTGGTGTGAGGTATGTTTCTAGTAAACCAAACTCTTGCATCTGTGTTGTTTGATTCTAGTGCTAGTAGGAGTTTCATTTCTACTGCATTTGGTGCTAATTTTCCCAATAAGAGTAGATGTATTGGTGATCCATTCGATGTCGAAACTGCTATCGGTAAGTCAACTAGAATTACTGATGTGATAGAGGACTGTGCCATAGAACTAGAACGCCATAGGTTTGCAACTAGGTTACACGCGATACCCCTAGGTGGATTTGATGTAGTACTAGGGATGGACTGGTTAGCAACCCATGAAGCAAAAATTGTGTGTCGCAAGAAGATAATCCGATTGACAGCACCTGACGGGGATAAGGTGACGGTTTATGGCGATCGACTCGCGATGATCCCGAAAGTGATTTTGATGGCAGTGGCGGGGAAGTGCATGAGGCGTGGATGTAGTGCCTACTTGGCCTACGTAAAGGACATGGACACGCCAACACCACAACTATCGGATGTACCAATTGTGTGTGACTTTCCGGATGTATTCCCGGAGGACTTACCCGGTGTGCCACCAGATCGCGAGGTTGAGTTCCAAATTGACTTGATACCCCATGCTCAACCCGTTGCCAAGGCACCGTACCGGTTGGTTCCAAATGAGATGAAAGAGTTAATAGAGTAGTTGCAAGAACTGCTGGATAAGGGGTTCATTAGACCGAGTATCTCTCCATAGGGTGCTCCGGTATTATTTGTGAAGAAGAAAGACTGTAGTATGAGGATGTGTATTGACTACCGAGAGTTGAACAAGTTGACAGTGAAAAACCGATACCCCCTACCAAGAATAGACGATTTGTTTGATTAGCTCCAAGGAGCCAGTTGGTTTTCGAGGATGATCATTTATCTGGTTACCATCAGCTAAAAGTGAAGGAGCAGGACATCCCTAAAACAGTTTTTCGCATGCGCTACGGTCACTACGAGTTCCTCGTTATGTCGTTTGGTTTGACCAATGTGCCAGCTACTTTTATGGATCCAATGAACCGTGTGTGTTGGACTTTGTTAGATAAATCGGTGATTGTGTTCATTGATGATATCCTGATTTATTCGAAGAGTGATATTGAGTATGCCGGTCACATTTGGGAGGTTTTGGAGACGTTAAGAAGGGAGAAGTTGTATGCAAAATTCTCCAAGTGTTCATTTTGGTTGCTTGAAGTTCAGTTCTAGGGTCATGTGGTAAATCCTGACGGGATTATTGTGGACCCGGCTAAGGTAGAGGCGGTGATGCAATGGAAGTCCCCAAAGACGCCATCCGAGATTCGTAGTATCTTGGGTTTGGCAGGCTACTACAGAAGATTCATCCAAGACTTTCCAAGATCGCTTCTCCACTGACCAAGTTGACCCAAAAGGATGTAAAGTTTACGGGGGTCCAAGCTCAAGAACAAGCGTTCGAGGAGTAAAAGGTGAGGTTGACTCAAGCTCCTGTCTTGTTGTTACCCGAATGAAGCGAGGATTTGATAGTATATTCAGATGCTTCTTACTCGGGGTTGGGTATGTATTAATTCAGAGAAGGAGGGTTATAGCGTATGCATCCCGACAGTTGAAGGTTCATGAGGTCAATTATCCACCCATGACTTGGAGCTAGCGGTCGTGGTCTTTGCACTAATGATTTGGAGGCACTATCTGTATGGGACGAAGTGCACCATCTTCACCGACCACAAGAGCTTAAAGTACTTTTTTGAGCAGAAGGACCTGAATATGAGGCAGAGACCATGGTTGGAGCTCCTAAAGGATTATTATTGTGAGATCCATTACCATCCGGGCAAAGCAAACGTAGTAGCTGATGTGTCACACCCCCGCTAAGAGCGGAAACACGGGGTTGCGACGAGACGGGAATCGTCATAACACATGGTAAGTGATAGAGATGCAATAATAAAATGATGACAAGCGTGTCATGACGACACCCGACAACAAGGGGACTTGTGTCGTGTATAGTCGATGTTCACGACAACATAGCCATATGCATAACTTGATAAATGATTCACATGATCACATAAAAATGAAATGGTAATGTAAATTCCCACAACCCGGGAACAAGTTTCAAAAGATTGTAATTGTTTACACAGTTCAACATTGTTCAAAGTAATTGCTTGTCAAACATGTTTAGTCCAAAAATGCATCCTAGGGTCTCCACTAAGGCAGCACACCTAGAACCTCAGCTAGCATGATCACCTGAAAAGATATGCTCAAAATGGTCAACAAAATTGTTGGTGAGCTGGCAGGTTTAAGTAATAAAAGTGTAAGTGATGTTGTATAAAGTAAATGATATGGAATACCGTGAATACAGTTATATACACAAGTAAAATCACATGACATGAGCTTTGCAACCAAACCTAGCGACGTACACAAATAAATTGTCGGCGTATATTCACCCAAGACCCGTACCTAGCTATTGTTGATACTAACTAGTATACCAACACGAGGGTGGGGGTGTCAACCCAGTAGTACTACCAATACCTAACCGTCGGTTCCCACACTGGAATTAAATAGTTGCAAAGATAGAACCACACATCAGACCCAAGCATGTATTAGATAAGTACTTGCAACACAGTATCACGTTGATTCCTTGTATGAAAACTGTATGTATGTTGTACAGCATAGAAAACGGGCGAGCATACTTTTCCCCCATGTTTGTAAATGTTTGTAAAATAGTATAAGCATAAAAAGGGACACGAAACTCACATGTTAAGTGGTAAGTATGAATGGTCGAGATTTCCAATAGTTGAATGCAATGATCGGTCAAACACCTATTGACAGTTATGGTCAAGCATTAATGACATGTATAAAGCGTATAGTAATGTTTGGTCGGTTCGGGTTGTATCGATTTGGTCGTGGGTAGCACACACACAAGCGGACACACGCATCATCAGACACACGACGGGACCAGACGCTCGACCCACGTTCCATTCGTACGAATCAACCTTCAATCATGTGAATTAGCTACTTTCGTGCGATTGAACCTTCATTCGTGCGATTGGACCCAGTCGCACCACACAACACACACATTCGCACGACCCAACCTCCATGCGCACGAATCAACCCTCAATCGTGCGAATTAGCTACTTTCGTGCGATTGAACCTTCATTCGTGCGATTGGACCCCAGTCGTGCGATTGGACTCCAGTCGTGCGAAACACACACAATTGCATACACTCAGTCGGTCACCTGACTCAATCGCACACAATCATTCATAGGCATGACTCAATCGCATACAAACACCCAGTCGCATGACTCAGTCGCACGACTCAGTCACACGACATGCCTAGTCGCACAACTCAGTCGCACGATTGACTTAGACGCATGATTCAGTCGCACGACTCACTCAATCGCACGGCTCAATCGCATGAGAGACCCAGTCGCCCGAACTGTAGAATCGCGACTGTGGTCGGGCTGAGCAGCCCCCGAGCTGCTCTAACGCGGGTTTTATACCACAAGGATTTCCGGAAACACTCAACAAACATACACAAACATCAAACACAAGCACAAGGACCTCACACGCACCCACTCGACCTCATGTGCTCGGATGAACCCGAGCACCTGAAACCCTAGAAAACGCAGCAGTAAAACCGAACCAAAATGGGTTGAACAAGGTTGTCTACCTGCTAGGAACGCATATACACGATGATAACCAAGATTTGGCAGTGAAAAAGCGACAAACGTGACGATTTTTGGTGCTAGATCGAGAGAGAAAGTGGAGAAAAGGTTGGAGGTGAAGAAGATGAAGATGAGGATAAATGGCTGGGAATGGGGTTTATATACCCAGCCCAGGTTTGCAAAATTACAAGTTTAGTCCCTGCACTTAACCCTCGAGTTTCCCAAGAAATTTGTTTCGGTTGATTACGATCTTAAAATGTTCGTTATATTACGGTTTAAAGCGTGTTTAATGGCATTTGATAGTCTCAAATGGTTTTATTAATGACAATGGTTGAAATTAAAAATGATATATTTGGTGGTAATGGTGATGAAATTTATAAAAGTTTTATGCTTAACACACGTTCTCGAAGGAAGTACAGGCACAAGGGAAAAATAAGCAGACATGATTCCGTAAAGCAGGAGTTCATGAAGAAAAGGAAGATTAATTAAAATATTTCTATGTTATTTATGTCGTTCGACGGACCTTAAGGTGACGGATGTCACAGTATCCCCCAGTTGAGAGAGTTTCGTCCCGAAATTCAGCTGGAGTTAGGTCCAAGAGGGTCATCCACGAATAAGTGTGGGTATTTGAGTTTCATTTGATCTTCCCGTTCCCATGTAAACTCTGGCCCTCGTTTCGAATTCCACCTTACGCGAACAATTGGTATTCTACTGCGCTTCAACTGTTTGACTTTACGATCCATGACCTCAATGGGTTCCTCAATAAAATGAAGTTTTTCGTCGATTTTGATATCGTCAATGGGTATGTGAAGTGATTCATCAGCCAAACACTTCTTGAGTTTCGACATATGGAAAGTATCATGCACACCGTTGAGTTCTTGGGGTAACCTTAATCGGTAAGCCACCGGACCAATTCTTTCTGTAATCTCGAATGGTCCAACGTATCTCGGGGCTAACTTACCTTTCTTTCCAAACCGAACAACTCCTTTCCAAGGAGAGACTTTGAGTAACACTCGGTCCCCAACGTTGAATTCTAGAGGCTTTCGACGATTATCAGCGTAGCTCTTTTGGCGATCTCTAGCGGCTTTCAGTCTATCTTTGATTTGGAAGATCTTGTCGGTTGTTTCCTGGATGATCTCTGGGCCTGTTAGCTGGCTTTCACCAATCTCGGCCCAACAAACGGGTGATCTGCACTTCCTTCCGTACAACGCTTCGAACGGAGCACACCCAATGCTGGTGTGGTAGTTGTTATTGTATGAGAATTCAATCAATGGCAAATGAGTATCCCAACTACCACCAAAGTCGATTACACACGCTCTCAACATGTCTTCTAGCGTTTGTATGGTTCGTTCACTTTGGCCATCTGTTTGAGGGTGATAGGCGGTACGCATGTCTAATCGTGTGCCCATTGCTTTCTGTAGTGTTTGCCAAAATCGTGAGGTGAATCGGCCGTCACGGTCGGAGATGATTGATACCGGCACTCCGTGTCTCGTCACGACCTCTTTGATGTACAATCTCGCCAACTTGTCCATTTTGTAGTGTTCTCGGATTGGCAAGAAGTGTGCTGATTTCGTCATTCGATCCACTACGACCCATATCGAGTCATGCCCGTTGCTCGTTTTAGGGAGTTTGGTTATGAAATCCATGGCTATATTCTGCCATTTCCATTCGGGAATCTCAGGTTGCTGTAACAGTCCCGATGGTTTCTGATGTTCAGCTTTAACTTTCGAGCATGTCAAGCATCTGCTGACGTACGTGGCAATGTCTTTCTTTAGGCCTGGCCACCAGTACAGATTTTTGAGATCGTGGTACATCTTGTCTGCGCCAGGATGAATAGAATATCGTGTCTTATGTGCTTCATCCATGACCAAGGTACGTACACCTCTCCACTTGGGTACCCATATACGGTCCACGAAGTACTATACACCATCATCCTTGCACATCAGTTGTTTTGTCCAGCCCTCGGATTCTTCTCCCGCAAGGTTTTCTTCTTTCAACGCCTCACTTTGTGCTATTTGGATCTGAGCTTTCAAATTTGTTTGAATGGTCAATCCCAAAGCTCGAGCACGTAGTGGTTTCACGTGTTCTTTGCGGCTTAGAGCATTAGCCACCACGTTAGCTTTCCCCGGATGATACCGGATTTCATAATCGTAGTCACTAAGAAGCTCTACCCAACGTCGCTGTCGCATATTGAGTTCCTTCTGATCCAGAATATGTTGAAGGCTTTTATGAACTGTGTATACTATGCATTTGGTTCCATACAGGTAATGCCTCCATATCTTAAGTGCGAATACTACAGCGCCCAACTCAAGATCATGAGTCGTATAGTTATTCTCGTGCAACTTAAGTTCTCGTGCAACTCAAGATCATGAGTCATTTGGGAATACATCTGGGTAATCCCGCACTATAGGGATATTTGTCAATTCCTGTTCCTCCTCTTTCTTTTCCACCACATGAGCCAGAAAAGAGTAGCACTGTTTTCGTAAACTCCGGCGTCCTTTCATGCAGGAAATAAGCTTTAAGTTTCTCCCCGGTCTTTCTCCTTGAATTCTGTGTACTCCCCCATCTGACATAGGGATTCGCACTACCTTGTCTCGACAGACAATCTCGGCCCCGTGTTTTGACAACCAATCCATTCCCACAATCACATCGAAACTCATATCTCAAAGGGTATCAAGTCTATATTGAAGGTGTGGTTCTCTAACATTATCGAGCACTTTCTAATAATTTCATCAGCCTTAACAACCCTACCGTTGGCCATTTCTACAGAGTAGCTAGTTTCTAGCCTACTAGGGCTCAAAACAAGCAATTGCACAAACTCAGAAGATATAAAGCTATTGTCTGCTCCAGTATCAAACAGTATAGATGCAAAGTGATTATTGAGTAAGTGCGTACCCGTGACAACATTCGGGTCCTGGCGAGCATCGTTGGCTCCAATGACAAATGCACGTCCCCGAGTTGTATTCCCCTGATTGGTCGGGCCTTGATTTCCAGCTATAGCCATCACTTGCTGCTGGTTGTTTCCTTGTTAACCCGGTGCCCGATTCAGCCTGGGGCACATGTTTCGGTAATGATCGAGGCTTCCACACTCATAACAAGCCCTAGCATTCCCGACCGGGTTAACTGCGTTGACCGGTGCAACCATATTCGGCGCTGTTCTGCAGTCTCTTGCAAGATGCCCCGGGCGTCTACAGTTCACGCACACCCGGTACTGCGTTCCTGGGGGATGATGATAATTGCACTTGACACATTCGGGGTGCGGACCCACATACTCTCGCCTGCCCTGCGTCACTGCCACAAAGTTTCTGGTTGTCTTGGCTCTTTTATCAAACTTCCCGGCACTCGACCGGCTCGTTTCCCCAAAGTCCTTTCTCTTTTCTGCTCCCCTACCCAAAACTCCCGTTCTCACCATTTCATCGGTCAAAGCGCCAGCCTTTAGAATCGCGCTCTGAATAGTAGGAGGAGCAGTAGCGGTTACCATTGCCTGGATTTGAGGCGCAAGTCCCCAAATGTACCTCTCTATCCTTTTTGATTCCGGGGTGACTAGATGTGGAACCAACCTTGCTAACTCATGAAAACGGTCGGTGTAAGCTACGTGCCCAGCCCCCACCATGGCATGATTCCAGAACTCATGCTCAAGTTTATGCATCTCATTGAGAGGACAGTACTCCTCGGTGATTAGGGCCTTGAACTCATCCCACGACATTTGCATCGCGGATTCTCTTCCCCTAGCCTGAATCTGAGTGTTCCACCACGTCAGTGCCTTGCCCTGTAGTGAGCAAGTGGCGTACTTAATCCTTTGGCTGTCGAGGCATTCGCTGATGTCGATCACGACCTCCATCTTTTCAAGAATCTGGTCAGAGCTATGGCTCCACCTTTGCCATCAAACTCTCATGGTTTACAAGCCACAAATTCCTTATACGAACATCCCATTCTAGCATTCACAACCCCGGTCTCATTAACAATTCCAGTTTCGTTACCGGCTGTACCACCATTTCCGGTCTCCTGATTGCTTTCGTTCCCAGTCGGGTTACCGTTATCCTCATTTTCATTGTCACCGTCCCCATGGGGGTGAGAATTCTGAAGAGCATCACTCACTTGAGCCACGATAGTCGGAATTAGTGCGGCCAGCTGTTGAGCGATCAGGGCTGCCATATCCGCGTTCCCTCTTCCTTGATTGCTACTCGTTGGAGCATCACTTGTTCTTGGGGCTCTTCCCCTGCCTCTGCCTCTGCCTCTGCCCCTTGGAGCTTCAATTCCGCTACTATTACTGCGAGTAGATCTTCGAGGCGGCATGTTCTATTCATAAAAGAGGTAACATGTAAGCTTTAGTCACCATATGATACATAAGTATTCCGTTTATCAAGTTCCAATGTTCATGTTCCGGTCGGTCAAGATCACCATGCAGCCCATTTCAAGCATATTCTCGTTATACCGGTGATGTTTATATATAGGGTTTCCCGCAGCGTTCCCACCACACCCACGATGTACCGAGAATGATGCCCGATCCGGTTACATGACATCCGACTTTCCTTTACATCATATCCATAATAATTCATCAGGTCAACTGAGAGCCCAAGCAAGTAATCACGTATAGTCTGTGGAGGTTGTCTATCTCGCATCCTTAAAGGATTTAGACATAGCCTCCTCGGGTCGGTCTCAGTATCCAAAGGTAAGCGCAGTATATGATCCGTGAAGATCTCTTCGGGTCTTAATACCCGAATCTGGTTATGATAACTTGGCGCGCAGAGGGAATGGAAGATCTAATAGGAGCATCCCATAAAAGAGTGAGCACAAGGCTCTCTCATAGGGTGGAAAGATCACAAAATAGATAGATAACGAACAAGTAATGAGGAACATGTATGAGATACAAAATGCACACACCCCTGGCATGCAATCTACATGAAGGTTCCTAGGTTATAGTCTAGGTCAAGCGTATTGCCTAATTCTCTATAACCAATGGCTCTGATACCAGTCTGTCACACCCCCGCTAAGAGCGGAAACACGGGGTTGCGACGAGACGGGAATCGTCCTAACACATGGTAAGTGATAGAGATTCAATAATAAAATGATGACAAGCGTGTCATGACGACACCCGACAACAAGGGGACTTGTGTCGTGTATAGTCGATGTTCACGACAACATAGCCATATGCATAACTTGATAAACGATTCACATGATCACATAAAGATGAAATGGTAATGTAAATTCCCACAACCCGGGAACAAGTTTCAAAAGATTGTAATTGTTTACACCGTTCAACATTGTTCAAAGTAATTGTTTGTCAAACATGTTTAGTCCAAAAATGCATCCTAGGGTCTCCACTAAGGCAGCACACCTAGAACCTCAGCTAGCATGATCACCTGAAAAGATATGCTCAAAATGGTGAACAAAATTGTTGGTGAGCTCGCAGGTTTAAGTAATAAAAGTGTAAGTGATGCTGTATAAAGTAAATGATATGGAATACCGTGAATACAGTTATATACACAAGTAAAATCACATGACATGAGCTTTGCAACCAAACCTAGCGACGTACACAAAGAAATTGTCGGCGTATATTCACCCAAGACCCGTACCGGGCTATTGTTGGTACTAACTAGTATACCAACATGAGGGTGGGGGTGTCAACCCAGTAGTACTACCAATACCTAACCGTCGGTTCCCACACTGGAATTAAATAGTTGCAAAGATAGAACCACACAGCAGACCCAAGCATGTATCAGATAAGTACTTGCAACACAGTATCACGTTGATTCCTTGTATGAAAATTGTATGTATGTTGTACAGCATAGAAAACGGGCGAGCATACTTTTCCCCATGTTTGTAAATGTTTGTAAAATAGTATAAGCATAAAAAGGGGCCACGAAACTCACATGTTAAGTGGTAAGTATGAAAGGTCGAGATTTCCAACAGTTGAATGCAATGATCGGTCAAACACCTATTGACAGTTATGGTCAAGCATTAATGACATGTATAAAGCGTATAGTAATGTTTGGACGGTTCGGGTTGTATCGGTTCGGTCGTGGGTAGCACACACACAAGCGGACACACGCATCATCAGACACACGACGGGACCAGACGCTCGACCCACGTTCCCTTCGTACGAATCAACCTTCAATCGTGCGAATTAGCTACTTTCGTGCGATTGAACCTTCATTTGTGCGATTGGACCCAGTCGCACCACACAACACACACATTCGCACGACCCAACCTCCATGCGCACGAATCAACCCTCAATCGTGCGAATTAGCTACTTTCGTGCGATTGAACCTTCATTCGTGCGATTGGACTCCAGTCGTGCGAAACACGCAAAATCGCATAGACTCAGTCGGTCACCTGACTCAATCGCACACAATCATTCATACGCATGACTCAATCGCATACAAACACCCAGTCGCACGAGTCAGTCGCACGACATGCCTAGTCGCACAACTCAGTCGCACGATTGACTCAGACGCATGATTCAGTCGCACGACTCACTCAGTCGCACGGCTCAATCGCATGACAGACCCAGTCGCCCGAACTGCAGAATCGCGACTGTGGTCGGGCTGAGCAGCCCCCGAGCTGCTCTAACGCGGGTTTTATACCACAAGGATTTCCAAAAACACTCAACAAACATACACAAACATGAAACACAAGCAGAAGGACCTCACACGCACCCACTCGACCTCATGTGCTCGGATGAACCCGAGCACCCGAAACCCTAGAAAACGCAGCAGTAAAACCGAACCAAAAATGGGTTGAACAAGGTTGTCTACCTGCTAGGAACGCGTATACACGATGATAACCAAGATTTGGCAGTGAAAACGCGACAAACGTGACGATTTTTGGTGCTAGATCGAGAGAGAAAGTGGAGAAAAGGTTGGAGGTGAAGAAGATGAAGATGAGGATAAATGGCTGGGCATGGGGTTTATATACCCAGCCCAGGTTTGCAAAATTACAAGTTTAATCCCTGCACTTAACCCTCGAGTTTCCCAAAAAATTTGTTTCGGTTGATTACGATCTTAAAATGTTCGCTATATTACGTTTAAAAGCGTGTTTAATGGCATTTGATAGTCTCAAATGGTTTTATTAATGACAATGGTCGAATTAAAAATGATATATTTGGTGGTAATGGTGATGAAATTTATAAAAGTTTTATGCTTAACACACGTTCTCGAAGGAAGTACAGGCACAAGGGAAAAATAAGCAGACATGATTCCATAAAGCAGGAGTTCATGAAGAAAAGGAAGATTAAGTAAAATATTTCTATGTTATTTATGTCGTTCGACGGACCTTAAGGTGACGAATGTCACATGATGCTCTTAGCCGGAAGGAGAGGCCTGAGCCGATTTGGGTGAAGGCATACCAACTGATTATGACCTCCGAGGTAATGAAGCAAGTCAAGGAGTTTCAGGATGAGGCATTGAAAGAAGATCATCTAAACCCTAAAAGAATGAGAGGTCTGGTTGGAGAATTGGGTGAAAACACACTTGGTGTTAAAACTCGATTTGGACGGGTGTGGATTCCTTGTTTCGGGAATCTACGAGTGAGGATTTTGGATGAAGCTCACAAGACTCGATACTCCATTCATCCTGGTGCCACAAAGACGTATCAAGACATGAAGAAAGATTATTGGTGGCCGGTATGAAATGTGACGTGGCGGAGTATGTGAGCAAGTGCCTTACTTGCTTGCAAGTGAAGGCGGAACATCAGAAGCCGTATGGGAAGATCCAACATTTGGATATATCGGAATGCAAGTGGGAGTACATCACCATGGATTTCATTACGAAGCTGCCACGTACTCCGAAGGGGTACGATGCCATATGGGTGATTGTTGACCGTTTGACGAAGAGTGCTCACTTCCTACCGATCCGTGAGATATATTCATCCGAGAGGTTGGCTGACCTGTTCATCAAGGAGATTGTAACTCGTCATGGTGTGCCAGTGTCCATTGTGTCTAATCGTGACACCCGTTTACGTCTAAATTCTGGAAGAAATTCCACGATGCTATGGGGACGAGGTTACATATTAGCACGGCTTATCATCCCCAAACTGATGGTCAGTGAGAAAGGACCATTCAGACATTGGAAGACATGCTTCGGGCATGTGTGATTGATTTTGGGGGAAGTTGGGATGACCACTTACCATTAGCTAAATTCTCGGACAACAATAGCTATCATGCCAGCATTGGCATGCCACCATATGAAATGCTATACGGTAGGAGATGTAGAACACCCGTTTGTTAGGGTGATATGGGTCAAAAGGAGTTGGGGAGCGTCGAGGTAATCAAGGCTACGACCGAGAAGTTTGAGAAGATTAAAAGCTTCATGAAGGCAGCTAAAGATAGACAAAAGTCGTATGCCGATAAACGACATAGACCGATCGAGTTCCCGGTGGGTCACTAGGTCATGTTGAAGTTCTCAGCTTGGAAGGGAATTATCCGATTCAGAAAACGAGGTAAGCTAAGCCCGAGGTACATAGGACCTCTCTGAATTATTGCTCGAGTAGGAGAGGTGGCCTATAGATTGGAGTTACCAGATAAGTTAAGTGGAATTCACCCGACATTCCATGTATCTCATTGGAGAAAGTGCTTTGCTAATGAAGACATGATTGTTCCACTAGAGGATTCGAAGTAGACAAATGGCTTAATTATGTGGAGCAACCAGTGGCTGTGACATCCGGTAAATTTCCGTTACCAAGCTCCGTTAGTTCCGTTAAGTCTTGTATACACGTGTCGTGAGCACACTAATTGTCGTTGAACGTTGGTGACCTAATAATAATGAATAATGTTAATTTGTTGTGAATCTAAGTGATTATGTGAATATTGGTTTATGTTTATGTGTTTACACATTTATAAACGGTTACTTAAAGAATTTATCGCGTAACGCGGAAACGTGTTTATTTATTCGTATGTCTTGTGTTTTTATAAAGATAAGATATATAATGAACTTTATAAGTTTATATCTTTATATTATGAAGCTAAAACACTTTACAAAGAGTTTAAGCTTAGTTTTTATAAAATACAAATTACAAGGGTTAAAAGGGTAAATATGTAAATAAAATATTAATAAAACAAACCCTAGCCTCCAAAACCCCACCTTCGGCCGCGATCAAGCTTCTAACCCCTCCCATCTTCGAAAATCAGCCAAGAACAAGCAATTTCGTGTGGTTTTGATTCGATTACAAGATACGTGTTAAATTAGTTGTATGGCATGCTTCGATAATCATGTGTGATATTTGGACTTTGGTGATCATGTATGGTTTGGATGTTGTGTAGTAGTAGGACATCATGCTTGGGTCTGGTAATTGATTGTTGTGATGTTGTGAATGCAATGCATATGCTTAAAGAATATGGTTATGATCATTATACACGCGTGCGGATCTGAGGCCCCTACTTAGTAGGATTGGCAGGGTTAGGATGTGAAGTCGTGAGTGGGTTCACATGGCATGTGATGAATGGTTGAACTTGTGTGACATGTTAGTTGCATTATAACTAGTGGATATGTTAATGTTCTAGATTCGCATGACTTGTATAGTACTTGATTGTATGATGATCTAAGTGATACACCTGGTTGATATAGCATACGTATGATACTATTGGAATGTTAATCATGTATGTTGTATGTGCTCATTGGCTTTATTTGAATTATAACTCATAATGTCACCAACGGGTCAAATGGGTCAACTAGGTCAAACGTGTCTATATTTCTGGAAGCTTGAGTCTTTGGTTTTGGTATGTTTAGGGTTTCACATGTCTTTTATTTACACGTACTTATGTACTCACATGATCTAGGTAACCTGTGAAGGTTGGCTATTCTCTCGTTTCTCAAAATAAACCCTAAGTACCTTTGCATACATCAGGTGAGTTCATGCCCCACTCTTTACTTAATCTCTTTTGGGGGAGATAGCATACTGGTATTTATACGAATGCTTTTATTGTTTAAGTTGTGTATAATATTAATATAGTGATGTTTACCATGGGAAAAGTCCTCACACTTTTGAATTGTTAATATTTAATAGCAGGGAAACTTGGGTAGTACTACTGGGTCTGACGAGCCCCACCTGTGTGACTCGAGGTCAACCGGGTGCAATTTGTCCTATTGATCATTGTCACGACATGGTAAGTCGTGACAGGAGGCAACAACTATCACAGTCAGCTTCAATTGCAAAATCACTATGTATTAATGTTTACTGATAATAGACTAGCTATCTATTACCATGCACTGCTTATATATATCACAACTATTTACATGTTTATTGAACTCAAACTCTTGAACTCACCAACCTTTGTGTTGACATTTTAGTATGCTTTTCTCAGGTCCTTAACTTGCTTGCCATAGGAGCACTGCACGGTTCACTGCATTTTAAGACACTATGCTTCAAGACAAGTTGACATTTTATCAATTATAGTTTACTCTTTGGATTGGCACTTGTTTTGCCATAAGTTATACTTTATTGACTTGGGTTGTTTTCAAAAACGCTTCCGCATTGTTTAAAGTTGTGTTTTGGTTGACTTTGTTTAAATTATGGCATTTAGAGTCGTTCTGAGTAACTATTGACTGTGATCCTGGTTTGTTCACACGCCTCGCGGTAAAACTCCGCATGTGGATTTTAAGGGTGTGACAGATTGGTATCAGAGCCATTGGTTATACGGAACTAGGTTGCATACACACTAGACTATAACCGCACACAGTTAATTAGTTACCTGTGCCTTACTCCCATATACTGTATACTCATTGGCATACACGTCACACTCTCTGCAGCATGGCATCGTCTTCAAGAGCTCGGGTAAACGACCCGAATCACCTACACGATCTAAATCCCCACCTCCCGCATCTGTACCTGATGATGGATTCGATTGGCCCCGACTGGCTTATCCCCGAGAGGAGATTGACTAGGATCAACCATTCGCGTTGATGAAGCATGACCCTCCGCGAGACTGGCGTTCTTATCCTAGGTTTGTTGACCACATCATGTTTAGGGAGCGCGTACCTGTCCTAAAGCCAAGGACTAGGAACAATGCCAATCAACCCATGCCTTCACTCCCACGAACGGCGCAGTCCAACGAGCAACTGATTGCTGCACTAATGGCTGCACTGGATACTGAATAGCATCGTGTGAGACGACTCACGGTGATGTCTGTACACTACAGCAAGAGGTGTACAACCTGAGACATCAATTGGACGAACTCAAGGAAGAACACGGGAAGACGCTGAATGGTTGTCACCATATGCAAGATGGTGTTATGGCACTCCAAGGACGCGTGACTGCTCGTGAACAGCGGGACGCCATAGCCGATAATAGGTTTGCCATCTTAGAAGCTCAACTAGCAGCACTCCAGATTGCTATAGCTCCTGCTCCTGTCGCAGACTCTGAGGATGAGGAGGATCCCGAGGAGGGACCCGAGGAAGAGGAACCGGAGGAGATGGAGGATGATAGTGATGGGTCAGACATTGTCGATTGACTTCTTTATATGACTTAGACTACGTAGTGTTTTCTTTTGAAACCTATGTGGGAAGGGTTGTTTCCCCACACGAACGACAAAACTTCAATTTTGACATTGCTAAATACATTGTGACTTATTGCAATTTTTTCTTTGGTTATTATTTTTGTTATGAATGTTGTGGTTGTGATATACGTCATTTCTTTCATTTACTGTTTACTACGCTTCAATGAGTTAAATGTGTATGACGTCACTCATTATTGTATTGTGAATATAAAGTGAAAAGAATGGACGCTCGTGGACGTGGACGTGGACGTGGTCGTGGACGCGGACGTGGACGTGGCACCGGAGAACAGGGTGGTGGTGCTATTACATGACTCCTGCGGAATTGGCTGCTCTAATTATGAGCATGTTCAGGCGGCAGTGGCTGCTGCCCAGCGGGTCAGCCAGCAGGTAAACAATGACAGAAAAAAAAAAATCTGATATCCTTTAAACTGTAGGGATGCTTGATTAATGTGTGTTGTGTTAAAACAGGACCACCAGTGTGTACATACAAGTCCTTCGTGGACTGTAAACCACACACCTACAGCGGTACAGAGGGTGCTGTAGGGCTCGTACGCTGGTTTGAGAAGACTGAGTCCGTTTTCTCCAAATGTAACTGTCCACCGGCGGATCAAGTAAAGTATGCCACCGGGACTTTGGAGGGTGCTCCTCTGTCTTGGTGGAACGCACAAGTCCAGATGCTTGGACAAGCGATGGCAAATGGACTCCCCTGGAATGAGTTCAAGGATATGATGATCGGGAGTACTGTCCTCGAAACGAGGTGCAAAAGTTGGAGATGGAATTCTGGCAGCTCAAGATGAAGGGTTCAGAAATTGAGGCTTACACGACCCGTACTCATGAGCTGGCTACATTATGTCCAGGAATGGTTAATGAGACACATAAGAGAATCGAGCACTACATACGAGTTGGTGCCTGAAATCCAAAGTATGGTAATAACAGCTTCTAACCCGACTACGATTCAGCAGGCCATTCAAATTGCCCATAGACTTACTGATCAGGCGGTAGAGCAGGGCGGTTACCCAAACGGGGCACTGTGGTGAGCGTGCCCGACAACAAAAGGAGTAGGATGCTCCCAGCAACAGCAATAACAAATCATCATCATCATCGTCTGGCGGTCAACAACAATCCCAACAGCAGCAACAGCCAGTTCAGCAGCAGCAGCGGCGGTTTGATAATAACCGCAATTTCAACCAAACTGCCCCAAATAACCAGGACCCAGCGGTTACGGCGGCAGACATCCAAATGCCCACGGTGTAACTACCACCATGTGGGACGGTGTGATAGCTTCAAGTGTCAACGTTGTGGAAAGATTGGACACGCTGCGAAGGATTGCCGTGGTGAACTAATGAAGAGGCCACAACAATCTCAAGAAACCCCTAAGGGTTGTTTTGAGTGTGGGAAAGAAGGGCATTACAAGCGAAACTGCCCACAACTAAGAAGGAACGGAAATGGCAACAACAACAACAACAACACCAACAATCATGGGAACAACAACAACAATGGCAATAATAACAACAATGGTGGAAATGGCACTGGAAATGGCGGCAATAGAGATGGAGCCAAAGGGAGAGCCTTTGTCATTGGCTCAGGTGAGGCTCTAAATGATCCCACAACTGTTACTGGTAGATTCCCTGTTAATGGTTGTTTTGCTACGGTACTATTTGATACTGGAGCCGATAGGAGTTTTGTTCCTTAAAATTCTGTAGTCTTTTAGTGATATACCCTCTGCTTTAGAATCTAAGTACACTGTGGAATTAGCCGACGGTAAACAAATCCATGTAACGCATATCCTTAAAGACTGTAGGATAGAACTTGCTGGTCATACTTTCGCTATAGATCTCATGCCTGTTACGCTGGGGAGTTTTGATGTTGTGATAGGCATGGATTGGCTCTCTAGCAAGCAAGCGGAAGTCATATGTCACGAGAAGATTATACGGATCCGGTTGGTGATCAAATTCTTACCGTCAAAGGTGATAGGAGTGGTGCTGTGATAGGCATCATCTTGTATATGAAAGCTCAAAAGTTGTTACGAAAGGGCCGCGTGGCTATCCTAGCACTTGTAACCGATAAGCAAAAGGAAGAAAAGAGAATGGAGGATATTCCCGTAGTACGCGACTTTCCGGAGGTGTCCCAGAAGATCTTCCTGGATTACCACCGCACCGCCACGTGGAATTCCAGATTGAGTTGACTCCCGGCGCAGCTCCGATTGCTAGAGCACCTAATCGATTGCACCAAACGAACTACAGGAGTTGTCGTCACAACTTCAGGAGCTTCTGGATAAGGCTTTATCCGACCTAGTACATCACCTTGGGGAGCTCCTGTACTCTTTGTTAAGAAGAAGGATGGTACATTCCGGATGTGCATCGATTATCGAGAGTTAAACAAAGTAACAGTCAAGAACCGATACCCTTTACCCCGTATCGACGACTTGTTCGATCAGCTTCAAGGATCAAGCTATTACTCGAAGATTGACTTGAGATCTGGTTATCATCAACTCAGAGTTCGAGAAGAAGACATTCCCAAGACTGCATTTCGTACTCGTTATGGTCATTATGAGTTCTTGGTCATGCCTTTTGGGTTGACTAATGCACCTGCTGTGTTCATGGACCTCATGAACCGCGTGTGCAAACCTTATCTTGATCAGTTTGTCATTGTGTTCATCGATGATATACTGATATACTCTAGGACCAAGGAGGAGCATGAAGAGCACTTACGAATGATCTTGGAACTGTTGAAAAATGAGCAACTGTATGCTAAATTCTCAAGTGTGATTTTTGGATAAGAGAGGTACAATTCCTAGGTCATATTGTTAATGAAAGGAATACACGTTGATCCTGCCAAAATTGAGCCGATAAAGAATGGACTACACCCAAAACGCCAAGCGAGATAAGACAATTCCTTGGATTAGCAGATATTACCGCCGATTCATAGAAGGATTTTCTAAGATCGCACAACCTCTCACAGCCTTGACTCACAAAGGAACGACATACAAATGGGCTGAGAGTCAAGAATCAGCTTTCCAATTATTAAAACAAAAACTCTGTACTGCCCCAATATTATCATTACCAGAGGGAACAGATGACTTTGTGGTGTATTGCGATGCATCCATTCAAGGATTGGGTTGTGTCTTGATGCAACGAGACAAGGTGATAGCTTACGCTTCGAGACAACTAAAGGTTCACGAGAAGAACTATACTACCCATGACTTAGAATTGGGTGCAGTAGTTTTTGCCTTAAAGATTTGGAGACATTATTTGTACGGTACCAAGTGCACTATCTACACCGATCACAAGAGTCTTCAACATATCTTTGAGCAAAAAGAGTTGAATATGAGGCAGCGACGTTGGTGGAACTACTAAATGATTATGATTGCGCAATTAAGTATCATCCGGAAAGGCGAACGTAGTTGCCGATGCTTTAAGCAGGAAGGAAACAGCAAAACCCGACGGGTGCGAGCTTTACAGCTTACTATCAGTACCCAACTGCCCGAACAAGTTAAGGAGGCACAAATAGAAGCTTTAAAAGTGGAAAATATTGGTTCTGAATTGTTAAGGGGATGGATAAGCAGCTAGTGATGAAAGAGGATGGAATTCGGTATTTCATGGATAGACTTTGGGTGCCTGTTCATGGAAATCTGAGAGATTTAGTTATGAGCGAGGCACACAAATCTAAGTATTCTATACATCCTGGATCCGACAAGATGTATCATGACCTAAAGGCTCACTATTGGTGGCCTAACATGAAAGCGGTGTAGCTACGTACGTGAGCAAGTGTTTGACCTGCTCGAAGGTGAAAGTGGAATATCAAAAACCATCCGACTATTACAACAACCCGAGATTCCAATGTGGAAATGGGAACAAATCTCCATGGATTTTGTTACTAAGCTACCCCGGACTAGTACTGGTTGTGACACGATATGGGTTATTGTGGATCGATTGACAAAGTCTGCTCATTTCCTTGCAATAAAGGAAACCGACAAGATGGAGAAGTTAACTCACCTATACCTCAAGGAGATCGTTTCGAGACATGGGGTACCGATCTCAATTATCTCCGACCGTGACGCTCGTTTCACGTCACATTTCTGGCAATCATTGCAGAAATCCTTGGGTACACGTTTGGATATGAGTACTGCATATCATCCACAGACGGATGGTCAGAGTGAGCGTACTATAGAGACGTTGGAGGATATGCTACGTGCTTGTGTGATTGACTTCGGGAATAACTGGGAAATTCACCTGCCATTGGTGGAGTTTTCTTATAACAACAGTTATCACACTAGTATACAGGCAGCACCTTTCGAGGCGTTGTACGGGAGAAAATGTCGATCACCGGTTTGCTGGGCAGAAATTGGTGATAGTCAGATAACAGGTCCCGAGTTAATTCATGAGACGACTGAGAAAATTATACAGATACGGAACCGTATGGCTGCAGCGCGAGACAGGCAAAAGAGTTATGCTGACAAGAGACGGAAACCTTTAGAGTTTCAAGTTGGTGACAAGTTTTTGTTGAAAGTCTCACCATGGAAAGGCGTAGTTCGATTTGGTAAATGAGGGAAACTAAATCCGAGGTACGTCAGACCTTTTGAGATTATGGAAAGAGTAGGTCCAGTAGCCTATCGATTAGCCCTACCTGATTCGCTAAGCGGAATTCATGATGTATTTCACGTGTCAAACTTGAAGAAATGCATAACTGATGAAACGACGGTCGTACCACTAGAAGAAATTCAGGTGGATGAACAATTGCATTTTATTGAGGAAGCAGTGGAGGTGATGGACCGTGAGGTGAAAACACTTAAGCAAAGCAAGATACCTATTGTTAAAATCCGTTGGAATTCGCGACGTGGACCGGAATTCACATGGGAACGAAAAGATAAAATGAAGCTTAAGTACCCTCAACTATTCGAAGGAACGATGCCAGTAGACGAAGGTATTGATTTAAATTTCGGGACGAAATTTCTTTCAACATGGGGATGATGTGACAACTCATCCAACACTCACACGATCTCGATTTCTGTGTGCCAATGCAGTAGACCAGTGATGGAAACCAGTGATGGAACACTCTCACCATGTAACGCATTTTCGGGACGAAAATTCTTTCAATATGGGGATAATGTGACATCCAGTAAATTTCCGTTACCAAGCTCCGTTAGTTCCGTTAAGTCTTATACACGTGTCGTGAGCACACTAGTTGTCGTTGAACGTTGGTGACCTAATAATAATGAATAATGTTAATTTGTTGTGAATCTAAGTGATTATGTGAATTGGTTTATGTTTATGTGTTTACACATTATAAACGGTTATTAAAGAATTTATCGCGTAACGCGGAAACGTGTTTATTTATTCGTATGTCTTGTGTTTTTATAAAGATAAGATATATAATGAACTTTATAAGTTTATATCTTTATATTATGAAGTTAAAAACACTTTACAAAGAGTTTAAAGCTTAGTTTTTATAAAATACAAATTACAAGGGTTAAAAGGGTAAATATGTAAATAAAATATAATAAAACAAACCCTAGCCTCCAAAACCCCACCTTCGGCCGTGATCAAGCTTCTACCCCTCCCTCTTCGAAAATCAGCCAAAAACAAGCAATTTCGTGTGGTTTTGATTCGATTACAAGATACTAACACTTAGGAAGCATCGATTTCAAGCATTACAAGTTTAAAGGTTAGATTTTTCATGTTTTGTGATGTTCTTCATTATGGCCGAACCCTAGATTCAAATTGATCCTTATTAGGTCGAATTGGATGTTGTTTTGATGTTAACATGTTAGTTAGATTGTATACATGTTAGTTAACGTCGATTATGCAAGAATTCTATGTTTTTAGTGGATTGATCATGAAATTTGGTTATGAAGCAAACCCTAATTCGAATTGTTGTGTTATGCATGATGGATGATTGTTTGATGAATGTTTGATGATTAATAGGTTGTATGAATGTTAGAATACATTGATTATGCAAGAAAGTTGGGATTTTGATGCATTGTTCATAGGTTACTAAGAATAGTAACTTTATTTTGCATGTAGTAGTGATCTAGTGATGGATTGATGTTATGGATGAGTTCATGATGATGATTAGATGCTAGATTGTTGTTATGAATGCTAGAAATCTTTAATTTGATGATGTTGATCATAGCTTGCCAAAAGTAGAAACTTTTGTTTATGAAGATTGTTAGATTGGGTGTTTAAGTGTTGTTGATCATGATTAGATGTTAGTATGAGCTTGAATTGGTATTATTGATGAATTCATGTATACTTTGGATGTTTGATAGATTTTGGGATATTCTTTCCCAAAAGGGAAACTTTATTTGTGTAAACGTTGAAGTATGATGTTATGATCATGTTGGGATGATAGGAACCTGCTATTATGCTCAAGGATAATTCTAGTGTGATAGAACGTGTAAATTAGTTGTATGGCATGCTTGGATAATCATGTGTGATATTTGGACTTTGGTGATCATGTATGTTTTGGATGTGTGTGTAGTAGTAGGACATCATGCTTGGGTCTGGTAATTGATTGTTGTGATGTTGTGAATGCAATGCATATGCTTAAAGAATATGGTTATGATCATTATACACGCGTGCGGATCTGAGGCCCCTACTTAGTAGGATTGGCAGGGTTTAGGATGTGAAGTCGTGAGTGGCTTCACATGGCATGTGATGAATGGTTGAACCTTGTGTGACATGTTAGTTGCATTTAACTAGTGGATATGTTAATGTTCTAGATTCGCATGACTTGTATAGTACTTGATTGTATGATGATCTAAGTGATACACCTGGTTGATATAGCATACGTATGATACTATTGGAATGTTAATCATGTATGTTGTCTGTGCTCATTGGCTTTATTTGAATTATAACTCAATGTCACCAAGGGTCAAACGGGTCAACTAGGTCAAACGTGTCTATTTTTCTGGAAGCTTGAGTCTTTGGTTTTGGTATGATTAGGGTTTCACATGTCTTTATTTACACTACTTATGTACTCACATGATCTAGGTAACCTGTGAAGGTTGGCTATCCTCTCGTTTCTCAAAATAAACCCTAAGTACCTTTGCATACATCAGGTGAGTTCATGCCCACTCTTTACTTAATCTCTTTGGGGGAGATAGCATACTGGTATTTATACGAACGCTTTTATTGTTTAAGTTGTGTATAATATTAATATAGTGCTGTTTACCATGGGAAAAGTCCTCACACTTTTGAATTATTAATATTTAATAGCGGGAAAACTTGGGTAGTACTACTGGGTCTGACGAGCCCCACCTGTGTGACTCGAGGTCAACCGGGTGCAATTTGTCCTATTGATCATTGTCACGACATGGTAAGTCGTGACAGAGGCAACAACTATCACAGTCAGCTTCAATTGCAAAATCACTATGTATTAATGTTTACAGATAATAGACTAGCTATCTATTACCATGCACTGCTTATATATATCACAACTATTTACATGTTTATTGAACTCAAACTCTTGAACTCACCAACCTTTGTGTTGATATTTTAGTATGCTTTTCTCAGGTCCTTAACTTGCTTGCCATAGGAGCACTGCACGTTTACTGCATTTTAAGACACTATGCTGCAAGACAAGTTGACATTTTATCAATTATAGTTTACTCTTTGGATTGGCACTTGTTTTGCCATAAGTTATACTTTATTGACTTGGGTTGTTTTCAAAAACGCTTCCGCATTGTTTAAGTTGTGTTTTGGTTGACTTTGTTTAAATTATGGCATTTAGAGTCGTTCTGAGTAACTATTGACTGTGATCCTGGTTTGTTCACACGCCTCGCGGTAAAACTCCGCATGTGGATTTCGAGGGTGTGACAGTGGCAATCATCGATCGTAAATAGAAAAGGCTGAGAAATAAAGTGGTTCCTCTTGTGCGTGTACAGTGGAAGCACAAGAATGGATCCGAGTCTACATGGGAGACGAAGGAGGAGATGAGGCAGCATTATCCTCATATGTTCGAGGAATAACAGGTTTTGGGGATGAAACCTATATAAGGGGGTTGATTTGTAACACTCGGTTATTTTAAAAGTCATGATAAAAAGAATAAAAGCAAGAAAGGCAATAAAGTCCAAGTGGAGGGACTAAAAGTGTCCAAAAAGTACAAAACTTTCAAAAGTTGGTGTAAAGGTGAGTACGACCGCCCACCCTCACCTCACTTCACCATTTTCTCGGTTTTAGAGAGAGAGAGCAGAGAATAGTCTCGGATTGAGGAAGAAGAGGAAGAAGAAAAGTGAACTCAAGGTAAGAATTCAAGGTTTTATGTTTTTATGTTGGGTTTTATCCCGGTTATGTGTTTGTATGCTTATGGGTTGTGTTTGTGCTCGGGTGTGTGTGTTTTTGGATGTTGTTTCTAGGTGTTTTAAACTCTTTGCAATCGGGTTAAAAAGAAGAACACCCAAGTTGCAGCAGGTGAGTTCTAGACCTGGTTATTACATGTTTTAAACTATCTTTGGGACTGAAAACGTATTAAAATGATTTTACAAAGTCTAAGTGTAAATACCCCGTATGTATTGTGTATGTTGGATGTGGTTCTTGAATGTTTATAGGCTACTCATGTTTAGAATAGCCACATTATGCTTAGAACAGATGGGTTTGATGATTAGGATTGAAAATATCCTAGAAACATGTTTTACAGAATGCTCATGCGCCTAGATAAGTGTTCATACGCCTAAAACTGCCTTAGAAAGAATTAAGTGTGAGCCATGCACCTAAGCAGTAGCTCATGCGCCCAAAATTTGCCTTAGAAAAGTCTTAAGTATAGCCCACGCCCCTGAATAGTGGTCATGCGCCTGGAAATGTTAGACAGATGACTAAGTATAGGGCCATGCGCCCAATAGTGCTCATGCGCCCAAGTGCCCCATGTGCCCAAGTGGCTCATCCGCCTGAATAGTACCCATGCGCCTGTGTTCCCCATGCGCCTGAATAGTGTCCATGCGCCTACATAGTGCCCATGCGCCTGCATAGTGCCCATGCGCCTAGGACTTAGAATATTTTCTGATTTTTGGGGAAAATGTGTAAAGTATGCTTTGACTTGGGAAATTACCGGGTGGCTATATAAGTTGACTTTTGGGGTCATAGATGGTAAGAGGGGCATGTTATTCATTGTGATTGATGCTTATGATGATGATGATGATGTTGCATGAATATGCATGATGTATGTTATGTATGTATGATGCCCGGTATGATGATGTATAAATGATATGTTATGTTATGTTCCTATGATGATGAATGTTTATCTTTCCATGGATTTACGTGATATGTTAATGAATGAACCCAAAGTATTATGTAACGTAAAGTGAAAAATAATGAAAGAGGAACATGATGAATGAATGCATGCGTTAACGAATGAATGAACGTAAAAAGTCTTGCAAGCAAATGTAAGAATGAAGGGTGTTAGCTCAACTGTGTGCGGTTTAGTTACCCTAGAAGGATGCACACTAGGGTCCAATCCTTATGATTGAGCATATGTATGGGATCCTTGCCGCTTGCCCCAGGTACTGGAGTCAGCTTCATGCACAATGTTTGGGGTCTATGAAAGACCTCAGGCCCAGTAACCAGCTTCGTGCACAATGTTCGGGGTATAGCATATGGCATTGATCAGGAATGAAAGAGGAAAGATAAATGGTGAATGTACTTGCCCTAGGTACTGGAGTCAGCTTTGTGCACAATGTTTGGGGTCTATGAAAGACCTCAGGCCCAGTAACCAGCTTGGTGCATAATGTTCGGGGTAACGTAATGTCACTAGATGTAATGAATGAACGAAGGTTAATGAACGTAATGGAAGATAATAATGATGTTATCTGTATGTACGTTTGATGTATGATCACCAATGAATGAAACGTAAAGTATGTACTCTGAAGGAAATAAATAACGATTTTATGTATGTTTAATTGTAAAACTAGAACTCACTGAGCAACGCTAACTTTTATACGTTTTTAGTTGGCAGGTAAACGTTGTTGAGGATGGCACGAGGCGGCTACAAAGCTCTTTTGGATGGCATCCATTTATTTAAGGCTTTGGTGATCTAATACAACAATGTAATTTTGTAACCGACAAACGATGCATTATTTTGAAAATGTTTTTATGATGAAATGACATGCCATTTGTTTTATGTTTCCGCTGCAATGTTTTGATGAATAAATACAAAGTATATGTTTTACGTGCGATGAATCACCAGTTGTAAGCGCCCTGGGGAACGGGGCCTTACATGAACCGTTTAATGAAATGATTGTACTTGATAAAATAAATAAGTAAAGATGGTAGCATGGAAATATGATGATGTATTTGATGGTTTTCTGATTAAGAGGCGGAATGCTATGTGTGATGTTTATCATTTCTACTTGATTATCATTGTTCTATCCATTCAAGACTTGAAAGAATTACATAAGCTACCTCTCATAAATCCTCAAAGGCTTCAAGGGAAGGAAACATTGTAAAGCTGCTAGACATAGGAATCTCAAGAATGCTTGCTTTTCTTCCAACAAGGTGTGATCAAGAAGATAAGCTATATTTTGAATCATTAAAGAGAAAGTAAAAGAAAGGAGATACAAGTTCATATGTTAAAGAAGATTATTTGGAATCATATGGTGACAAATATTTGACAAAGTTACAAATCCAGGTTGAAGTAATTGGTGGTAATAAAAATCTAAGCTGCTTTTGAGGTGTGATCAAGAAGATAAGCTATATTTTGTTTCATTAAAGAGAAAGTCAAAGAAAGGAGATACAAGTTCATATGTTGAAGAAGATTATTTGGAAGTGTATGGTGACAAGTATTTTGACAAAGTTACAAATCTAGGATTAAAGGTAATTGATGGTACTCAAACATCTAAGTTGATTCTAAAGTAGTTCTTTGACTCTAATACTTTTCATCTCATACTTGTGAGAAATACAGATGAATGGGAGAAAGACTTGATTAGTTTATTTGGAGTATTTCGATTGAAACTTTTGCATCCAAGTTATATTTCACTTTTATCCAATCAAAAGTTTGAGCCAGTGACATCTTTTGAAGCAAAGATTGACAGGAACTATTTAATGAAGATTATAAAATGTAACACTCGGTTATTTTAAAGGATCAAAAGAAAGAATAATAAGTGGAGAAAAGAAATAAAAGCTATAAAACACAAGTTGAGGGGTGAAAAGTGTCCAAAAAGACAAAACTTTGAAAAGTTGGTGAATAAAGGTGATGGCCACCCATCACACCCTTCACACACACTCAGCTTTTGGATTTTTGAGAGAGAGAGAGAGAGAGAGTAGAGAAAGAGCTGAAAACTTTTAGATATTTGAAGAACAAGCAGAGAACCCCCTTTCTGGTGGGTTTAGGTGTTTGAGCATTTAAGGTAAGTATTCATGGTTTTGTGGTGTTCTTAACCGGCCTTTGCCTCGGTTGTGTGCTTATGTGTATTGTGTCTTCGTTTATGTGTGTTTCTGGTGGGTGTAGGTGTTTGAGCATTTAACAAATGGGTTTTGAATGAATTCATACCCAAGAGTTGCTAAGGTGAGTTCTAGAACCCCCTTTTTACGTGTTTTGATGATGCTATGATTCTTGTTTGACGCTTAGAATGTAAGATTTGAGCCTAGAACATCATAGAGGATGGATTGGGGATTAATTATGCTATTTAAGTGTAGTTGACTACCCATGCACCCAAATAGTGGCTCATTCACCCTAATGAATAAACTGTCTAAGTGTTCCCATGCGCCCAAATAGTGTCCATGCGCCTAGAATTAGGCTTAAATTGACTAAGTGTTCAGACGCCTAGAAAGCCCATGCGCCCGGCACTCATGTGTTTGCATAGTGCCCATGCGCTTGAAAGTTCCCCATGCACGTAAGTGTTCCCATGCGCATGCATAGTGCCCATAGGCCTAAGACATAGATTTATTTTTTGATTTTTTAGGGAAAAGTGAAATGTAGGCTTCGACTTGGGATGTTCCCAGGGGTGAAGTAGATTGAATTTTGATAATGTATGAGGTATGTTATGGTGTGTATGATGATTGTATGTCATGTATGATGGCGCCTTGTATGTGATGTTTTGTATGTTTATGTTTATATTCCTTATTATGTACGTTTATTTTCCATGGCTTTACATTAAATGTTTATGAATGAAATGCGAAGTATTATGTAATGTAAAGTGAAAGATAATGAAAAGAGGAACGTAAAGAAAGAATGCATGCATTAATGAATGAAAGATAAGTAAGAAAGTCTTACAAGCAAAGTATGGAGGTTCACACACAATGAAGGGTGTTAGCTCAACTGTGTGCACAATGTTCGGGGTACTATATATGTCATCAAAAGTAACGAACGAACAAAAGATAAGTAAGGTAGATTATGAATGAAAATGAATGATACAATAATGATGATGTAAGATGAATGAATGAAAGTGAACGAACAAATGATGAACATAATAATGATATCATCTATGTGTACGTATGATGCTTGATCACGTAAGAATCTAAAGAATGATTTTAAACTAGAGTAAAGTATATTTAATTTTAAAACTAGAACTCACTCAGCAACATTGACTTTTATGTGTTTCTATTTGGGAGGTAATGGTTGTCGAGGATGGCATGGGGAAGCTACTTGGTACATTTTGGATGGCAACCATTTTGTATAATGTTTTTGTGATGTAATGCAATAATTTATTTTGTAATTAGTCAACAATGTATTATTTTCCAAAAGAAATTCTAATGACATGAAATTGTTTTTTAAATGTTTCCCCATGCGCCTGAAAGTTCCCCATGCGCCTAAGTGTACCCCATGCGCCTAAAAGGCCATGTGCCTGCATAGTGCCCATGCACCTAAGACTTAGATTTATTTTCTGATTTTTGGGGAAAACATGAAATGTAGGCATTGACTTGGGATGTTCCCGGAGGTGAAGTAGGTTGAGTTTTGATGGCGAATGAGGTATGTTATGGTATGTATGATGATTGTATGTCACGTATGATGACGCCATCTATGGTGATGTTTTGTATGTTTATGTTTATGTTTATGTTTCTTATTATCTACATTTATTTTCCATGGCTTTATGTTGAATGTTTATGAATGATATGAGAAGTATTATGTAACGTAAAGTGGAAGATAATGAAAAGAGGAATGTAATGAAAGAATGCATGCAATAATGATTGAAAGATAAGTAAGAAAGTCTTGCAAGCAAAGTATGGAGGTTCACACCTAATGAAGGGTGTTAGCTCAACTGTGTGTGGGTTAGCTACCCTAGAAGGATGCATACTTGGGTCTAGTCTTTGTGATTGACCATACGTATGGGATACTTGCCGCTTGCCCCATGTACAAGAATCAGCTTTGTGCACAATGTTCGAGGTCGTTGATAGACCTCAGGCTCAATAACCAGCATCGTCCACAATGTTTGGGGTATAGCATATGGCATTGGTCCAGAATGCAAGATAAATAATAGTGACAAGTGTACTTTCCCTCAGTAGTAGAGTCAGCTTCGTGCATAATGTTGGGGGTACTGCACATGTCATCAGAAGTAACGAACGAATGGAAGATAAGTAAGGAAGATTATGAATGAAAGTAAATGATACGATAATTATGATGTAAGATGAATGAATGAATGTGAACAAACGAATGATGAAGATAATAATGATATTATCTATGTATACGTATGATGCTTGATTGCATAAGAATGTAAAGAATGGTTTTAAATGAGAGTAAAGTATATTAATTTTAAAATAAGAACCCAGTCAGTAACCCTGAATTTTATGTGTTTCCGGTTAGCAGGTAATGGTTGCTAAGGATGGCACGGGGTGGCTACTTTGCTAATTTTGGATGGCATCCATTTTGTATAATGTTTTGTGATATAATGCAACAAGTTATTTTGTAATCAGTCAATGGTGTATTATATTGTAAAAGCAATTATAATAAATTGAAATGGTTGTTAAAATGTTTCCGTTGCAATGTTTTATTAAAGTTAATGTAAATATATGTTTTATGTGAGATGATTGACCAGCTGTGAGCGTCCGGGAATGGGGCCTTATAAGTTGGTATCAGAGCCAAAGTTTAAGTGAAATGGGTAAATATTGAAAAGAAGCGTAAACTTAAACTGAAAATAGGACTAATGGAAGGGATGCCAGTCCGAGTAGCTGTGTGCCATCAGGTATTTTCTTAATGTTAACCGGTATTATGTGCACTGTTATTTAATCTATGCACCCTTAGTAGATTTTGAGGGGTTTTAAGAAGTTTATCAAAGTTCATATAATCTTGTTTATATGAAAAACGCAACGGATAATTAGTTTTTAAAACATGTTAATGTGATGATTATTAAATCCATTTAATAAGCAAACCCCAAACCATGGATTGTTATACGAAATAAATACAAAAAAAAGTGGAAATACAACCTTTGGAGCTGCTAGAAATCGCTATGGAAGAGGTGAAAGAGATGAGTTTGTGGCTGAATCTTCAAGCAAGAAGACCTCAAGAGATGATACCCCAAGCTTGTACAAACACCCACTTGCTAGGTTTTTCAACACCAACTTGTAGAACCCTCTTCAAGTTAGACTTTTCAGCCAAGAACACTTCTTGAAAGCTGAAAAAGAACTTGTTCATCCAACTCAAAAACAAGAATCTTTTTAGAGAGAGAAAGAGGAGAGAGTTCTATTCTTTTGTGTGTTGTTAGAGTCAAGTTCAAAAATGCAAGAGTGTGTTTTGGTTATCAATCAAACAGCCTTGCATGTCCTTGGAACAAGACAAGGGGACTCCCAAGACAAAAAGGGGCGGCCAATTTTGGTCCCCTTTGGTTTCCCTCTCATTTTAAATTTTATAAAATATACACTCTTGCACTTTAGTTTTTATAAAATAAAAGCATTTTAATTTTATAGCACTAACACACACTATTATTTGTCATTGTTTAACCAATTTAAGTAATGAAACAAATAATCCATCATGAACAAATGATCTATATAATCTGTTTATTTACAAAAGTAATGATATAGGAAACCCGGTTTCTAAATTGGTGCTTATATTTATTTGTGTGATCTTATCAACGAATAAATATTTATCGGTGTTTGTTTGGCTTGTTATTGGGTATGACCCGGCTTGGATCATATCACACTAGCCATATCAATTTAATATGTATCTTAGGCAGATCGAATCCAACAATCTCCCACTTGCACAAGATTCATAGAAGATTGATGCAAGCAACAAATGACGCCTAGCAACGGTTTGCTCCTAATGTATATGACTAAGTGCCATTCAATAACATCATCCCATTCAAGCACCTTACTTGAATATGATTTAGGTGAATTAATCATCTATCATTTTGTTACAGATGTCATATTAAATCCAAGAGACACAAAACGGATGATTTAATTTAACAGGCCTTAGACATCTAACTCTCAACGAATAAGAGGAACAAATTCCATCTTGACTACAGACGTCTCTCACAATCACCTCATATCATACCTGAACTCAGCCTTATGTACTGCCAATTTTTCATAACAGCAAAGAACTAAGTCAAAGTACAATACTTGGTGAATGTTAAGACCCTATATGTATCTCAGGTCTGAGGATAAAATGATATCCGCCTTTACTCAATATCTCTTATGACTAATCACAAAGATTCCATGCAGAAATAATTGAGAGCGGGTCGGTCCAATATCTAAATCCCATAGATATCAATGAACCTTGGTAGCAATCTCTTGCTCTATACTCATACCTTATGAACATCAACCAATCAAAGTTCATTATAGTCTTACATTCATAGTTGTTCCCACAAGTATGATAGACTACGGACGTTTAGAATAACTTATTTATTCACGGATTTAAACATGCTAAAATAGAAGAACAAATGAAAAGTTACAACCATATAATTAAGTTAATTAACATAAGTTCCAACATCCAAATACAAAATATAAAATCAAAACCAGTCATTAGAATATCGAAGTCCCATGGCACAAGCGTGACCTTCATGCTTTGCCTTTTCAAGGAGCTTTGTGAGTGGGTCCACAATGTTTTTAACAGTGTGGACTTTGCGAATACATATCTTTCCCTTTTCAACTTCATCCTTATGTAGTTGAATCTCTGTTCAATGTGCCGAGTCTTTTGATGAGCACGAGGCTCCTTGATTTGAGCAATCGCACCCTCGTTGTCACAAAAGATATCTAGGGGATCCTGAATGGAAGGGACTACCCCTAGATCGGATATGAATTTCTTCAGCCATGCAGCTTCCTGTGCTGCCATTGTAGCGGCGATGTATTCTGACTCTGTAGTGGACAATGCTACGACTTCTTGCTTTGAGCTTTTCCATGAAATAGCTCCCCCATTCAGAATAAAGATGTACCCCGATTGAGATGTGAATCATCTCGATCGGTTTGGAAACTTGCGTCCGTGTAACCTTTTACAAGGAGTTCCTCTTCACCATACCCGTAGATCAAGAACATGTCCTTAGTCCTCCTTAGGTACTTTAGAATGTTCTTGACATCCATCCAATGACTATCACCAGGATTTTGCTGGTATCTACTTTTCATGCTTAAAGCGCATGATACGTCCGGTCTAGTGCATATCATTGCATACATGATGGATCCTATAGCAGATGCATATGGGATTCCCTTCATTCTATTTTGCTCCTCCTTTGAGCTTGGACATTGAGTCGTACTCAATATTGTCCCTCTTTGAATAGGTACAGTACCTTAGAGTTTTCCATTTTGAACATTTTCAGATTTTGTCAATGTATGCACTTTGATTCAAACCAATTAGCCGCCTTGATCTATCCCTATAGATCTTTATTCTCAGAATATAGGCGGCTTCACCAAGATCCTTAATGGAAAAGCAACTTCCAAGCCAGTTTTTTACACCTTCCATGGTTGGAATGTCATTTCCAAATGGTAAAATGTCATCGACATATAATACTAGGAAAGTTATTATGCTCCCACTAGCCTTCTTATACACACAAGCCTCATCAGCGTTTTTGATGAAGCCAAGTTTCTTGACTTCCTCATCAAAATGGTGATTCCAGCTTCTTGACGCTTGTTTCAACCCATAGATTGATTTCTTTAACTTGCATACTTTATTAGGATGTTTGGATTAACAAAACCTTCAGGCTGAACCATATAGACATCTTCCTCAAGATATCCATTCAAGCAAGCGGTTTTGACATCCATTTGCCAAATCTCATAATCATAATGAGCAGCTATGGCAAAAAATATCCTTATCGACTTTAGCATCGCAATAGGTGAGAACGTTTCATCATAAACAACTCCTTGAGTTTGAGTAAAACCCTTTTCTACAAGTCTAGCCTTATAAGTATCCAAGTTTCCATGCATGTCAGTTTTCTTCTTGAAAACCCACTTACTTCCAACTACCTTAGAGTTGAGAGGTGGTACAACAAGTTCCCAAACTTGATTGTCATACATGGATTGCATCTCAACGTTCATGGCCTCAAGCCATTTGTCACAATCCGAATTGGACACTGCATCGTGGTATGTGGTTGGTTCATCTGAATCTACCACATAGCATCCATCCATGAAAAATCCATATCTTTCAGGTGGATTAGTAGTTCTACCACTTTTGCGAACGTTTTGTGTGTATTGATCAACCGCTTGATCATCTTCAACATCCTCATGTTGAGTGACAGTTTCAACAAAACATGCATCGCGCTGTGGTTCTTGATCCTTCTCAAGATCCACTATTCTACTGCTAGTTCCTTCCATAAGGAACTTTGTTTCTAAGAACTCACCCTTTCTGGCAACTAACACATTTTGTTCTAGTGGATCATAGAAATAATATCCCATAGAATCTCTAGGATATCCAATAAAGATACACTTGGTGGATCGGACTTCCAATTTGTTTGAGGTGGGAGTCTTAACATAAGCCTCACAACCCCAGATCCTTAAGTACGATATGGATGGAACTCTTCCATGCCATATCTCAAAAGTTGTCCTTTCCACCTTTTTGGTTGGGGCCATATTTAAAATACGGGCCGCGGAGAGCAAAGCGAAACCCCAAAATGATAGAGGTAATGTGCTTCTAGCCATCATAGATCGGACCATATCCAATAAGGTTTGATTCCTCCTCTCAGACACACCATTATGTTGTGGTGTTCCAGGTGGAGTGAGTTGTGAGACAATCCCACAACTCCTAAGATGATCTTGAAAAGCATCACTTAGGTATTCACCACCCCTATCGGTGCGGAGAACTTTAATTGATTTGTTGAGCTGATTTTCTACTTCATTCTTGAAGATTTTGAACATTTCAAAAGCTTCATCTTTGTGCCTTAATAAGTACACATACCCATAGCGACTATAATCGTCGGTAAAGGTAATGAAGTATCTTTCACCATTCCTAGTCATTGGCTTAAAAGGACCACATACATCTGAATGTATGATACCTAATAAATCTTTTGCCCTTTCGTTAGTCCCACTAAAGGGTGCCTTAGTCATTTTTCCTTGTAAACAAGATTCACATACATCATATGAATCACATTTATTTGTTTTTAAAAGACCATTCTTTTGAAGTGTTTGTATACGTTTCTTGTTTATATGACCAAGACGGCAATGCCAAAGGTAGGTATCACTCAAATCTAATTTGAGCCTTTTGGTGGTTGCTTGGTATATTGAGCTATCATATGTTGTGTTTTCATAAACCAATTCATAAATACCATTACAAGGTATTGCCTTAAAATAAAACATATGATTTAAAGAAACATGAATATCATTGCCAACAAACTTGAAATCATAATCATATTGTCTTAAACGGGAAACAGAAATTATGTTCCTAGTCAAACTAGGAGCATATAATACATTATATAAATGACTTCCAAACCACTTGGAAGCTTCAAAATGTAGTCTCCTTGGGCTTCCACGTGAACCTTTGCACCATTGCCCATGAAGAGACTTATTTCCCCTTTTGCATAATGCTCATTTCTTATGAACCCCTGCAACAAATTGCAATTGTGAGTTCCACATCCGGTATCTAATACCCATGTGTTAGAAGAAATAACATTTAGCTCAACATGTATCATGTAAATATACCTCATGTTTGCCGTGCATCCCTCTTTTCTCTCAACTCTTTGAGATAGACCGGACAATTTCTCATCCAATGCCCTCTCTCACAACATTTGAAGCATGGGTCATTTACAGCAACCTTTTGCTTCTTCTCCTTGGGCTTCGGAGGTTCCGCCCTAACAACCATCTTCCCCTTCCCCCAACGTGCCCCTTTCTTTTTGCAACTGTTGCCTTGTGAGGGGTAGAGACCTTCTTCTTCTCCCACCTTCATTAATGGTGAGAACGGGTAAAACCCTTTTACCCATTCCCGCCTCGGCTGATTTGAGCATTGAATGAAGTTCATTTATGCTCTTGTCCCATCCATTCATGTTGTAATTCAGGACAAACGCCTCAAACTTTTAGTTAGGCCATTAAGGATCAAATCCGTGGCCAACTCGTTTGAGACAGGACAGTTTAGCCTTTGAAGGCGGTCGATGTGGCTTTTCATCTTAAGAACATAAGATGAAACTGATTGGGATTCCTCCATCCGACATGCATGAGGCGCTCGAACCGTTTCGAAGCGCTCCACTCTAGCTTGTTGCTGGAACGTTTCCCGCAACTGAGTGATCATGTCATAAGCTCCATGGAGCTCATACTCCTTTTGGAGGTCGGGTGTCATACTTGCTAACATTAGGCAAGAGACTTGGATGGAGTCTTCCACATATTTAACCCAATCATTATAGGCCTCTACATCCTCCTCGTTAGGTTCATCAGGGATGGGATCATCAAGGATGTAGGCTTGCTTTTCTTGCTTGAGAACGATTCTCAAGTTGTGATACCAATCCATGAAGTTGTTAGGTGTTAGACGATCCCTTTGAAGGATCGCCCTTAGGTATTGGTTGTTTTGGTTTGGTACATCATTATTTGCGTTGTTGTTGTCCGCCATCTACAAGATTTTACAAAGTTCCATTTTAGTAATCGTTGGTATAATTATATTTCATTTATTAATACCCTTTATGTCTCATACTGTTAATAAATAAATTTTAGAATCCAATGTTATATTTAAATATTGGTTAGGTGACCTTTATCCCATTATTTAAATAAACAAGGTAGTCATGAATGACAATTGCAACCTATTGCAACTTCTAGTGGTATGGGATCGTTTGAACATCTTATGTTTATAACGGCATGTTTATCCCATCAACACCTTTTGTAAAACATATTTTAGGTGATCCATTCAATATATTTTACAAATTAAGTCGTCCTACTTACACACACGTGTGAGTTTACTTCATAAGTGGTTAGGTGACCTTTATCCCACTAACATGGTATTCTCACCTCAAGTTACAAGTTCCCTCAAAGTGGTTAGGTGACCTTTATCCCACTAAGAGTTTGCAAGTAACCTAAGTGTTGTGTAAAAGGATGGTGTTTAACTTGTTTACAAAAGGGATTTTCAATTTCACAATCCATGTTTTAGAAAAGTCTATGTACCATATGATTGTATGCATTCAACCATATGGTACCCTATTGGATGGCCGGTGGTAGATAATCAAAGGCTTCACGAGGTGGAGGTCGTAGTAGAGATGGTACTAGACCATGGGTCACGAGAGGGAAACCTCGAGTTGAAGAGGTGGTTAATGAAGAAGCCGAGACCCCGCATCCGGAGGTTAGGAATGAGAGTCCTAACTTGAGAGCCTCAATGAAGGTGGCTGTTGTGGAGGAGGTACACTAGGTCATGCATACGATCTTACCGTCTGTGGTGACCGAAGTAATCAAGGCTGTGAGGGAAGGAGAACGGAAGTTAAGGAGTAGGCCTACGGGCAAAGGGGGACAACCTAAGACTGAGATGGTTGTCTCTACTAATGACGAGGAAGAGGAAGAGCCTATGCCTGAGGTAGCATGAGGCTATAACTATGAGGCATTTCAAATATGCAAGCCCCTACCTTTGATAGTAATGGCACTACTGCTACTCAACGGTGCGTGAGAGAGATGGAAGCAATGATCGACATCTGCGAGCGAGGGGAAGATCAGAAGGTGAAGTTTGCCACCCGCTCATTCGTGGACTCGGCGTTGTGTTGGTGGGATAATATTGTCCAAGCTGAGGGTAGCAATGCTATCAGGAGAATAAGGTGGCCAGAGTTGAAGAAGCTGGTGATTGAGGAGTTTTGTCCTCACCGAGAGATGGACAAGGTTGAAAGAGAGTTCCTACAGCTAGAGTCAGGGACAATCATACACCAGCAGTACACCACCAAATTCAACAAGATGGCACGGTTAGTGCCAGATCAAGTAACGCCTCTATCATGAAAGATCAAGAAGTTTAGGTCAGCGGTTGTGTTATATTAAGAAGAAGGCTGGTGCAATCAAAACCAAATCGCTTAGATAATTTTGGTGCTACATGCAAAGGCTTCTTAGGCTTAGCATGGAACTTCCGAAGGTTGTAGAGTTTTTCCGAAGATAAAGTGAAAGATCAGCTTCCGAAGATAGAACACTACTTCCAATGTCAAGAGCATGCTTCCAAAGGTTAAGTCTTAGAAGAGCAATCAGAAGACTACTTCCGAAGTATGAAGAAAAGAAGAAGTTCCCAAGCCTTAGAAGAAGCAGCCTCTTCCGAAGTGTAAACGGCTTCGGAAGTACTTGTTCTTCCGAAGCCATTTAACCTTCGGAAGACACTGCTATGAACCAGTGAACATAAGTATGGTCTCTGACACTCCGCTACAGACCTCTGATACTCATGGTGTTTTCTCAAAGAGCCATCCAGTTACCATAATTTATTCCACTATTTACCTTTTTATGATAGTACATGTTACTAATTTTAGTTGGTGATAAAAGGTAAGTCAGGGACATGTCCTGACTACCAAATCTTAGATAAGACTTTATCTGTGATACCTTAAACTATAGTCTTGTAGTATAGGCTTTAGTTATAGCATCCCAGCTAGTATCAAAGTATATCGGTTGTAGGTAGTATTATATATAGTTTCTTATTGTAATTCAAAAAGATAAGCTTGTAAGAGTCTTGTAATATTTGAGTTGAGAAGCAATATATGCAAGTACCTTGAAAATTACTTTCTGTGTTCTGTATTACTTACTATATTATGATCAACTCTTATTGAATCTACCTTCATCTGAGTGTTGTTCAAAGTGAGTTTGAGAGAAAAATTAAGTGTTAAGTAACCCTTAACCGATCCTGCAATTGGTATCAGAGCTTCTTAGCATCCAAATTGGTTTACTGAGTTTGAGAGAAAAACTAAGTGTTAAGTGACTCTTGATTGCGTGATCTAACCATCCAAATCAACATGTTTTTCACTTCTCCGTACAACTCACTCACTCAAAATGCCCCTTAACAAGTCCAAAGTAGGGATGGGAACCATGACAAAGGCTCCTATCATTACTCCTGAAAATTTCAGGTCTTGGAGCAGAAGAATGGAAGGCTTCATTAGATACAAAGACAGCAAGATGTGGAACTCCATTGTCAACGGCTCGTATAAGCCAATGGTGGCATCACTTGGTGGAAACGGTGCCATGATTGAAAAGGCTATTGAAGGCTATTCTGATGAAGACCGAAAGAAGATACACATTGATAGCAATGCTATGACAATTCTCATGAATACAATACCAAACTCCATCATGGGGGGGTTTGAGCATTGTAAGTCTGCAAAGGAATTGTTTGATGCTCTTGCTCAGATGTACTCAAGCACTAACGACTCAAAGAAGGGCTCACTGAAGCAGTAGTTCGAGAACTTCACCTATATTGCTGGAAAGACCCTCAGCCAGCAGGTGTTCAGGTATATGGATCTTATCTCCACTCTTCAGTTTGTGAAGATCACTCTTGAACTCAGAGATCTCAGGGGAAAGTTCATGAGTGCTCTTCCAAACAAATGGACACTTTACTGTGTCTCTATCAAGACGAAAGAGAATTTGAACACTCTCACTTTGACTGAAGGGCCACCAAGCAAGCCGTCCTCTGAGTCTTCTTGCTAGCAATGCTTTAATGGTTGTAGAAGGCTTAACACCCCCATAACCTCAGCACTACCTGACTTACCAGCAGCCATCCTGCTCTTCTGGACCTTACATGACTTTTCCTGAGACTCCAAGGTCTCAACAGGCTCAGCACAATTCCTTCCAGGAAAGTTGTGCCTTTGTCTCAAGAAGTGGACACTCCGGTGATTTTCAATACTGTTTTGATGATCTCGAGTGTTTCAATCCAGATGATGTAGAGTATGTGGACATTGTCCAACAGATGGCTCTTTTAACTTATTGAGCGAAGAAGTTCTTTAAGAGAACTGGAAGGCAATTTCCTCAAAACGCAACTACTAGCAAGTTTGGGTTAGAAAAGGCCAAAGAAAAGTGTTATAACTGTAACCAACTCTGTCACTTTCCAAGGGAACACAAGGCTCCCAAGACTAATCCGGGAACCCCACAGGACTCGACACAACCCTTATCCTCAAAGCCCACTAGGAAGTCAACTGAAACAGCTGCAATGGCTCAAGAAGTTTACTGGAGCTTCATGGTACAGGATGTGACTCCTGCTCAAGCTCTTATGGCAGGAAGAGATGATACTCAGATATATGAACATCTTTGTACTCCAGCCTGTATAGCTAAAGTTAAACTTTATCAGGATTACAATATGGAAATCAGATTTGATATTAACTCTTTAAATATTTTAAAATCTGACTTTAAGAGAGCTGAATCTGACTATCGAAAGAAAACTAAGGAGTTAGAGAAAACTGTGTCTTTTTTAAAACATGAACACACCAACTACAAGACTCAAATCAAGGATCTGATATCCAAATTGTCCAGGCTCAAGCCCAGCTTTTCACTACTGAGGCTCAGGCCAGGAAGCATGCTATTTCTGAGCAAAACTTCCAAGCTATTCTTGCATCATCCTCCCACTCCAAACTCTGTTATCAGAACAAAGGAGGGTTGGGAACCAATGAAATTGCTCCACCACACTCTTATGAGTCTATTAGACAACCTAGATATGGTACTGAGGAGCAAGAGCTTCCAACTGCTGACCCTTCCTCACTAGAGTTGAAGGATGAAGCAACAATAGTGGCCACCATAGGGAAGAAACAGGTAGACGTATCCATCTCCTCCTGTGAAGATCAAATCCTAACCACTAAGGCCAGAAGAAGTGGAGCAAAAGCTGTTAGAAGAACTGCCAAGAAAGTGGCTGAGTCTAAGCTGAAGATTACCCAAAGCAAAAAGGTGTCTTTACCTCAGTTGGATTCGAAGTGTTAGGTACTTCTGATTCAGGAAAGGAGTGTAATACCAGCACTCCTGTCCTGCCAAAGGATCAGAAGTTGAAGGGAAAGGTTGATGATGAAGAGAAGAAGCCCAAGAAACATCCAACTTCACAGTCCCAAAAGACTAACATTGCATGCATAATGTGTGGTCTGCACAACCATATGGCAAAAGATTGTTGCTACAATCGTATAAGCACACATTATGCAAATAATGCTAAGAAAGAAAGAGTCAGAGAAGGTTTCACATTTGGACCTTTGCAAACGGTTCAAGTGATGAAGAAGGGAAAGCTGGTTTCAGAAGCAAGGTTGCTTTACAAAGATACTGTTTCTTCTAAAGGAAAAATGGCCTCGGAAGCAAATGCTACTAAAGTTCGGAAGAATAAGAAGATTCCCTTGAAACCATCCCAAAAGAAGACTGCTTTGGAAGAAAAGGTGGTGAAGACTTCTTCCAAAAAGAAAGAAGCTTCGGAAGAAGGCCATGCTGCAAAAGCCTCTATAGGCTCATCCTCCAAGATTGACCAAAGGATAGACTGGAAGATCAAGGAAGATGATGCAGCGCAAACCACTTCTTCAAAGACATCTATTCAACCCCCGTGCATATATTATGGTTCAATTATGTTATTATCCTTGGAAGAACCCAAGACCAACAAGGCTTGGGCTTCCAAACAATACTAACTCTCTCATCTTATATGCTGGGACATCGATATGATAAGAACCACAATGTCTGGATTGTGGACAGTGGATGCTCTAGGCACATGACAGGGAACAGATCTCTCCTTCAATAGTTTCAACACTATGATGGAGGTCCTGTCCAATTTCGATGTGAGGCCGGAGGATATATTTCTGGCAGAGGGAGTATATCCAATGGTAAGTTAAAAGTTGAAAAAGTTAACTTTGTCAAACATCTTGAACACAATTTGTTAAGTGTTTCTCAATTCTACGATCAAAAGCACCAGATGCTTTTCACAGAACATGAGTGCATTATCCTCAAACTAGGGATGACCATTCCTCCAGAATTAGTGCTTCTTAGATCTCCCAGGAAAGGGGATATGTACAAGATGGTATGAACAATGCTTCCCTAATGGGTGAAGTATCATGCTTTCTTTCCAAAGCTAATAGTGATGAGTGAACACTGTGGCATAGACGTATGTGTGATGTAAATTTGAAGACAATGAATAAACTAGCTAAAAAAAACTTGGTACATGGCTTGCCTAAAAAGGAGTTTTTTCTACAAACATAACTGTGTTGCATGCCTGAAAGGGAAGCAACACAAGACCTCTCATAAATCCAAATGTGTTAACTCTATCACTACTCCATTACACTTATTGCACATGGATCTTTTTTTGTCCCACAAGTATAATGAGCATTGCAAGGAAATCATACTGCCTTGTGATAGTTGATGATTTTACAAGATTCACATGGGTATTCTTTTTAAGAACTAAAATGAAACTACTGAAACATTAAAATATTTTATTCTTAAAATAGAAAATCAAATGATCAGAAGTTTAAGATTGTTAGAAGTGATCAAGGGACTAAGTTTAAGAACTTCATTCTTGACTCATTTTGTAACTCAAAAGGGATTGCCAGACAATACAGTGCTCCCAAAACTCCTCAACAAAACGGTGTTGCTGAGAGGAGAAACAGGACACTTATTGAGGCTGCTAAAACTATGTTAGCTTATTCCAAACTACCTCTGGAACTATGTTAGCTGATTCAAAACTACCTCTTACATTTTGGGCCGAGGCAGTTAGCACTACATGCTATGTGCAGAACAGAATTCTTGTAGTTAAGCCACATGGAAAAACCCCTTATGGGCTATGGAACAAGAGGCCACCGTTCATTGGCTTTCTAAGGTCCTTTGGCAGCAAGTGTACCATACTTAACACAAAAGACAATTTAGCAAAATTTGCTAAAAAGTCGGATGGTGCTATCTTTGTTGGATACTCTTCTAGCTCTAAAGCTTATAGAGTATACAATATTAAGAATCAACAATTTGAGGAGTCATCCAATATAGTTGTTAATGAGCACACTCCTTGTGTTAGGGGGAATGGCCATCATCATATCTTTGATTTAGAATTGTTTCCAAACTATTCTAAACCATCTTGTGAGAATGTTTCAGCTGGAACAGGTGCTCAAAATGATGTTTATACTTTTGTTGATAATCAACTGTTTGAGCTTCCTAGACCTCTTGCAAATTCTCCAATAGCTGCAGTAAATAATGTTTCCACCATTCAAAAATCTGGCAACTTAACCATATCAAGGAATAGTGAAGCTTCAACAAGTGAATCACTTGCTGAGCCTCAAAACTCAGCAGGGATCCACCATAACACCAGGCAGAAGAAAGTAGTATTTTGAAGGAACAGGCAACTGTTAACACTACCTCACAGCCAACCATTGATGATGTTTCTCATTAATTCAATCAGTCCTCATTCAAATACTTTGAAACAAAAGCTTGACAGAGTGTACCGGCTCCTGAGCTGAACATTCCAATTTGGATCTATCTCTGCAGCTGAAGTGATTTCTCATCTTAGGATTCATAACACTCAACCAACTGAGCACATCATAGGGGATGTCTCTGAAGGTGTGAAAACAAGAGGGCAGACTCATCATGGGAAAGTCTGCTTGTACTCATGCTTTTTATCCTAGACGGCCCCCAAGAAGGTGGAAGATGCCTTGAAAGATAGTAGCTGGCTTGAATCGATGCAAGAGGAGCTGCTTCAATTCAAGAGACAGAAGGTATTGAACCTATGTCCGCTACCATCTGGTCAAGCACCTATAGGCACTAAATGGGTTTTCAGAAACAAGAGAGATGATAGAGGCTTGATCATCAAGAATAAAGCAAGACTTGAAGTTCAAGGATACACCCAAGAGGAAGGAATCAATTATACTGATGTCTTTGCACCTGTTGTAAGACTTGAGGCAGTTAGGATCTTCCTTGCTTATGCTGCATCCAAGGACTTCAATGTTTACGAGCTTGATGTCAAGTGTGCCTTTCTACATGGGGATATAGATAAGGAAGTCTTTGTGTGCCAACCTCCAGTATTTGAAGACCCATAACACCCCAACTATGTGTGCAAATCGGATAAAGCTCTATATGGGCTGCACCAAGTGCCTAGGCTATGGTATGAGACTTTGTCTCAGTTTCTTCTGAAGAATGGCTACACTAGAGGTACCATTGACAAGTCTCTCTTCATCAGAAAGTCTGGAAAGGACATTTTTCTTGTTCAAGTCTATGTCAATGACATCATATTTGGTTCTCCAAATGACCAAATGTGTAAGGACTTTGAAAGCATTATGAAGAAAAAGTTTGAGATGAGTTCCATAGGAAAAATGGACTTTTTCCTTGGAATTCAGGTGAAGCAAATGAAAGAAGGGTTTTTCATTAATCAATCTGAGTATATTTCTGACATCTTTGAAAGATTTGAGATGAAAGATTCTAAGCATGCCAAGATACCCATACCCAAAAACCACAATCTTTGTCCTGACCTTGAGGGGGAGGATACTAATCAACATCAGTATAGGGCCATTATTGGTTCTCTAATGTATCTCACAGCCAGTAAACCTAATATCATGTTCGCTACCTGCATCTGTGCAAGATATCAGGCTACTCCAAAGGTGTCTGATCTAGCTTCTGTTAAGAGAATCCTCAGATACCTCAAAGGAGCACCCAAACTAGTCTCTGGTATCCCAGAAATAAGGATTTCAATCTCTATGGATACTCTGACAGTGACTATGGCGGCTGCAACATTGACAAGAAATCCACATCAGTAGGATGTCAACTTCTTGGTGGAAGAATCATCTCATGGCAATGCAAGACGCAATCTTGTGTCTCTACATCAACTGCTGAAGTTGAATACATTGTTGCTGCTAGCTGCTGTGCTCAACTACTATGGATTCAGAATTAGATGTTAGACTATGGATTCAACTTTATGAGTACTCCTATCCATATTGACAACAATAGTGTTATCTCCATTACTGAAAATCCGGTAAAGCATTCCAAGACAAAGCATATTGATATCAGGTACCATTTCATTAAGATATTCATGAGAAAAATCTGATTACACTAATACAGGTTGACTCAAATGAACAATATTGATTTGTTCACCAAAGATTTTGATGAACAAAGATTTAAGTATCTCATAACAGCTATTGGGATGATAAACATTGATTAGATTACCTATTTTGAAAACCTTTTAATATGTAATGTTCTATGTCAATACAATTTAAGCCCTGGTCTCTCTGAAATTTTCTAAGTATAAACTTCTTCCGAAGAGAAATTAACCCTCGGAAGGTATTTTCATATCTTCCGAAGCAAAATTTCTCAAAGGATAATTTTCTTCTCGGAAGAGCTTTCCGTCTCGGAAGAGGCGATTGATCTCATATCAGATCTACTTCTGAGGCTTATACACACTCTCCATTCGGAAAGCAATCCTGACCTTCGGAAGCAAAGTCTTTGCTTCAGAAGTAAGAATTGCCTTCAGAAGAAAAATTATCTTCGGAAATGTTTTATATTCGGAAGAGAGATTTTACTGTGTAACGAAAATCTCTTGGGCCCCACACTGTAAAAAGCAAAGATTTTGTTAATGATGTCGGATTATTTAACTGATTTTAACCTTACCGCCACTATCATTTCTTCCACTAAAACATCACATCACCTTATCCTAACCCCCATTACCGCCTTCCCACCCTCTTTTAAATAATCCCGACTATTCAAGTTCATCTTTTACTTGAAATCATTACTGCCCTAGAAATTTTCTCCACTCCAATTTACCCAAGCTCAAATTCATCCTCATGCACCTTTCTTCAATGGCACTCAACCCTCAGCACAACCAAGTCGCATTTCTTGATTCTTCAAGAGATGCTGACTTCATTGAAATCATCTTTTTTCTTACCCAATCATCTTACTACACAACCCTTATCGTTAACCCCACTGTTTACTCCAATCAAATGGCAGAATTTTGGGAAAATGGTAAGTTGAAACCCTAAACGGTATTCGTGTACTAAGGTCCAACATTTGTGGACAAGAGTTGGTCATTACTGAAGAATGTATGAGGGAGCATCTCGAGCTTCATGATGAAAGAGCTCCTAATGAATTCCCCAAAGAAAATTTAGACAGCACTTATATCCTCATGGGATATGGTGGAGATGTGAGCAGGTCGACAGTCTACAAGTACAACTTATCCTACAACTGGAAGTTCCTCCTGCATGTTGTTCTCCACTGTCTGTCCAACAAATCTAGGGGATGGGATCAAATCCCTTATGAACTATGATGCTTAGTTCATGGACTTGTGAGAGGCCTCTGCTTCAATTACTCAAGATTTGTGTTCACCAATCTCATTAGGAATCTTCAAAGGGACACATTCTTTATGTATCCCCTATTCATTCAACATATAATCACCTATGAGTTGGAATAGAGTATGCTTGCCTGTGCAACTGCTCTGACTGTCCCTCAGATGAGGCCTACCATCTTTAAGACTTTGAAGAAGGTGTCCACCAACTTCACTGGAAGGTACACTTCTCTACTTCCAGGTATGATTGAGCGCATAGCTCCTGGTGACATCCCTATTCACCCCACAGGTGATGAACCCACACCAGCAACCACCTCCATAATGCCAACACTGCCTTCTCTACCCATCACCATCATATACCAGAGACGCCCTAAACGAACCCACTCAATCTACTCTGATTGCGCAAGCACCTCCTGTTCAATCCAAAAAGACTAGAGTCGAAACATGGGCTCCCACTCAGTCTGAGGTCTCACCATCCTTCTCATTCACCTCAATTTGGTTTTGAGTCTCCTCAGTCTCAAACCCATGAGCCCGACACCCAAACCAACAGCCCTCAGGATGAGAGTCTACACTCTTCTAAGCAGCCAACAGGGACAGCCCCACCATAGGCTCAATGCCTATAAACATTGACCAATGTCCCGGGTCAGTAGGCTTACCATCCATATCCTTCACTGACCTTCTTTTTAAAATTGATGAAGAGATAACATCTCTCCACGGCAATGAAATTGATCTAAAACACCCTCTCTAAGATCAAAAGAGCCAAGAGAGATCCCCTATCTCTAGCCCCCATTAGCAGCCCACAACTGAGGTGAGTCCCACTGATGTGGATGGGACTCACACAGATTCAGCTACACCTACAGAAGGGGCCTCAATGGACCATATGGACAGTGGTAACATATATGAGACTGAATCTATGGCAACCATGCCGTTTGATGACTCTGAAAGAGACATCACTCAGCAAGGGAAACCAGGGTGCCAAGAACCACATCTGGTGCTGAGGCTGAACATACTAGGTATGTTACCTCATCTCCTCGTGATTCTTCATAAGAAGATGAGGGAAGCATGCACTCCTCATAAAAGACCTTCCGTCAAAAGTCTCAAACCTTGAATCCTTGGTTAGGACTTTAGAAGAAAGGTCCCCCATTTAGCAACTTGAGACTGACAACCTCAGGCTCAACTAGTTGAGAAACAGACTGAGAGATATGTTTGGCATGTACCTATTCAGGTCTCATTGACTTCTTCCTCTAGCTCATCTAGCTCTCAAGATGATGCTACCAAAAAAGGGGTGAATGTTCAGAGACAAACACTTGAGGACCTACAGACTCTTCACCAAGTTTCTGTTGAGATCCTTTACTGATCAGCCAAACCCAATGCAGCAATGATTTACTTTCGAGCTGAAGAGCTTCAGAGGCTAACGGCACCTTCTACCACTATGGAAGAAGTTGGTCGACCTAAGGTCCACATGGAACCTAAGATTCATTCGAAGGGGAAATGGGGACTAATGGCCCAGGAACTGAAACAGCCGAGACAGAATCTGCATTTCCTCAAACTTCCAATGCTGAAGTTAAAGCCTTGGTAGAACAAGCTGATCATCAATATGCAATCCGAGGAACTGATCATCACAGATGCAATCCTAGAAATGGCATTTAAGGTAACAGTGAGACTTTTGGAATCTACCTCTATCCCAAACACCCTCTCTGCCTCTCTCACAATCGGTATCCACTCTCGAAGAACCACCATAGTCAGGCTCTTCAAAAGATAAAAAAGGGAAAAGGAAGATGACTGCGGAAGAGCTTCAGGAAGAGGAGAAGATTGAGAAATTAAAGAAGAAAGGAAGACTTCCAACTGAGAAGTTGCTAGCTGCTTGTACAAAAGCAGCTCTTGCCAATCAGGGAGGCTGTCAATAATAAAAGAAGAGAAGAGATGATTGATCAGCTCATCCAATTGGGAGGTGCCAATGAAGAAACACTCCTGCTACCACTAGAGGACTTGGTGGAACTGTAAAAGGCAACAAGACTGCAACTTGAGAAACAACAAGAAGCAGCCAGGTTGGCCTTAGAGAAAGAGAAAGAAGAAGAACAGAAGGAGGCTGACTTGCAGAAGAGGAGAGATAGGATAGAGTTCCTAATCTCCAGAGGCTTCAGTCTGCAAGAACTCTCTCCCCACGACAATGAAACAATCCTTTGGCTCTACAACAAAGAGCAGGATCAAATGGAGAAAGAGAAAAGAAATGCAGCAAGAGAAAAGCTAAAGGAAAAGAAGAAGAAGGAGGAAGAAACAACAACCACTACAACCAGAAGCTTAGTGAGAAGGCCTAGATGAAGGACTATCTCCTTGCTCATGGCTTCTCTGGAAGGCAGGTGGGTCCCATGTCAGAGAGGACACTCCAACGGATTGTCAATGAAATCAAGGCTGACATCCGCTTGGGAAAGAGAAAAGAGATGTATAGAAGGGTAAAGTGGATGACATTCACTGCAACTACTCAACCACAACCTAATCACTCACCCTTACCCTTCACCATCAAGACTGAGCCCTTCACCCCTGAACCCACATCCTTAGCCTCACCCGTCTCATCACCTCAACCACCTAAACTTCCCGTCCTTTAACCAAAAACATTTCCCTGAACCTCTAAACCACAACCTACCTAACAACCATCCCTTCAGCTTTCTTAACATTACTCTCCTGGGGAGTTCAAGGTAATAAAACTAAGCTCATCAACTGCATAACTTTGAGCGAAGTCTCATGTGATGAAGATTTTGTCAATACCACCATGTTGATGGATCTTCTTGTTCCCTCACAAGAGATCAATTCCTTGATTTACCTAGAGGAACATTAGACCAGGCAGCTAGACTTTTGGGTCTCAACTCAGACTCAATGAATGATGAAGAGAAGAAACTAAGAAGGAAACTAGTGACTCTACTGGATACTAAGAAAGAGGACAAGATTCCTAGTCAGTCTCTTGTGCTAGAAAAGGAATAATCAGGTGGAGGTTCGATGAAACTTCTCACAACTTTGTTGTTGAGAGGGAGAATGGCGAAGTCAACATACTTAATGCAACCTCTCTGTTACACTCTAGCAGATTTGATATTAATTAGTTAGCAGAGAAACCATTCCCCAGCCCCTCTAATACTGAAGCTGTTGCATTCATCAGAAATCATCTCAGCAGTCTTCATCAAGCTGAGCCAACTGCAAAGGCCAAGATTGAAGAAGAGTAAGATTGAGAAGACAGGAAGACAAGGAAAGACCTCCTACTAAAGACACTTCCTTTCTATAGATGGTAGAGGGTCCTAAATTGAAACCTATACTTAGATGGGAATATGATTACAGTTCCCATCAACTAACTCTTTTCAGATGGCAACAACAGAGGGTACATATTATCAAAGGTCCTGTCTACCAAGGAATTGTACAAACTTCTTAGGCCACATCAGGGAAGAACAAGGAAACAAATAAATATCTAGTCTCCTTGGTGCTGAATGTTTTGACAAGCAGAACAAGTGAGGTTTTGGTAGCATCAGTCTAGGGGGAGTTTGTTAGATCAACAAGAAAGCTGGTGCAACCAAAACCAAATCACTTATATAATTTTGGTGCTACATGCAACGGCTTCCGAGGCTTAGCATGGAACTTATGAAGGTTGTAGAGTTCTTCTGAAGATAAAGTGAAAGATCAGCTTCCAAAGATAGAACACTACTTCCGAACTCAAGAGCATGCTTTCGAAGGTTATGTCTTAGAAGAGCAATCAGAAGACTACCTCCGAAGTATGAAGAAAAGAAGAAGTTCCCAAGCCTTAGAAGAAGCAGCCTATTCTGAAGTATAAGCGGCTTCGGAAGTACTTGTTCTTCTGAAGCTATTTAACCTTGGGAAGACACTGCTATGAACCAGTGTACATAAGTATGGTCTCTAACACTCCGCTGCAGACCTTTGACACTGCATGGCATTTTCTCAAAGAGCATGCAGTTGACCATACTTTATTCCACTATTTACCTTTATGATAGTACATCTACTAACTTTAGTTGGTGACAAAAGGTAAGTTAGGGACATGTTCTGACTACCAAATCTCAGATAAGACGTTATCCGAGATACCTTAATTATAGTCTTGTAGTATAGGCTTTAGTTATAGGATCCCAGCTGGTATCAAAGTATATCCGGCTGTACGTAGTATTACGTATAGTTTCTCATTGTAACTCAAAAGATAAGCTTGTAAGAGACTTCTAATATTTGAGTTGAGAAGCAATATATGCAAGTACCTTGAAAATTACTTTCTATGTTCTGTATTACTTACTATATTGTGATCCACTCTTATTGACTCTACCTTCATCCGAGTGTTGTTCAAAGTGAGTTCAAGAGAAAAACTAAATGTTAATTGACCCTTAACCGATCATGCAGGTTGATTTGATGGGAAGGTTGTATGATGAGAGTGAGGAGGTAGGGGCTGAGGTGAGCAAGAAGGGTGGTGGGGATCGAAACTAGTACGGGAAGCCACTTGGACGTGGAGCGGCTACTCCAAGCAACAAAGGTGCATGGGTGAATGAACAACGTGTGGTCACATCCGATGCAGCGATAAAGAGGTGTGGCAAGGGTGGAAAGGAGCACACCGGAGAGTGTAGGTGTGGACTGAACGTCTGCTTCAAGTGTGGGAAGCATGGTCATATAGCGAGAGAGTGCAACGTGGGGAGGTATTTTAACTATCGCAGGGAGGGCCATATGAGCAGGAATGTAAGAAACTGACGGTTGAAGATTCGGGAGTGAAGAAGGCTGGCGTGAAGGGCAGAGGGCGAGCGCCAGAGCATTCATCATGACTCAGGAGGAGGCTAGGATGGACGCCGATGTTGTGTCAAGTATGTTACTAGTAAATCAAACAATTGCTTCTATGTTATTTCATGCTGGTGCTAGTAAATGTTTTATTTCTCCTGCTTTCTGTGCTAAACCGCTTGTTAGTAGTAGGGGTATAGATTAGCCCTTTGATGTAGAAACTACCATAGGTAAGTCTATCATGATTTCTAAGATGATAGAAGGTTGTGACGTAGAACTTGAAGGTCGTAAGTTTCCTGTTAGATTCCTCATGATGACCTTAGGTGAGTTTGATGTAGTCTTAGGAATGGATTGGTTGGCTAACTACAAGGCGAACAATGTGTGTCGCAAGAAGATGAATTGATTAACAACGCCTGATTGGAGTTCGGTGACGGTCTATGGTGATCGGGTCACTATGATTCCAAGAGTGATTTTGATGGTGGTGGCGGGAAAGTTCATGACGCGTGGATGTAGTGCCTACATGGCCTACGTAAAGGATGTGGATATGCCAACACCACAACTCTCCGATGTACCGGTTGTGTGTGACTTTTCAAACGTGTTTCCAGAATACTTGCTTGGTGTGCCATCGGACCGCGAGATCGAGTTCCAGATTGGCTTGATAACGGGTGCCTAACCTATTGCTAAGGCATCGTATTGGTTGGCTCCGACTGAGATGAAGGAGTAATAAAGGGTTCATTTGACCAAGTATCTCTCCTTGGGGTGTTCCGGTCTTATTTGTGAAGAAGAAAGACGATAGCATGAGGATGTGTATAGACTACCATGAGCTGAATAAGCTGATAGTAATGGTTTCCTTTATGGAGAATTGATGTTCTGTTTGATCCGCTCCAGGGTGCCAGTTGGTTCTCGAGGATAGACCTTTGATATAGTTACCATCAGTTAAAGGTGAACGAGCAAGATATTCCTAAAATAGTTTTTCGCATGTGTTATGGACACTACAAGTTTCTCGTTATGTCTTTTGGTTTAACCAATGCGCTAGCTGCTTTTCTGGACTTGATGAATCAAGTGTGTCGGTTGATGTTAGATAAGTCAGTGACTTTGTTTATTGTGATATCCTAATTTATTCAAGGAGCGAGAAAGAGCATGCCAATCACATTCGGGAGGTTTTGGAGATGTTGAGAAGGGAGAAGTTATATGCTAAGTTCTCCAAGTGTGCGTTCTGGTTGCGTGAAGTACAGTTTTTGGGTCATGTAGTGAATCCTGAGGGGATTATGGTGGACTTGGCAAAGGTGGAGGTGGTGATGCAATGTCAGTCTCTGAAGACGCTATTTGAGATTCGTAGTTTCCCGGGTTGGGATATGTGTTGATGCAGAGAGGAAAGGTTATAGCATATTCATCCTGATAGTTGAAAGGTCATGAGGTCAATTATCCTACTCATGACTTGGAGCTAGCAGTTGTGGTCTTTGTGTTAAATATATGGAGGCACTACTTATACGGGATGAAGTGCACCATATTCACTGACCATAAGAGCTTGAAGCACTTCTTCGAGCAGAAAGATTTGAACATGAGGCAAAGGAGATGGTTGGAGCTTGTAAAGGATTATGATTACAAGATCTATTACCATTCGGGCAAAGCCAACGTGGTGGCGGATGCCCTTAGCCAAAAGGAGAGACCTGAGCCAATTCAGCTGAAAGCTTATTAATTAGTTATGACCTCTGATGTGATGAAGCAAGTTAAGGAGTTTCAAGATGAGGCATTAAAGGAAGATCATCTTAACTCTAAAATAATGACAGATCTGGTCGCGGAATTGGGTGAAAACACACTTGGTGTTAGGACTTGATTTGGATGAATGTGGATTCTTTGTTTTAGGGATCTACATAGGAAGGTTATAGATGAAGCTCATAAGACTCGATACTCTATTCATCCCGGTGCCATGAAAATGTATCCAGATATGAAAAAGGATTATTGGTGGCCGGGTATGAAACGCAATGTAACGGAGTATGTGAGTAAGTGCCTTACTTGTTTACAAGTGAAGGCCGAGCATGAGAAGCCGTACGGGAATATCCAACCATTGGATATACTAGAGTGGAAGTGGGAGCATATCACCATGGAGTTTATTACAAAGCTACTGCGTACCGCACGAGGGTATAATATGATATGGGTGATAGTTGATTGTCTGACGAAGAGTGCTTACTTCCTACTGATTCTCGAGCTATATTCATCCGAGAGGTTGGCGGATCTGTTTATCAAGGAGATTGTAACTTGTCATGGGGTTTCGTGTCTATTGTGTTTGATCGTGGCACACGGTTTACATCTAAGTTTTGGAAGAAATTCCATGATGTGATGGGGATGAGGCTACATATTAGCACGGCTTATCATCCTCAGACGGATGGTCAGTCGGAGAAGACGATTAAGTCACTAGAAGATATGCTTCGGGCATGCGTCATTGATTTTGGAGGAAGTTGGGATGACCACTTATTGTTAGTTGAGTTCTCATATAACAACAGTTATCATGCCAATATTGATATGTCCCCTTATGAGATGCTATACGGTAGGAGATGTTGAACACCCATTTGTTGGGGTGATATTGGTCAGAAGGAGTTGGGAAGTATGGAGGTAATTGAGGCTACGACTGAGACACTTGCAAAGATCAAAACCTTTATGAAGGTAGCCAAGGATAGGCAGAAGTCGTATGCCGATAAGAGGCGAGGACCGATTGATTTCCAGGTGGGTGATAGAGTCATGTTGAAAGTCTCACCTCGGAAAGGTATCATTTGATTCAGAAAGCAGGGCAAGTTGAGCCCAAGGTACATAGGGTGTTTCCTAATCATTACTTGAGTAGGAGAGGTGACCTATAGATTTGACCTACTAGATCAGTTAAGTGGAATTCACCTGACATTCCATGTATCTCATCTAAGGAAGTGTTTAGCGGATGATGATATGGTTATACCACTGGAAGATATCGAAGTATATGAACGACCCAATTGTGCAGCAACTAGTGGTGATCATTGATCATAAGGAGAAGAGATTAAGTAATAAAATAGTTCCCCTTGTGTGTGTACAGTGGAAGTAAAGGAAGGGATTTGAGTCTATGTGGGTGACCGAAGAGGAAATGAAGAAACATTACCCATAATTGTTTGAGAAATAACAAGTTTTGGGGATGAACATATATATATGGGGAGTGGACTTGTAATACTCGGTTATTTTAAAGGCTCAAAAGAAAGAATAATAAGTGGAGAAAAGAAGAAAAGCTATAAAACCCAAGTTGAGGGGTAAAAAGTGTCCAAAAGGACAAAACTTTGAAAAGTTGGTGAATAAAGGTGATGGCCGCCCATCACACCCTTCACACATACTCAACTTTCGGATCTTTTAGAGCGAGAGTAGAGAAAGAGCTGAAAACTTTCAGATATTTGAAGAACAAGAAGAGAAGATCGAGTTCAAGGTAAGGATTCATAGTTTTGTGGTGTCCTTAACCGACCTTTGCCTTGGTTGTATGCTTATGTGTGTTGTGTGTTCATTTGTGTGTGTTTTTGGTGGGTTTTAGGTGTTTGAGCTTTTAGCAAATGGGTTATAAATTAAGTCATACCCAAGAGCTGCTAATGAGAGTTCTAAAACCCCCCTTTTTACATGTTTTAAACTAATTATGGGGCTAGAAATACATGTATGAACATCTTTATAAGAATGGCTTTCTACCTATATGTTTATCTGTGTTTGATGCGGGTGGCTTTTGATTAGGGTGATATATGTCATTGTGATGATGTTATGATTCTTGTTTAATACTTAGATTGCTAGATTTGAGCCTAGAATATGATAGAGGATGGATTGGGGATTAATTATCTATTTAAATGTAGTGACTGCCCATGCACCCAAAAAGTGGCCCATTTGCCCAACAGAATAAATGGTTTAAGTGTTCCCCATGTGCCCAAAGTTCTAGCGACCAAATAGTGTCCATGAGCCTAGAATTAGGGTTAAATTGACTAACTGTTCAGACGCCTAAAAAGCCCATGCGCCCAGGCACTCATGTCCCTGCATAGTGCCCATGCCCCTAGAAATATGCCCAAACGTCTAAGTCTTGGCCATGTGCCGCAATAGTTCCCATGTGCCTGAAAGTTCCCGATGCGCCTAAGTGTTCCCCATGTGCCTGAAAGGCCATGCGCCTGAATAGTGCCCATACGCCAAAGAATTAGATTTATTTTTTGAGGCTTTGACTTGGGATGTTCCCAGGGGTGAAGTAAGCTGACTTTTTATGATGAATGAGATATGTTATGGTATGTATGTGTAACATGTAGTTATTTTTAAAAGACAAGATATGAGGAATAAAAAGAAAGAAAGACAAATAAGTCCAAGTGGAGAGACTAAAAGTGTCCAAAAGGAGAAAACTTTGAAAAGTTGGTGTAAAGGTGGGCATGGCCGCCCACCCTCACCTCACATCATCATCTTTCTTTGGTTCTAGAGAGAGAAAGCAAAGGAGTTCTCGGCTGAAGAAAAAAGAAGAAGAAGTGAACGAATTCAAGGTAAGAATTCGTGGTTTTTATGGTTTATGACGGGTTTTATACCAGTTGCATGCTTATGTGCTTATGTGTTGTGTATGTGCTCGTGTGTGTGTGTGTGTGGTGTTGTTTTTAGGTGTTTGAACTCATTGCAAGCGGGTTAGAAAAGAAGAGACACCCAAGTTGCATCAGGTGAGTTCTAGACCCCGGTTTTTACTTGTTTTAAACTATCTTTGGGGTTGAAAATGTATTAAAATGACTTTCAAAGCTTATGTATGTTTACCCGTATGTATTGTGCATGATTGGATGTTGATTCTTGAATGCTTATAGGTTGTTCATGTTTAAAATAGCCATATTAAGCTTAGAACAGATGGGTTTGATGATTGGGTTTGAAAACATACTGGAAACATCTTGAACAGAAAGTCCATGCGCCTAGATAAGGCTCATGCGCCTGAAAATGCCTTAGAAAGATTTAAGTGTAATCTATGTGCCTAAACAGTAGCCCATGCACCTAAGATTACCCTAGAAATTGTTTAAGTACAGCCCATGCGCTGAACAGTGGTCCATCCGCCAAGAAATGTTAGTCGGACGACTAAGTGTAAGGCCATGCGCCCCGATAGTGCCCATGCGCCCAAGTGGCTCATGCGCCTAAGTGTCCATGCGTCCGAATAACTCATGCGCCTAAGTGTTCATACGCACCAATAGTGCCCATGCGCCTGAATAGTTCATGCGCCTAAAGGGATAAATGATTAAGCGTTAGCAGATGCGCCTACATAGTGATTAAACGCCCGAAAAGGGCTGATGCGCCCAAATAGTTCCCATGCGCCTAAGCACATAGAAATTTTTATAGGATATTTTATGAGACTGTGCTTTAGGGTTTTGACCAAGGTTGACTAAGGGCTTATTAATGATGATGTTGCATGGTTATACATGATGTATGTTATGTATGTATGATGCCCTGCTTGATGACATATGAATGATATGTTTATGTTCCTTATGATGATGTATGTTTATCTTTCCCATCACTTTACGTGTGATGTTAATGAATAAATGAGGTATTTGAAAGGATCGGGATCTAGTTTGGTCAATTATATTAAGATTTGCAGCGGAATAGCACACGAATTAGATAAAATTTTAGCAAGAATAATATGAATATTCAATCAACAGTAACAGTATAGAGAGAGAGTTTTCTGCAAAGAGAATGTTTTTCATTCACGCACATGCTTCGGTTACAAGGAAATTAGGTCAACATTCCGTTTATAAAGGAATGTGACATCAGCTGAAGTCACTTGATAGTGACAACTAACTGATTTATACAAACAACTGAAAGTAAACTAAACTACTAAAGATGTCCACAACAACTGAGGACACCTTCACAAAAAGCTAAGTACAAGCTAACATTACAACTACTGAAGTTATAACATCTGAAGTGTAAGAACTTCACATGTTTTACATAATATAAAACTACTGATTACAAACTACTAAAAAGTAAACCATCACAACTACTGAAGAGAACTACTTCAGCTGTTGTGACAACTCTGAGAACTTGGTCTTCAGACTTTGTCTTCAGTAGTTGTCTTCAGACTTTGTCTTCAGACTTTTCATCAGACTTTGTCTTCAGTAGTTGTCTTCAGACTTTGTCTTCAGTAGTTGTCTTCAGACTTTGTCTTCAGATTTTGTCTTCAGACTTCGTCTTCATACTTCGTCTTCTTTTATTTTACCATATACGAATGCACTTTTGACATCCATTTGAAAAACTTTAAGATTATGGAAAGCAGCATAAGCTAAGAACAATCTGATTGCCTCCAATCTAGCTAGAGGGGCAAAGGTTTCATCATAATCAATACCTTCTTCTTGTGAGAACCCCTGTACAACCAGTCTGGCCTTGTTCTTGTTAATTTGACCTTTTTCATCAGTTTTATTCCTAAACACCCATTTAGTGCCTATTGCACACTTACCTTGGGGTAGATGAACCAGTTCCCACACTTGCTGCTTTTGAAACTGAAGAATCTCAAGTTGCATGGCTTCAACCCATCCATTGTCTCTTAATGCAATATGATAGTTCTTTGGCTCTTGCTGATTGATGAAGAGAGCATAAAAGCAGAAATTGGACAATTGACTCTAGTTGAATCACTAGCATTGATGTCACCAATGATCTGAGACATGGGGTGATTCTTCAGTTCTTGATACTCAATAAGATCTATGCAAGTGTTTGTAGGTGATTCAGCAGCAACAGATGGTGATCCAGACTCTTCAAACCTAGAATGAGATGGAAATTCAAATGAAGTAGAGGAATGAGAGATCTCATCAGCATTTGTTGTGGATGGAACTGCTGAAGCTATAGGAACATCAAGGTTAGTATACTTAGGCAGGTGATCATTAAACCTTGCATTTGTATCACCAGATGAATGACTAGTTGCAGGAGATGATAGATTCACAGAATCTGCAACAGATGGAGGCTGATAAGGAACATATTGCAGTATGTCCGAATCAAATAGCTCCACAGGGTTTTGTGGAATTTTCTTCTTTGGAGATTCATTAAACTTTACATGCAAGGTTTCCTCACTATCTTTGTTTTGCAATTAAAAACTCTGTATGCCTTGCAAGTAGATGAATACCCAACAAAGTACCCTGCATCCACCTTTGATTCAAACTTCTGAAGTGGATCCTTTGTGTTAAGAATATAACAGGGACACCCAAATGCTCAAAAGAAGGAAATCAAAGGAGCCAAATGATGTAACACTTCATAAGGAGTCTTCATCAACCTCTGATTTACTAACACTCTATTTTGCACATAGCAAGTTGTGTTGACGGCTTCAGCCCAAAAGGTTAGTGGCAAACCAGAATCAGCCAACATTGACCTTGCGGCTTCAATAAGGGTCCTATTCTTTCTCTCCACCACTCCATTTTATTCAGGAGTTCTTGGAATGCTATACTGCCTCTTGATTCCCTTAGAGAAATATAATTCATCAAGTGTGTGGTTTCTAAATTCAGTGCCATTATCACTCCTCACACACTTGACAGAAATGGAGTACTGCTTTTCCACATGCAACACAAAGTAGATGATGATTCAACCAGCCTCATCTTTTGAATGTAAGAAGAAGGTCCATACAAATCTGGAATAATCATCCACAATTACCAGACAGTATGTTTTCTTTGCCATTCTCATCACTCTTACTGGACCAAAAAGATCCATATGCAGTAATTGCAAGCAGGCAGTGGACTTTGATTCTTTTATTGGAGGAAATGATACTTTGTGTTGCTTTCCTTTTAAACAAGGAGAGCATTTGTCATCACATTTGAACTCCATAGTGACAGACCTCTCACTAAACCATGATGGATAAGCTGATTCATGTTTTTAAGATTCACATGACCAAGCCTTATGTGCCATAGTTCAGATTCCTGAGGAGAGGCCTCGGAGAACAGACATGAATAGCCTTTTAGATCAATTTTCTTTGATAAGTCTAACGCATATACTCTTCCAATCTTGTTGGCCTTCTGGAGAGTATATCCATCCAATATCTTGTCAATCATTCTCAAAACATTGGAAGACAGAATCCGACAGTTTTGACTAGTGAAAAGTGCAACATGCCCTTTATCACACATTTGACTGACACTTAACTAGTTGTACTTGAGATTCTCCACATGGTTAACATCATCAAATCTTATCTCACCATTTGACACAAAGCCTTTGCCAATGATGTGACCCTTAGCATCATTACCAAAAGATACAAATCCCTTCTTCCTTGAGAGTAGTCATGAAGAAGAGAACTGCTCCCTGTTAAATGCATAGATCCTCCACTGTCCACATACCAGATGCTTCTATGGCATGCTGAAGAACCCTGCATTTACCACAACAAACTAGTTAGCTTTTGAGACCCAAACCATTTTGGTTTTGGGTTTGTTCTCATCAATAGATTTTATACTAACTGATTTGTCATGATTAACAGCCTTTAAGGTGGAGATGATGCTGAAAAGGATTCCTTTGATTTTGGCTTAGTTTTCCTTTTCAGTGGTTTAATCACAGGTACATCTATTTGGTTAACTCTCCCCAACAAATGTTGAACCATCATAACAAGTTGTGTCTGATTGGATGTTAAAGCGTTCAGTTCAGCAGACACATTAGGACTTGTTTTTGATTGGTTCCTGTGACTCACCATGTCCTCCTTTTTGAAAGACACAGACTTAGTCTGGTGTTTTGATACTCCATGAGGATATTTTCAGCTGTTTTTTGATAAACCCCTTCCTTCTTTTTAGATTTTTGTGAAAACTTTGGGTTATCAGTTTGAGATGTTTATGGCACAAACTTGGTTTCAAATTCATCTTTCATTTTATTAATTTTCTTTTTAATGATTTTATCTTTGTTGAATTTAGAACCCTTTCTGTACCAATATTCATCAGTGAGATGATTGAATAGACCGCATATTTCATATGGCTTTTTCTTTATCTTCTGTTGTTCAACTGCTGATGAAGATGAAACTACTGAAGGTGTGTTCTTCAGTACTTTCTTCCTCTCAGTACTTATGTTAAGTACTGAAGGAATTGTAACAACTGAAGACTTGTTCTTCAGAAGTTTTCTATCAGTATTTTTGGATTTCCTGATAGAATCTTCAGCACTTGTCAAACCATGTTTGTTTTCATTTGGTTTGAATTATTCTTCAGGTGTTGATACTTGCTCTTCAGTACTTTGAATACTTTGTGAGACAACACCTGAAGTGCTCAGCTTTTCTTTGATCATGTGTTTATCAGCAGTGAGACCATCAGCAGATTGATTAGCTGAGGTACTATTACTGACTTCATCCTCTGATTTTGCATTATCACTTGAGGATGAGACACATGATGATGTGGTTTGGGAATTGCTTTCACCTTTAGATTTTACTTCTGTCTTGGGAGTAAAATCTGTGGGAGGTACAGTGTGATTATACCCAATCCCAACATCACATTTGAAGTTGTTTGCTTACTGAGAAGCATTTCAAACCCCTTGCAGGATGTTACCTAGCGTTCACACTCTACTTGAATAGCTGCAAGTGTTTCTTTGAGATTCTTATGATTCTCTAAAATGACCTCTACCTTTGCCTTTTCATTAGTGATTTGGCATTTTAATTTGTAAATCTCAACATCTTTTTCTTTTAAGACAGACTCAAACTCAGCTTTTTTTTGGAAATCACTTTCTCTAGGTCAAGATTTTGATTAATTAAAGCTACATTTGCTTCTCTAATTGAGACAAAAGTAGTTATGCATGACTTAGAACACAACTTGGCCTTAGCCTCAGAAGATACCTGTGGTACCTGTGATGATGAAGCATTTGAGCATGAACCATCAATAGACACCAGGCCATAAGAGCAAGATTTCCAAAAGGATTTTCACCACCATGTGACCAGCACCAAAAAACACTTGTTTCAGATAGCTAGAAAGATCATCTGGTAAGCTACTCCATCAACAACTCCAGGAGTGAAAAGCTTTGATGTGATTAAGATTGAGATTGTTGATTTGATTAAGATGGTTGAGGCTCAGGTAGGGCATGTGATTGTTGAGCTATGGGTACTAGAACCTGATTGGACTGAGGCATGTAAAAAAAGGGATAAGGATATGGCATTTGACCTTGAGGGACAAAATATGCAGCAGATGATTGAATTTGTGAATGATGACCAGAACTGGTAGAATGTTGCCCTTGTTTTGTGAGCTATTGCATGGAAAGGTCACAAAGGGTGCAAAAAGTTAGATCCAATGATCTACACTCTCTTGCAAAACATCCAAGTCTATGGCACTTGTGACACCTCAACTTGCTCTTATCAAAACCAACTTTGGTTTTTCCAGAGAGACCGGAAATTTTCTACCTGACCTTTTGTAAAATTTTTGAGATCTGATATTGATTAATGCCATTTGACTCAAAATATCCATCTCTCCAAATCATCATCAGCAATTCCTTTCAAATCATCCATCAAAAAGCACAATTATCACTACTACACCCTAAATTACTATCAATACCAACAAAAGCAGGATCTCCACTATTTGAAGAGAAATCTATATGCTCATCATAAGAACTTTCTGATGTAGCATATTCTGATTCATGACCAACCAGAGCAGTATTCCCTGGTACAAAATCATCAGTGAGCTTCCCAGATGAAGCCAGTTTCCTTTTCTGTTCTATCTCTCTTTCAAATGTTAATAGTTTCCCATGAAGTTGGGTGAGAGATAGATTGTCTAGATTTGCACTGGAGCGTAGGACAATAGTATATGTGTCCCATCTCTCAGGCAGGGATCTGAGGAATCTGTTGTTCATCTGACTGTTTGTATATTCATGTTTAACCATTTTCAGCTCAGATATCAAACAGGAGAATCGCTCAAACTGTTGAGTCAGTGACTCACCCTTTCTATGAGAGAATGTCTCATATTGCTGGGAAAGGATCTCTCTATTGTTTCCCAAGACCTCATTAGTTCCACTAAATTGTTCTTTTAGAGCAACCCAAAGGTCATGAGCAGTTTCATGATGCATAAGTCCAGAATAGATTTCATTAGGCAGTGCCATGGCCAGAATTCCATGGGCATTAGCATCAATTTCAAATAGTTTGAGATCTTCATCTGAGTATTGATCTTTTTTCTTTGGAACCATCTCATTGGTTTCCAGATTACTCACCATATGCTATATGGTCCATGAACCACAATTTCCAACAACCTGAACTGTTGACAGACAGGTGATGAAGCATTCGGCGTTGCCATATGTTATACTCACTCCTAACAAGCATCAGAGGCTTTATTGAGGAGCCTGTATTGTGAGGATCATTGATTGATGTAGCCATTTTCACCAATTCAAACATGTTCAATGAGATTTTAACAAATCTAGCTCAAAAACTCAACAACATAATTTGAAACAAGATGAATCTCAAATTAATTCACCGGAAGCAACAGAAAATTAAACTCTATAACCAATTCTTGCAAATTTGCTAATTTGATCAAACTTAGATATGAAAAGAGCAGTTACAATGATCAATTGTTAAATCGATCAGTGATTAACCGGCTTGGATACCATTTGAAAGGATCGGGATCTAGTTTGATCAATTAGATTAAGATTTGCAGTGGAATAGCATACAAAGTAGACGAAATTTTAGCAAGAATAATATGAATATTCAATCAAACAGTAACGGTTATAGAGAGAGTTTTCTGCAAAGAGAATGTTTTCATTCACGCACACGCTTCAGTTACAAGGAAATTAGGTCAACATTCCTTTTATAAAGGAATGTGACATCACCTGACATCACTTGATAGTGACAACTAACTGATTTATACAAACAACTGAAAGTAAACTAAACTACTGAAGATGTCCACAACAACTGAGGACACGTTCATAAAAAGCTAAGTACAAGCTAACATTACAACTACTGAAGTTATAACATCTGAAGTGTAAGAACTTCAGATGTTTTACATAATATAAAACTACTGATTACAAACTACTGAAGAGTAAACCATCAAAACAACTTAAGAGAACTACTTCAGCTGTTGTGACAACTTCTGAGAACTTGGTCTTCAGAATTTGACTTCAGCAGTTGTCTTCAGACTTTGTCTTCAGACTTTATCTTCAGACTTTGTCTTCAGACTTTGTCTTCAGACTTTGTCTTCAGACTTTTCTTCAGACTTTGTCTTCAGTAGTTGTCTTCAGACTTTGTCTTCGGACTTTGTCTTCGGACATTGTCTTCGGACTTTGTCTTCGAACTTTGTCTTCGGACTTTGTCTTCGGACTTTGTCTTCGGACTTTGTCTTCGGACTTTGTCTTCGGACTTTGTCTTCGGACGTTGTCTTTGGACTTTGTCTTCGGACTTTGTCTTCGGACTTTGTCTTCGGACATTGTCTTCGGACATTGTCTTCAGTTGTTGTAGACCACTTCAGTTGTTTTGATGTCTGTCGGACTTAATGGTTTTTCTGACCTGGCTCATTGGTTCTTTTGGTCCAACAGTATTATGAAATGTAAAGTGAAAGATAAGGAAAGAGGAACATGAAGTAAGAATGCATGCATTAATGAGTAATGAAAGTAGAGATAGTCTTATAAGCATGGCATGTACATCGGGGTCTTTCTTGATGATTGACCGTTTGCATAGAACTATTGCTGCATACCTTAGGTACTGTGACCACGAGGTGCAATGCACCGTTATAGAAGGTCTATGATAGGCCTAGGTCCAGAACCACGAACAGAAAGGTATTGCATATGGAAATGGTAAACCTAAATTCTTACCTTAGGTACTATGACCAGAGGTGCGATGCACCATTATAGAAGGTCTATGATAGGCCTAGGTCTAGAACCACGAACAGAAAGGTATTGCATAGTAAACCTAAATCTTACCCTAGGTACTGTGACCACGAGGTGCGATGCACCGTTATAGAAGCTCTATGATAGGCCTAGGTCCAGTACCATGAACAGAAGGGAAGAGTTTATGGTTATCAAAAGGAAAGTAAATCATGAAAGATTAAAGAAGATAATGATGATATTGTCTGTATGTACGTATGACGTATGATCACGGACGAATGAAAGTATAGTATGATTTTGAAGGAAAGTAAAGAACGGTTTTTGTAACAAAAGTATGTTTTATTTATAAAACTAGAACTCACTTAGCAACGCTGACTTTTATACATTTTCAGTTGGCAGGTAAACGTTGATGGGGATGGCACGAGGCGGTTACTCAACTATTTTGGATGGCATTCTTTGGTAATGTTTTTGCATTGTAATGCGAACGAATGATATTTTTAAATGAACGCTTGTATTAACTTGCAAAAACATTTGTAATGATATGAAAAGTTATATTTTATTTATGTTTCCGCTACAAAGTTTTCGTAAGGCCATGTATTTATAATGTTTTGTGTGCAATGAATGACCAACTGTGAGGTCTCTGGGAACGAGGCCTTACAAGTTGGTATCAGAGCCAAAGTTTAAGTGAAATGGGTAAATTTTCAAAATAACCTTAACTTAACTGAGAATGGGATGGAATGGGAATGGGATGCCAATCTGAGTACCTGCGTGTCATTAGGTATTTTCATATGTTAACCGGTTTATGTGCGCCTGGTATGTGGTTATGTGTTGTATGTAGATTAAGATACTGATTAAGTTTGGATAGGAGATGCTTGGGGTACGAAGAGTAAAGTAAGTGGCTAATCACAACTGGCCACTGTAATTAGAAACTTACTATACTTGACATAACTGAGCTATTACCTTGAATGACAGCGTTAGTGTTTAAATCTTATAGTGTGTTAGAAGATGGCTGGCGGTAGATCTTTGAAAGCCTCTCATAGTGGAGTCACGGTGCTGCTCCATGACCCAAGAGAGGGAGACCCAAAGTCGAGAAAATGGTTCATGAAGAACCAGAGACCCCTCATCCGGAGGGAGGCAACAAGAGTGCCAATCTGAGAGCCCCAGTAAAGGAGGCTGTGGTGGAAGAGGTTCACCGGGTCATGCAGACGATTCTACCGTCTGTGGTGACCGAAGTAATGAAGGCAGTAAGGATGGGGAAAGGAAGGAGAGGAACAGGTCCCCGGGGGGACGAGAACAACCAGAGCCGGAAATGGTTCTCTCTGATGATGAGGAGGAAGAAGAGGAGCCTGCGCCGGAGGCGAGTAGAGGTTGTAACTATGGGGCATTTATGAGATGCAAGCCCCCTACTTTCTATGGAAACGGCTCTGCTGCAGCCGCTCACCAGTGGGTGAGGGAAATTGAGGTTTTCCTTGATATTAGAGAGTGCCGGGAAGACCAAAAGTTGAAGTTTGCTACCCACGCTTTTCTGGATTCGGCTTTGTGCTGGTGGACAACATTGTCCAAGCTGAGGGTAGCAGGGCCATAGGAGGATGAGATGGTCTAAGTTGAAAAAGTTGGTGATTGAAGAGTTTTCTCCTCATCGGGAATGGAAAAGGTCGAAAGGGAGTTCCTGCAACTGGAGGCGGGAACTTTGACGCACTAGCAGTACACCACGAAATTCAACGATATAGCACGTCTAGTGCCGGATCAAGTGACACCTATGTCTCGAAAAATCAGGAGGTACATTCAGGATTTTCCAGCGGATATTCACGGGCACATGATCGCTGCCCGGCCGAGCATGTTTAGGTCGGCAGTGGATTTGGCAGGGAGACTGTATGTGAGATGACGGTGGTGGTGAATGAAGGTGGAAATAAGAGTGGTGGTGATCATAACTAGCAAGGGAAAAGGTTTCGTCGGGGTAATGCTTCGACGGGTAACTAGAAGGCATGGGTGGACAACCATCGTGTGGTCGCATTGGGTGCGGGTGTAAGGAGTGTGATAGGTGTGGGAGAGAACACAGCGGGGAATGCAGGCTGGGGTTGAATGTATGCTTCAAATGTGGGAAGCCGGGGCATATAGCCAAGGACTGTCCTACGGTCTGGTGTTTTAATTGTGGCATGGAGGGTCACGTGAACAAGGATTGTAAGAAGCCCAGGGCTGAGAGTTCAGGAGCGAAGAAGGCTGGAGGAGAAGGACAGAAGGCAAGCGCCCGAGATTTCATGATGACTCGGGAAGAGGCTAGGACAGACCCCGACGTGTTGTCAGGTATTTTTTTCTAGTAAACCAACTCTTGCATCTATGTTGTTTGATTCTCGTACTAGTAGGAGTTTCATTTCTGTTGCCTTTTATGCTAAGTTTCCCAGTAAGAGTAGATGTATTGATGAGCCCTTCGAGGTAGAAACTGCCATAGGTAAGTCTACAAGGATTTCTGAGGTGATAGAAGGTTGTGACATAGAACTAGATGGTCATAAGTTTCCTGTCAGACCATTCGTGATGACCTTAGGCCGTTTCGATGTAGTCCTAGGAATGGATTGGTTGGCGGACTACAAAGCGAATATTGTGTATCGTAAGAAGATGATTCGATTGACAGCACCTGACAGTGATAAGGTGACGGTTTATGGCGATCGAGTCGCGACGATCCCAAAAGTGATTTCGATGGCAGTGGCGGGAAAGTGCATGAGGCATGGATGTAATGCCTACTTGGCCTATGTAAAGGATGAGGACGCGCCAACACCACAACTATGTGATGTACCAGTTGTGTGTGACTTTCTGGACGTATTCCTGGAAGACTTACCTGGTGTGCCACCGATCACGAGATTGAGTTCCAAATTGATATGATACCCGGTGCTCAACCCGTTGCCAAAGCACCGTATCGGTTAGCTCCGACAGAAATGAAAGAACTAATGGGGCAGTTGCAGGAGCTGCTCGATAAGGGGTTCATTAGACCGAGTATCTCTCCCTGGGGTGCTCCGGTCCTGTTTGTGAAGAAGAAACACGGTAGTATGAGGATGTGCATTGACTACCGCGAGCTGAACAAGTTGACGGTTACGAACCGATACCCCTTACCAAGAATCGATGATCTGTTTGATCAGCTTGAGGGTGCTAGTTGGTTTTAAAGGATAGACCTCTGATCTGGTTACCATTAGTTGAAGGTGAAGGAGCAGGATATCCCTAAAACAGCTTTTCGTACACGCTACAGTCACTACGAGTTTCTTCTCATGTCCTTTGGTTTGACCAACGTGCTAGCTGCTTTTATGGATCTGATGAACCGTGTGTGTCGGCCTATGTTGGATAAATCAGTGATTGTGTTTATCGATGATATCCTGATTTAATCGAAGAGAGAGGAAGAGCATGTCGATCACATTTGAGAGGTGTTGGAGACGTTGAGAAGGGAGAAATGGTATGCCAAATTTCCAAGTGCGCATTATGATGCACGAAGTTCAATTCTTGGGTCATGTGGTGAATCCCGACTGGATTATGGTGGACCCGGCTAAAGTGGAGGCAGTGATGCAATGGAAGTCTACAAAGACACCATCTAAGATTTGTAGTTTCTTGGGTTTGGCGGGCTACTACAGAAGATTCATCCAAGACTTTTCCAAGATCGCTTCTCCACTGACCAAGTTGACCCGAAAGGATGTAAAGTTTACATGGGGTCAAGCTCAAGAACAGGCATTCGAGGAGTTAAAGTGAGGTTGACTCAAGCTCCTGTCTTGTCATTACCTGATGGAAGCGAAGATTTGGTGGTGTATTCAGATGCTTCTTACTCGGGGTTGGGGTGTGTTATAGACTACGCTTCCCGACAAGTGAAGGTTCATGAGGTCAACTACCCTACTCATGACTTGGAACTAGCGGCCGTGGTCTTTACACTAAAGATTTGGAGGCACTATCTGTATGGAACGAAGTGGACCATCTTCACCGACCACAAGAGCTTAAAGTACTTCTTTGAGCGGAAGGACTTGAATATGAGGCAGAGACAATGGTTGGAGCTCATAAAGGATTATGATTGTGAGATCCATTACCATCCGGGCAAAGCTAACGTGGTGGCGGACGCCCTTAGCCGAAAGGAGAGGCCCAAACCAATTCGGGTGAAAGCTTATCAATTGATCATGACCTCTGAGGTAATGAAGCAAGTCAAGGAGTTTCAAGATGAGGCACTGACAGAGAATCATCTAAACACTGAAAGAATGAGAAGTCTGGTTTGGGAATTTGGTCAAAACACACTTGGTGTTAAAACTCGATTTAGACGGATGTGGATTCCTTGTTTCGGGGATCTACGTGTGAGGATTTTGGATGAAGCTCACAAGACTCGATACTCCATTCATCCTGGTGCCACAAAGATGTATCAAGATATGGAGAAAGACTATTGGTGGCTAGGTATGAAGCGTGACATGGTGGAGTATGTGAGTAAGTGCCTTACTTGTTTGCAAGTGAAGGCCGAACATCAGAAGCCGTATAGGAAGATCCAACCTTTGGATATACCGGAATGGAAGTGGGAGCACATCACCATGGATTTCACTACGAAGCTGCCACGTACTCCGAAGGGGTACGATGCCATATGGGTGATTGTTGACCGTTTGACGAAGAGTGCTCACTTCCTACCGATCTGTGAGACATATTCATCTGAGAGGTTGGCTGACCTGTTCATCAAGGAGATTGTAACTCGTCGTGGTGTGCTGGTGTCCATTGTGTCTGATCGTGACACCCGGTTTACATCTAAATTCTGGAAGAAATTCCATGATGCTATGGGGACGACGTTACATATTAGCACGGCTTATCATCCCCAAACTGATGGTCAGTCAGAAAGGACCATTAAGACATTGGAAGACATGCTTCGGGCATGTGTGATTGATTTTGGGGGAAGTTGGGATGACCACTTACCGTTAGCTGAATTCTCGTACAACAATAGCTATCATGCCAGCATTGGCATGCCACCATATGAAATGCTATACGGTAGGAGATGCAGAACACCCGTTTGTTAGGATGATATTGGTCAAAAGGAATTGGGTAGCGTCGAGGTAATCGAGGCTACGACTGAGAAGCTTGAGAAGATTAAAGCCTTCATGAAGGCGGCCAAAGATAGATAGAAGTCGTATGCCGATAAATGGTGCAGACCGATTGAGTTCCAGGTGGGTGACCGGGTTATGTTGAAGGTCTCACCTTGGAAGGGTATTATCCGATTCAAGAAACGAGGTAAGCTAAGTCCGAGGTACATAGGACCTCTCCAAATTATTGCTCGAGTAGGAGAGGTGGCCTATAGATTGGAATTACCAGATGAGTTAAGTGGAAATCATCCGACATTCCATGTATCTCATTTAAGAAAATGCTTAGCTGATGAAGACATGATTGTTCCACTGGAGGATATCGAAGTAGACGAACGGCTCAATTATGTGGAGCAACTAGTGGCAATCATCGATCGTAAAGAGAAAATGCTGAGAAATAAAATGGTTCCTCTTGTGCATGTCCAGTGGAAGCACAGTAAGGGATCCGAGTCTACATGGGAGACTGAGGAGGAGATGAGACTGTATTATCCTCATCTGTTTAAGGAATAACAGTATTCGATGACGAAACCTATATAAGGGGGTGGACTTGTAACACTAGGTTATTTTTAAAAGACAAGATATGAGGAATAAAAGAAATAAATGCAAATAAGTGCAAGTGGAAAGACTAAAAGTGTCCAAAAGGACAAAACTTTGAAAAGTTGGTGTAAAGGTGGGCATGGCCGCCCACCCTCACCTCACATCATCATCTTTCTTCGGTTCTAGATAGAGAGAGTAGAGGAGTTCTCGGATGAAGAAAAAAGAAGAAGAAGTGAACGAATTCAAGGTAATAATTCATGGTTTTTATGTGCTTATGACGGGTTTTATCCCGGTTGCATACTTATGTGCCTATGTGTTATGTATGTGCTCGGGTGTGTGTGTGGTGTTGTTTTTAGGTATTTGAACTCATTGCAAGCGGGTTAGAAAGGAAGATACACCCAAATTGCATCAGGTGAGCTCTAGCCCTGGTTTTTACTTGTTATAAACTATCTTTGGGGTTGAAAATGTATTAAAATGATTTTCAAAGCTTATGTATGTTTACCTGTATGTAATATGCATGATTGGATGTTAATTCTTGAATGCTTATAGGTTGTTCATGTTTAGAATAGCCACATTAAGCTTAGAACAGATGGGTTTGATGATTGGGTTTGAAAACATACTGGAAACATGTTGAACAGAAGGTCCATGCGCCTAGATAAGGATCATGCGCCTGAAAATGCCTTAGAAAGATTTAAGTGTAATCCATGCGCCTAAACAGTAGCACATGCGCCTAAGATTACCTTAGAAATTGTTTAAGTACAGCCCATGCACCTGAACAGTGGTCCATGCGCCTAGAAATGTTAGCCGGACGACTAAGTGTAGGGCCATGCGCCTCAATAGTGCCCATGCGCCCAAGTGGCTCATGCGCCTAAGTGTTCATGCGTCCGAATAACTCATGCGCCTAAGTGTTCATATGCACCAATAGTGCCCATGCGCCTGAAGTGTTCATGCGCCTAGAGGGATAAATGATTAAGTGTTGGCAGATGCGCCTACATAGTGATGAAATGCTCGAACAGGGCTCATGCGCCCAAATAGTTCCCATGCGCCTAAGCACTTAGAAATTTTTACAGAATTTTCTAGGATTCTGTGCTTTAGGGTTTTGACCAAGGTTGACTAAGGGCTTATTAATGATGATGTTGCATGGTTATACATGATGTATGTTATGTGTGTATGATGCCCTGCTTGATCAGTATGAATGATATGTTTATGTTCCTTATGATGATGTACGTTTATTTTTCCCATGACTTTACGTGTGATGTTAATGAATAAATGAAGTACTAAGCAACGTAAAGTGAAAGATAAAGGAAAGAGAAACATGAAGTAAGAATGCATGCATTAATGAGTAATGAAAGTAGAGATAGTCTAGTAAGCATGGCATGTACATCAGGGTCTTTCTTTATGATTGACCGTTTGCATAGAACTATTGCTGCATACCGTAGGTACTGTGACCACGAGGTGTGATGCACTGTTATAGAAGGTCTATGATAGGACTAGGTCCAGAACCACGAACAGAAATGTATTGCATATGGCAATGGTAACCCTACATTCATACCTTAGGTACTGTGACCACGAGGTGCGATGCACAGTTATAGAAGGTCTATGATAGGCCTAGGTCCAGAACCGTGAACAGAAATGTATTGCATAGTAAACCTAAATCTTACCCTAGATACTGTGACCACGAGGTGCGATGCACCGTTATAGAAGGTCTATGATAGGCCTAGGTCCAGTACCATGAATAGAAGGGAAGAGCTTATGGTTCTCAGAAAGGAAAGTAAAGCATGAAAGATTAAAGAAGATAATAACGATATTGTCTATACGTACTTATGACGTATGATCACGGACGAATGAAAAGTATAGTATGATTTTGAAAGAAAGTAAAGAACGGTTTTGGTAAGAAAAGTATGTTTTATTTATAAAACTAGAACTCACTCAGCAACGCTAACTTTTATACATTTTTAGTTGGAAGGTAAATGTTGTTGGGGATGGCACGAGGTGGCTACTCAACTCTTTTGGATGGCATTCTTTTGTAATGTTTTTGCATTGTAATGTGAATGAATGATATTTTGAAATGATCGCTTGTATTAACTTGCAAAAACATTCGTAATGATATGAAAAGTTATATTCTATTTATGTTTCCGCTGCAATGTTTTTGAAAGGCCAATGTATTTATAATGTTTTATGTGCAATGAATGACCAACTGTGAGGTCTTCGGGAATGGGGCCTTACACTATGATGATTATATTTCATGTATGATGGCGCCTTGTATGGTGATGTTTTGTATGTTTATGTTTATGTTCCTTATTATGTACGTTTATTTTCCATGGCTTTACGTTGGATGTTTATGAATGAAATGGGAAGTATTACGTAACGTAAAGTGGATTATGAAAAGAGGAATGTAATGAAAGAATGCATGCATTAATGAACGAAAGATAAGTAAAAAGTCTTGCAAGCAAAGTATGGAGGTTTACAACCAATGAAGGGTGTTAGCTCAACTGTGTGCGGGTTAGCTACCCTGGAAAGATGCACACTAGGGTCTAATCCTTGTGATTGACCATAGGTATGGGATTCTTGTCGCTTGCCCCAGGTACTGGAGTCAGCTTTGTATATAATGTTCGAGGTCTTTAATAGAACTCAGGCCTAGTAACCAGCTTCTTGCACAATGTTCGGAGTATAGCATATGGCATTGGTTCAGAATGAAAGAGAAATGATAATGATGAGTGTACTTTCCCTAGGTACTGGCGTCAGCTTCGTGCACAATGTTGGGGTACCGTACATGTCATCGGAAGTAACGAACGAACAAAAGATAAGTAAGGAAGATTATGAATGAAAGTGAATGATACGATAATGATGATGTAAGATGAATGAACGAAAGTGAACGAACGAATGATGAAGATAATAATGATATTATCTATGTGTACGTATGATGATTGATCACGTAAGAATGTAAAGAATGGTTTCAAACGAGCGTAGTGTATATTTTATGTTAAAGCTAGAACTCAATCAGCAACGCTGACTTTTATGTATTTCCATTTGGTAGGTAATGGTTGCTGAGGATGGCACGGGGCAGCTACTTGGCTCATTTAGGATGGCATCCATTTTGTATATTGTTTTTATGATGTAATGCAACAAGTTATTTTGTAATCAGTCACCGATGTATTATTTTGCCAAAGCAATAATAATAAAATGAAATAGTTGTTTAAATGTTTACGGTGCAATGTTTTATAAACATTAATGTAAATATATGTTTTATGTGCTATAATTGACCAGTTGTGAGCGTCTTGGGAATGAGGCCTTACATAAAAGTAATGAATGCAGCCATGAAGCGAATTTCTTTAAGAAAAGCTCTGGCATATGCGAATATTGTTAAGAAAGATATCAATAACATAGAATTTATGAGGATATCTAGTAAAGGTATGTTGGAGATTCATTCAAAAGATCATGCAAGTCTAATTGAGATGTATGCTAATGTTGATATAGCAAGTGTATCAAAGGAAACGCTTTTGGTGATGGATGTTATGGAAATTTAAACAATTGAATCCAAACCTGAACAAGGGATTTTGGATGAAAAATTCAAGTCTTCAATAAAAAAAGCATTAAGAGAGTTGGAGCAATACAAGAGAAACCAATATTCAAGATAAAAGAAGAGCCTGAAGACTATTTGAAATGAAGACCTATGCTAATCTTGGGAGAGTATTGTTGAAGCCCTAGAAGATTAGCATTTAGTCTTTAGTGTTTGTTTTTGTCATAATGTAGGGTCTTATTTGTAAATATATGTTCCTTTTCTTTATTTGTTTAGTATAAATAGGATTATATGTATTTTGCGCAAGTAGATATTTTAGAACTTTCTCATATTATACATTGTAATCATTTGCTAATATCAATGAAAGTTTCTGTGAATTTTTCTTACGTTTGCATTGTTTGATTACTTTGTAGATATAATTGTCAATTGCATTACATTATTAACGTAAATAGATCTATTTGAACCTATCATTTGTTAAAATTGTTTGTAACTAAATCAACATCAAATAGTTAATCAAGACCAGAACCTTTCACACTAGGAGTGTGCTCAATGAATGTTACATTGCCTTACTCTTGAACTACTCTTGTTATGATATTATACACTCTATAAGCCTTGGCTTGGAAAGTGCATCCAATAAATATTCCATCATCTGATTTCCCATCAACTTGGAAATTTGATTTTTGGTATTCAAGATGGTGCAAAGACATCCAAATGACCTCAGAAAACCAATGAAAGGTTTTCTATTATGCCAAAGTTCATAAGGAGTCTTACCATATGTCTTAAATACTAAGACTCTCTTTTCCACATAGCAAACATTGTTAACTGCCTCTGCCGTGAAGATGATGGGCAGTTTAGACTTGGACAACATAGTTCTTGCAGCATCAATTAGTGTCTTGTTTCTCCTCTCAGCAACACTGTTTTACTGAGGAGTACTGGGAGCACTATATTGTCTTGTAATACTTTTTTATCAGAATATGTATCAGGATTTGATTCTTAAACTCAATTTCCTCATCACATCTTATGGTTTTGACCTTGGGATCAGATTGATTCTCAATCTTTAAGATGAAATTCTTTAGAATCTTAGGGGTCTCATCGTTTATTCTAAAAAAGAAAACCCAAGTGAATCATGTAAAGTCATATGTTATCAATAAATATTAATAGGTCCTTCCTAGACTAATTACACTGGTGGGGCCAAAGAGATCCATATGTAACAAGTGTAGGGGAGTAGTGATGGAGTTTCTTTCCTTTCGCTTGTAAGATACCTTGTGTTGCTTTCTTTTAAGGCATGTAATAGAGTGGTCATCACTTGTAAACTCTTTATTTGGTATTCCAGTTACCAAATCATTCTTAACTAATTTATTCATGTTTTTAAAGTTTACATGGCATATTCTTTTATGCCATAGGAAAGACTCAGCCCTATTAGCTTTAGATAGAAAGCATAAAACTCTTCCTGATGGAGATGTTTCTTGCAAATCCATCTTGTGCGTGGTTTCCTTTCATGGGGCTCTAAGTAGGATATGCTCATGAGGAATGACCATCCCTGTCTAGAGAACAATGCACTCATGCTGAGTAAAGAACAAGTTATGACTCTGACCATAAAATTAAAACAAACTCAAAAGATTATATCCAATCTTCTTTAGAAAGTTTTCATTCTCACTGTTGAGCTTAACATTTGTGACCTTGCCCCTTCCAGTTATGTAACCACCATCATATCCTCTAAAAGTGACTGGCCCTCCATCAATTTTGTCAAAATTTTATAGCTAGTGACCCATTGCTTGTCATATTTCTAGAACAACCACTATCAATGATCTAGACATTCCTGTTTCTCTTGAGTTGTTTCTACACCAAAAAAGATGGTTAGTTACATTTGAAAACCCAAGACTCATTGGTCTTGGGTTTTTCAAATGAAATTGAAGATAATGCAATAGTAAAGATTCTATTGTCATGTTTTGAAGATCATTTCTTGATGTTGATGGAAAACTTTCAGTTATTTGGTCGTTTTTTGTCTTTCACATCACCTTTGGAAGTTTGGACGTGACCTTCAACACTTTAGAAGTATTGATAACTTTAGATGTTTTGATGAATTGACTTTCGGAAGATCTTCCTAACACTGCAGCAAGCTTCAGTACTTCGGAAGTATACCTATCTTCTGGACTCAAGACCTCAATGTATAGTTACCAAAAGTGTGAACCTTTTCATGAACTTATGTAAGTTTTTGACTGAACAGAGTTGTAATGGAAAGTGGTTTAACTTTATGGTAAAGTACATCAGATAAAGTATGTGTTCAAAAGTTTTTGTAAGAAATTTGCCTTGACTTCTTGACTTTGGAAAATTTATCTTTGAAGCTTCAGAAGACTTCATTTTTGACTTCAAAAGATTTTACACTTAAAATAATTGTAGTGCATGGTGTAAAACTTCCGATTTTTACTCTATACTTTAATGCATGCATGCAATTGGATGTTTTAAACCTTACATTCCCTGCATCCTATAAACAAAACCTAGTAATTCATTTACTAGTGTGTTTTTCTATGGTGTTTACACCCTATAAGAAACTCTGCTTTGGGTGAAATTGTTCATTATTGTTCATATATGATTTATTTTGTAATTTGTTTATTACGATTATGTCTTTTATACTTGTATTCATACTCACACACATCACAAAATTGATTGTTTTATCAAGATGAATCCTAAAATTTAAGCTCCTAAATTTGAGGATTTGGTCTAGCAAATGAAATATATAGATAAACTCAACCTAATATAAAGATAAACATATACATGTTATCAACTTGATATGGTGCATCAATAAACAATACTTCTTATTTTAAAATTAGTATTAATAAACTTCTGTATTACACGGATTTAATGAATAAAATAATTTTTTTTAATTAACAAAAACTGTATTAAATTATAGATGATTGAAATTATGTATAACCAAGGGCTACAAATAAGATATCAACCTTTTAGTTATGTGTATGTAAATACTATTCTGTTTTTTTTCAAAAAAATAAAAAACATTTTTTTCAAACAAACATTTAAAAATATCATTTCTAAAATATATTTATTATAACTCTTATTTTAGATATTTTTTGTTTATTTAAATTTACTTTTTAAAAACATCATTTTTAAATAATATATTTACTATTTTCATAAATGTTTGATGTTTTAGAGAAATTTCTTATTGCATAAAATTATTTTTATATAAATAATACAAATAAAAAGATCTTTTAATTAATTTATAAAACTGCTATTTTAATATAAATTATATATAAATAATATTATTAGTAACTAATAATTTTTTAATAAAAGAAAGAAGTGATAAATTTTGATAAGGTAATGTAATGTTGTAGTGTGTTTATTGTATATACCCTTTATCATAATAGGAAAATAGTAACATATATACTAGTATTAAATATCTACTTTCAGTTTCTTTTTGTAACATATTTTATAAGTGGTATATTACTTAATTTGGAAATATGACTAAACTATTTGTAGGTGTACATATACATGTCACTAATAAATAATTAACGTCTTGACATAATCACAAATTAATGTTGTCTCTTTGATTGTTCCCTATGATTAGATAGCTAGAATTTTACATTTTGCATGACAACATTGACAATTAGTTGAAAGACTCGATGATTTCCCCTATTATGCTCGTAGCTAGTTTTCATTGAATTATTGTTTTTACTAGATTAACCATTTAATAAACTTTTAGGTAAAAAGGTAATCTTTGATACTCTTAGAAATGGTAAAACTTATATAACATGATCAATTATCAAATTCATGATTTTGTTTTGAAACGAGTGAAGATCAAGTAAGTCATTAATTTACTCGATCGGATGATGAGCATCACAGCCAAGTGGATGGCGGTGTGGATTAGTAAGTGGAGCTAAAATAGTACAACCAACAACTGGGGAAGTTATGAGTAAGATAGAATTTGAAGATTGGAAATAAAGTGTAATAAATCATAACACCGATGATTAAGATTGAAGAACTACGAGTGTTACATAATATTCAAGATCCGAGTGATACAAATCAAGACTAAAGAAGATAATGATGTATTTTATCTTTGTATTATGTGTCGTTTTGGTTCCTAATATAAGCCGAAAAGTCGTGAGAGTTTCCATTATATGTGGATGCATTTTGTCCGTTAGGGTATTGATTTCTTGCCAATAACCCAAACATGAATTTATTAAAACTAAAAATGAAAAAACATTTTCTTTTATTTAAATGGTGGAAATCGTTCTTTTAGTTAAGTGGATGTTACGACATATCTATTTGTTTGAATATATTACTTGAACACTTATGCTAATATATATAAACCTAACATTCTTCAACCATTTTGTACATCTCAATTTTGACAACTATAACAATGAGTTTCCTCAATCTACACCAACCCAAAAACGATGAAACCTCCTCTTCTTCTTCTTCTTTTTTTTCATCTTCTCTACATAACACAGAACAACGTGTTTTCTCGTGTAGTTATTGCAGTAGAAAATTCTACAGCCCACAGCCTTCGGAGGCCACCAAAATGCTCACAAGCTCGAACGAACCTTAGCAAAGAAAAGCCGTGAGTTGAGCTCAGCTGCTAGACATAAGCCAGAGTGGAGGGACATGTCGTCTAGTTCGATTCCAATCGTCCAAACCATGTTAGGCAGGTGCAGCTGGCTGCGGTTGTTGGGACTCAACATCAAATTATCTTGTTCTCCTGAAAGAGGAATAAATGTTGATTATGGTTATAAGGGTGAGAATTATGTTGAAGATGATTTAAATCATCTTGACTTGTCACTTCGACTATGATTTACCACAAAAAAATGAATTTGAACTCAAAAACGTTAATTAAAATAAATAAAAATGGTCAAATTCTTATATCATATATATATTTATTACTTGTTACATAACTACATATCTCTTTTTAATCATTACATTTTATGATCATTGCTTCTTATCTTAAAATCAGATGTAGACCCACTTAATTATACAGTTACAACAAAATTTCTTGTTGAAAGTCTAAATTTAAGAATGCCTGTATCTTCACATCAATCTGAAACCATTGATCCTTTTTAAATTCTATATGCATAATCGTGGTGAATAGCATGATCATAAGCTTGAAACACAAGTTATTTAAATCTTTGAACATCATGGTCGTGGAATAAATTGTCTCAACGATCGATATGGGCACGGTCAAGCCTGAGAATATATCAAGTTAAACATGATCTTTATTTCCCCTCACGGAAACATGCCTGTCTCTGTGTATATTGCATGAACGTAGAAATTGTGAATATTCAAGATGATTTTAAGATGATTCATGGAAACAACAACTGATGATTTAATGGGTTTAATTGATGATTTCATGGGTTTAATTGATGATCTCAATGATATTGGGATATCTAATACACCCTTAATTTACGAAAGGCGAGTGTTTCAAATTATAAAAAAATAGCAAGAGGTTGTAGGGAACATGCAGCCAAATGAATATCTATATGTTGGGAGACAATTATAAGTGTTATATGATCAGCTGATAAGTCTTCTCGTCAAACATCATGTAACTCTTTCTAAAATAAGTTTTATAAAATATATAAATAATTTATAGATTCAATAAATAATTATGTAACTAGCACGTTATGAAACTATAAAATATTTAAAACTAGTGGTCCACAACATGACACGTCATCACTGCACGTTAAAGTTACAATGGTAATCTAGTGGTAAAAAATTAACATTCAATTTTTATTAAATAATTGTAGCAAGACTACACTCGAATTAAAGATATTAAAAATGATATATTCAATGCTATAATTTTTATAAAAAACAACATCATACAAAAAATTAAGAAAATTTGTAAAAAAAGGGTGACCATATAAAAAAGAGAGAAAATTTAAAGATAGGTGCAGATTAATTATGTTAGTGGTGTCGTGTGGTGAAATAATTAGTTACATTGCACACTCATGGCGTATACGATCATTACATTAATTGTAACAGGTTATCGTAATAAGATGGGTTAACAACGATTCATTTCCTTCATATATATATATATATAATATATATATATATAATATATATATATATATATATATATATATATATATATATATAGATATGTATATATATATGTATACATATATATATAGATATGTTGATATATATATGTATACATATATATATAGATATATTGATATATATATATATATATATATATGTATACATATATATACATATATATATATTGTATACATATATATACATATATATATATATACATATATATACACATATCTATACATGTGTATATATATATATGTATAATATGTACATATCTATATATAAGTATATATAGAAAGCTCTGATACCAAATGCAGGATCGTTGAAGGGTATAAGTTACAACAAAACAACACAAAGAGCAGATAAACTAAACTTAGATCAAACAGTAAATTGGATTAACCAAATAGTGATACTAAGAATACAAGTAATATAAGAGACAGAACATAAAGAACACAAGTGTTTGGTTTTCAAGAATGCAGTATATTGCCTTCTCTATGTTCTATTCCAAGTGTTACAAAACCATATTCGAAGATACAAGAACATGAGATACTTATACAACATCCTACAGCCGGCTATACTTTGAAAGCCAGCTGGATACAATTGACTAGACACACACAAAATCAATTGTAGAGTCAAAAGGCAGATTGCCTTTTGACTTGTGACTATGACATGCCATAGCTCACATCGTTATCTATTACAAAAAGGGTAAAGTACATAAAGTAGAAAGTTATAGACTCAAGACCTCAATGTATAGCTACGAAAAGCATGGACCTTTTCACCAAATCATGTTAGTTCGTGACTTGCAGAGTTGCAGCGGAAAGGTGTCCAGCTTTATGGAACAGTACATTAGATAAAGCATGTTACTAAAAGTCTTCGGAAGAAATCTGTCTTCATGAACTTGAAGCTTTGGAAGACTTTGTCTCTGAGGCTTCGGAAGACTTCATCTTTGGCTTCGGAAGATGTTGGTCTTGGCTTTGGAAGATTTCACACTTAGAGTATTTCTGTTGCATATGTGAAACTTCTGAAGCATTCTACTTCAATGCACTTATGCAGCTTGCAGGAAAGACTAAAGATGCTTAGGTTGCATCAGCCTCTTCATTAATCTCTACAAACTCCCCCTTGGTTCATGCTACCAAAACACTTCGAAAACTTCAGATATTAACAGTCGTCATTAGGATGATCACCATTCTTTTCTTCATAAGATGATCAGGATCCTTCAGGCTGTCAAAGTGTCTTCTCATGTCAAAGAGGTCATGCAAAGGCAACTGAAACATATCTTGCCATGTATAAATGTCTTCAATGCCTTGATCTCTAATAACATGCCATCTTTCTGGATTTGTGGTGTATGTCCAAGACAAGATGGGTCTTCTTGATGCTAGAGGAGCTACAGAAGTTAGAGTTGATTGAGCATCCTCTGGCTGCACATCATCAGGCTGTTCTGATTCATCCTGAGGTTCAGAAGGGGATGCAGGTTTCTTCTTCTTCTTAGACTTTGGTTTAGAAGCCATCCTCTTCTTTCTCTTTCCAAATTTTAACTGAGAAGACTGGCCTACAACACCCGATTGATCTTCACTGTCTTTCTCAGTTGGGACTTCCTCTCTCTCAGGTTCAGATGGAGAGGGAGGTTGACCCTGCTGTGGATCGGAAGATGAAGCTTGCTGAGCATTAGCAGGAGGTCCAGGTTGTGTTGTGTCTGGTTGTTCAACCTTAACCTTCACTTCAAGTGGGGCCTGACTTGGAGTGGAGTGTAAGTCAGTGAGCTCTCCACTCTTAATCTTCTGCTTGATTACCCTGATATGCTCATCCATAGTGGATAGAGATATGGGTCCAAGTCTCCTTCTGGAAAATCGATACGGCTTCAAGAAGCTCATCATCCTCTGCCTATTAGCAGACTTCTTCATGCTCTTTTGGATGATGGCTCTTGATTTTGCAGCTTCTTCCCTCAGCTTCTTCTTTGTTGTCGTTCTTTCCTTGACTAACCCATGCTCAAGTTGTTTTAAGTACTCAATCTTAATATAGTCATACGGTAAGGGAATGAGTGCATCTGCCTGATAGAGGCCTATGGCACTCAGGTAGTTAATCATCTTGATTTTGTCTTCTTCCTTATCTATCTGAGGTTCTTGTTGAACCACGTCCTCTTATTCAGGACTTTCTTGAACTGGTGAGAGGGTAGGCATACTTTTATATAGTCTTTTTCTTTTTCTCTCTTCTTAGACTTGTACTAGGAGTTCTACATCTTCTGCCTCCTTCTTCTCTCTTGACCTTTCCAGATCAACCAGCTCATTCAATTCATCCAAGGGGAGAGAAATGACACTATCTATGTCATAGTTCCTAGTCTGCAGATATTTAATCCTGACTGCCCTTAACTCATCATTCCGAGTATCTGGTCTGGGGGCAGCCCTGATTGCAGACTCCATGAGTCTTGGAGACTCAGTATAGAAACTTTCTCCCCTTAGCCTCCTTTTCCTCTCTCTCTCTCCTCCTCCTCAATCTCCTCAGATGTCATCTTTCTTTTCCCTTTGTCACTCATGGACCTTTGTGACTCAGGGTGGAGAGAGCTTTGGCCTTCATTGCCCATTGCAGCATCTGAGCTTAGGCCAGAGAAAGGTTGAGAAGCACCTTCACCGGAAGGTGTCTCAAAAGGAATATGGATCTCTGCAGCAGTTGGAGATGATGAGACAGGGCTCTCAGGTTCTGTCACTGGGCCTTGAGTCAAGGTTTCCCCTATGAAGCTAATCTTAGGGTCTGCCTCAACATCCAGTTGACCGATGACATTGCCTGATTGCCTTAGTCTCCTTCTTAGGCTGAACTCTGCAATAATCCTGTCTTGGATTCTTTTTACCAGTCTGTCAGCTTGTCTTGAGTGGCTTGGGTTGACAAGTGGCATGTTGACTAGATCCATACCTTCATAGTAGTCCAAGTTCTGAAAATTGAAGACTTCTTGCTGCCCTTGAACTCTTATGATGATGAGGGCCTTCCTGTTGTTGTCATACCTCCACCCAATTTTGTGATTGAAGGATGGTGAATGTGACATAGCCCTTGGTATCCTATCCTCAAACAGACTCTTTATGAAGGAGTCTGTGTAGTCCATATCAATGTGAACTAGAGCAGGTTGTTGAGAATACACAGTTCAAGTAAGGATGGTGAGTCCTCAATGTCCATTCTCTTAGAGGAACTCCCAGGTTCTGTGGCTATAATGACTTTCTCCCCTTTTTGGTAGCATCACCCACTTGCATAGGTGAGTTGGAGGATAGGTCAATCACATCCACAGGTTCTTATGTTCCTGGTTGAGCTCTCCTTAAGGGTCTCCCTGCTAGTTTTTCCTTAAGATATGAAATCTCGAGTTGCTTATCATTGATCCTGTTTTGTAAGGTAGTCACCTAAGATTCAAGGTGACTGACCTTTGAGACTACGTAAGTGCATGTTTTAGACAATTTTTGCACTTTTATTCTCAGATCCCCCTCATCTTCATCAGAAGAATCACTGGGGGTGGAGAAGATTAGACCAGAGTCCTTTCTCTCATGACCAGTTCTATGTTCTTGGCTACTGGATTTCCTCTGCTCACTGGCAATCTCAGTTGAGATGTCAGTGGGCTGAGTTGCCATGGTTGAGGTCTTAATGATGTAATCACTTTCAGAAGTGAGAGCCTCTTCCATATGGACATCCTGAGAGTACCTAAATTTGACCCCTTGAACCATTCCATGGACTTTGAAGGAGAGATCTTCAGAAATCTGGTCCCATCCACCATGCTTGTTTGATAAGCTATGGATGACCACATGGAGCAGGAATCTCCATTGGAATGAGACCTTCCCTTTCCTGAAGGTCTTTATAGAGAAATCTCCCTCATACCCCATCTGCTCAAAGGAATGATTGATAGCTTCCTTTGGGAAAAACACCTCACCTTCTTCATCATCCAGCTGAAGATGTCGGTTGATGATGGCCGGAGTGGTGAAGATTGTTCTCCCCTGCACTGTGGCAGACAGTGCCTTCTCCCTATCCATAATGACCTCTTAGCAGGTCTTCCGGAATTCAAGCAACTGATCCTCATAGAGTGGAGGATCAATGTTTGGGAGGTGAAGTAGTTGGACCGAGATAAGAAACGGCAAACCTCTGAGAAATGAGGATCTTTCTCAGAGTGTAACAAAGAAACATGATTGTGTTTTCTATGTAACTGCATGGTAAAGTTGGGATCATTTTTGTGAGCAAGGTTGGCCATTTTGAAGTAGCTTAGGGACGAAGAAAGAAGAAGAAAGAAAGAAATTTCAGAGAGAAATTTGAGGTTTTAGGTTTGGAGGAAGAACAGATGATAGAAAGAGGGGGAAACCGTTGGGTTTATCTGTGAGAAGGATTTCCGATAAAGTTTAATGAAAGAGGATAAACTTTGAAATCCTGATGTCGGTCCCACCTTTGAAAAAGTAGTTTACTTTTTGCTCAAAAAGTAGTTTTCTTGGAAAACAAAAAGCTTCCGAAGGATAATTATCTTCGGAAGTTTTAATTAAAAAGCTTCCGAAGCTAAAATGACTTCGGAAGATTTTCCTGAGAGGTTTGAAAATTTTGCTTCGGAAGAAAAATTAAAACTTGAGTGCTTTGTGTATAAACTAACAAAGCTTCCGAGAGTTAATTTTGCTTCGGAAGTAAATGGTCGTTGAAAATGAGTAAGTGTCTGAGACAAGTATTTAAGCTTCCAAAGATAAATTTGAAAACTCTTCCGAAGGTAAATTTCTCAGACAGTTATTTATTTTGAAGGCATGATTTACTTCCAAAGTTAAAGGCATAACTTTCGAAGTGTCAGAATTTTCAAAGATCTAAGGAAAGTCTTCAAAAAGAAATTTTCATCCAAAGAAACCATGAGCTTATGAAAGTGATGAACTAGACAACTTAGGACACACATAAATTTTAAAGAAATAATAAGAATTAGTTTTAACAAAGATCTACTCAAGGTTGATCATCCCAATAGCTCATATAAGAAATTTGAATCTCTGTTCATCAAAAGCCTTTGTAAACAGATCAGCATATTGTTCATCTGTGTGAACCTTGACTAGTTTAATTAATCCCTTTTCATAGTTATCTCTTATTAAATGATACCTGATATTGATGTGCTTTGTCCTTGAGTGCTGCATAGGGTTCTCTGTGATTGAGATAGCACTGTTGTTGTCTATGTGAATGGGAGTCTCCTTGAAGTTTAACTCATAGTCTAGCATTTGATTCTGAATCCAAAGTACTTGAGCACAGCAGCTTGCAGCAGCAATGTATTCAGCTTCAGCAGTTGATGCAGAGATACAGGATTGTTTCTTGCATTGCCATGAGACAACCCTTCCACCAAGAAATTGACATCCCCCAGATGTTGACTTTGCAGTCATGTTGCAACCACCATAATCACAATTTATATAGACATACAGATTGAATTCAGAATTCTTAGGATACCATAGTCTAAGTGTTGATCCACCTTTGAGGTATCTTAGAATCCTCTTGACAGTGATAAGGTGAGACATCTTAGGGTTGGCTTGATATCTTGCACAAATACATATAGCAAACATGATATCAGGCCTGCTAGCAGTAAGATACATAAGAGACCCAATCATAGCCCTATATAAATGCTAATCTACACACTCCCCCTTAAGATCAGGACCAAGAGAGTGGTTTCTGGCTATGGGTGTCTTTGCAATCTTACAGTCAGTCATGTTGAATCTCTTGAGTATGTCCTGAACATACTTTGACTGACTTATGAAGATGCCATCTTCAACTTGCTTCACTTGAATTCCCAGAAAGAAATTGAGTTCCCCCATGGCACTCATTTCAAATCTATCTTTCATCAGCTTCTCAAAGTCTTTGTAGAGCTTTGGATTAGTTAAACCAAAGATGATGTCACCCACATATACTTGAACTAGCAATATGTCTTTTCCTTGTCCTTTGATGAAGAGAGTTCCATCTATAGTACCCCTCCTGTATCCTTGTTTACAGAGATACTCAGACAGTGTCTCATACCACTTCCTGGGTACCTAATGCTGCCCATAGAGAGCTTTGTCAAGCTTGCTGACATAATCAGGATGATCAGGATCTACAATACCAGGTGGCTGTTTGACATAAACCTCTTCATCTATCACTCCATACAAAAAGGCACACTTCACATCAAGTTGAAAGACCTTGAAGTTCTTGGATGCAGCAAATGCCAAGAATATCCTAACAGCTTCTAATCTTGCCACTGGAACAAAGACATCAGTGTAGTCAATCCCTTCTTCTTATGTGTATCCTTGAACAACCAGTCTAGCTTTGTTCTTGATGATGATGCCTCTATCATCTTTCTTGTTCCTAAACACCCACTTGGTTCCAATGGTAGTATTCCCAGAAGGAAGAGGACAAAGGTTCCAAACTTTCTGCCTTTTGAATTGAAGCAGCTCTTATTGCATAGCTTCAACCCAACTTCCATCCTTTAGAGCTTCATCAACTTTCTTTGGCTCTATCTGGGATAGAAAACAAAAGTGAAGAAAAACATTTGCTTCATGGGTTTGTCCTCTTGTCTTTACCCCTGAGACAACATCTCCAATGATGTTTGTGATAGGGTGAGACTTGTGGATCCTAAGCTAAGGGATCAGAGCAAGTTGTTGAGAGAGATCTAAATTTTTTGATGTTTCTCCCACCACATCAGCACACTTTTCAAGTGAAACTTGATCCAAGCAGTGTGTGACATCATTGATGTTCTCATCTATGGTGTGGTTAGTGGCATCAAGAAATTCTTGGTCACTGTCACCATCACCATTGTTGTCTTCCACAGTTGAGGTGTTCTTATGTGGTTGTAGAGCCTCTGAGCTGCAATTCGAAGGCATACCAGATGTATCAGCTGAATTTGTTATTGTTGGGCTGACAAAAACCTTATTTGCAGAAGTGGTTCCAACTGGAGCTCAAGATATATGTCTTGAAGATCTTCCTAGCTCAAATCTTGGATCAGGATCATGTGTATTTAAATTTTCTGTAGATCCTGCAACATTCTCACAAGATTTTCTAAAAAAGTTGGTAACCAAATCAAGATCAAACAACCAATCCGGACCAGAACCAGTAACACAAGGTGTGTGTTCATTGAAAGTCACATTGGCTGACTCCTCAACAATTCTAGTTCTGAGATTGTACACTCTATAAGCCTTACCTTGGGAAGAGTATCCAATAAAGTGTCCATCATCTGATTTCTTAGCAAACTTGGCAATTTAATTTTTGGTATTCAAGATGGTGTAAGGGCATCCAAATGACTGAAGAAAACCAATGAAAGGTATCCTCTTGTGCCAAAGTTCATAAGGAGTTTTGCCATGAGTCTTAACTACTAAAACTCTGTTCTACACATAATAGGCATTGTTGACTGCCTCTGCCCAGAAGGTGATGGGTAGTTTAGAGTTAGACAGCATGGTTCTTGCAGCTTCAATTAGTGTCCTGTTTCTCCTCTCAATAACACTATTTTGCTGAGGAGTCCTGGGAGCACTAAATTGTCTTGTAATACCCTTTTCATCACAGAATGTATCAAGGATATGGTCTTAAATTCGGTTCCTTGATCACATCTTATGATCTTGACCTTGTGATCAGATTGATTCTCAATCTTTAAGATGAAATTCTTCAGAATCTCAGGAGTCTCCTCCTTAGTTCTAAGGAAGAAGACCCAAGTGAATCTTGTAAAGTCATCTGACAGTATAAGGTCCTTCCTAAACTCATTACACTAGTTGGGCCAAAGAGATCCATATGTAACAAGTGTAGGGGTGTAGTGATGGAGTTCTTTTCCTTAGGCTTGTGAGATACCTTATGTTGCTTCCGTTTCAGGCATGCAACACAGTGGTCATCACTTGTAAACTCTTTCTTTGGTATTCCAGTTACCAAATCATGCTTAATCAGTTTATTCATGTTCTTAAAGTTTACATGGAACATTCTTTTATGCCATAGGAAAGACTCATCACTATTGGCTTTAGACAGAAAGCATGAAACTTCTCCAGAGGGAGAGGTTTCTTGCAAATCCATCTTGTACATGTTTCCTTTACTGGGGGCCTAAGCAGGATATGCACATGAGGAATGACCACACCAGGCTTAAGAACAATGCTCTCATGCTCAGTAAAGAGCATGTTATGACTCTGATCACAAAATTGAGATACACTCAGAAGATTGTATCCAAGCTCCTTAACAAAGTTTACCTTTTGTATGTTGAGCTTACCGTTTGAGACCTTGCCCCTTCAAGAAATGTAACTGCCTTCATCTCCTCCAAAAGCAATTGGTCCTCCATCAATCCTTTCAAAGTTTAATAGTAGTGACCTATTGCCAGTCTTGTGCCTGGAACAGCCACTGTATATGATCCAGACATTTCTGTCTGTCTTCAGCTGTCCCTGCATAAAAGAATGATTAGTTACATCTGGAAACCCAAGCCTTGCTTGTCTTGGGCTCATTTGCAGAAGGTAATTCAAAATTAATAGATCCTATGGTTGTATTAAGAGGATCTTGAGCTGTTGTTGATGGAGAAATCTCAGACACTTGGTCTTTCTTAGATTTCCACACCACCTTTGGAGTCTTGGACATGACCTTCAAAACTTTAGAAGCTTTTGAAACTTCAGAAGTTTTGATGACTGAACCTTTGGAAGATTCTGCAAACACTAAAGCAGACTTCAGTGCTTCGGAAGAACTCCTTTCTTTCGAGACCAAATATTATTCCGAAGAGAATTTTCCACTTCCCTTCTTGTTAGATTTGGAACTTCCGAAGGAAACAGGTTTTCCTTTCGAAGCTTGAATCTTCTTAGAACTCTTTAAAGCCTTTGTTTTGGCCATATGGACAGTACCTTTAGGATTCAAGGGACAATACTTGGCAATATGAGTGGTGCTATCACACATAACACAATTCATCTTCTTCTTCACAAGAGCCTTTTCTTGAGAGTAAGACTATCTTTGGTCACTTCCCTTCTCCACCTTCATCTTTGCAGATGCTGAGACAGTCCTCTTGGGCTTAGGACTGTACTTGGAGTTTGATGGTCTAGGTTGTGCAGTAGTGGTACACAGCAGATCAGTCTTCTTCTTGCTACTGAGATCAGTTGAACAAGAACCAGAACTCTTAGCAGAGGAGTTTTGGTTGATCTCTTTAGTCCCTAGCACTTTAAACCCTGCAGAAATAAAACTTGTTTCTGCTTAGAGTCAAAAGTACCCTTGATCTCTTGAGCCTTCCTTGCCTTTCTTTTTCTCTTTCTGATCAAGTTCTTTCTCATGGACTTGGTCATCACAGTCTTCACTTTCTCCTCAGAAGGATAGTGGCCCTTCTTGGAATCCTCCTATTCGCTCTTTGTAGAGGAATTCTTCACTATATCTTCTTCATCCTCTTCACTCATAGGATCTATGAGAGGAAGCTCATCTTCACAAGTTCCACACCTAGGAGATCTTACTGACAAGATTGTGTGTGGAGGAGCTATCTCATTTGATCCTAGTCCCTGCCTGTTTTGATAGCACACTTTGTTGTACAGTGATGAGGATATAATGTTCTTGAAGTTCTCTTCTTCAAGAACACTCTTTTCTGCCCTGGCTTTGCTAATCATAAGCTCAGCCTGCCACTCAGTTAACTTGGTTATGAGATCTTTAATTTCAGTCCTAAAATCTGTGTGTTCATGTTTCAGAACTGAAATGGTTTGCTCTAAGTCCTCTATTTTCATCTTATAATCATTTTCAAACATTCAAAAATTAGATTTTAAAATATTTAAGGACTCAACATCAGATCTCAGTTCCAAGTTATAGGACCTGTACCTGTTAACTTTAGCAATGCATTCAGGAGTACAAAGATGTTCCAATACCTTGGCTTCATCATGATCTGCCATCAGTGCTTGGTTTGGAGAAGCATCTTCCACCTAAAAGCTCTAGTCAAAGCCTCCTTCTTCAACAGTAATAGCAACTTGCTGCTTTGACTTCTTATTATGGAGAGCTTTGTCAGTGTAGTTTGGTCTGAATTATGTTTGGCCACCATTTGTTCTTGATGCCTTACACTCTGGCAAAGTGGCCCATCAAGTTACAGTTGTAACACTTGACTTTGCCTTTGTCCAGTCCAAACTTTCCACTGGTTGCATTGCTTGGAAACTTCCTTCCAGACCTCTTGTAGAACTTCTTGGCTCTGTGAGTGAGAAAAGTGCCATCTTCTGAACTATTTCCATATATTCCAGATCATCTAGATGGATACAATCCAGGTCCTCAAGAGTGAAAAGAGAGTTGCCATAGCTTTCATCAGAAGACACAAAGGCTTGAGAGGTGCTTGTCTCTTGGAATGGGCTTCCTTGATTGTAGTTCTCCTTTGGTGTCTCTAGGAAGGTGATGAAAGGACCCTTGGGTGAGTTGTCAGGGTAGCATAAGAGATGATGTTTGGGTTCTATGCTATCCCTTTCAACCATATGTAGGGCTGAACCCATCTGATTGTTGGAGTTTCCAGATGAACCTTGCATGTTCATCTCCATATGGTAGCCACTGAGAATCCCATATAACTCTGTCAGAGTAAGAGTTTTGAGATTTTCAGTTCTCTTGATCACCACAGAGTAGTGTGTCCATTGCCTAGGAAATGAGGACATGAACTTCCTTACAATGTCTCTGTTTTCAAGAGAAACTCCTCCATCCACAAGGGTATCCACAATCTTAACATACATGAAGTACTACTTATTCATGGTCTCACTTGTGTTGAAGGTGAAGTTTTCAAAATGCTGCTTCAGGGGATCCTTCTTGTTCTCCTTGGTTTCAGAAGAACCCTCATACATCAGTTTCAGTGCATCCAATAGCTTCTTGGCTATTTTGCACTTCTTGAAACCTCTGTACACAGAGTTTGTAAGGGCAGTTTGAAGAGCTGTCATGGCTTTTCTGTCTATCTCTACTCTCTTCCTATCTTCATCAGAGTAGTTAGCCACATCTTTGGGGATCATACCAGCACCAGTAGCAGAAGGTGTGCTATGTATGAAAGGTCCATTCTCAATAGTCTCCCACATTCTTGGATCAAGAGACCTGATGAAACCTTCCATTCTTAAACACCAGGTGTCAAACTCATCAAGAGTGATTAGTGGGAGTTGTTCATGGTTCCAGTTTCCATATCAGTTTTGGAAATGGCTGCCATTTGAAAAGTTTATTATTTGTGTGTGTGAGGGATCTTAAGATGGTGAGATCTTATATCAAGAGCCTGGAAAGCTCTGATAGCAAATGCAGGATCGTTGAAGGGTATAAGTTACAACACAACAACACAAAGAGGAGATAAACTAAACTTGGATCAAACAATAAACTGGATTAACCAAGTAGTAACACTAAGAACACAAGTAATTAAGAGACAGAACAAAAAGAACACAAGTGTTTGGTTTTCAAGAATGCAATATATTGCTTTCTCTATGTTCTATTACAAATGTTACAAAGCGTATTCGAAAGATACAAGAACATGAGATACTTATACAACATCCTACAGCCGGCTATACTTTGAAAGCCAGCTGGATACAATTGACTAGACACACACAAAATCAATTGTAGAGTCAAAAGGCAGATTGCCTTTTGACTTGTGACTATGACATGCCATAGCTCATATCCTTATCTATTACAAAAAGGATAAAGTATATAAAGTAGAAAGTTACAGACTCAGGACCTCAATGTACAGTTACTAAAAGCATGGACCTTTTCACCAAACAATGTTAGTTGGTGACTTGCAGAGTTGCAGCGGAAAGGTGTCCAGCTTTATGGAACAGTACATCAGATAAAGCTTGTTACTAAAAGTCTTCGGAAGAAATCTGTCTTCATGAACTTGAAGCTTCGGAAGTCTTTGTCTCTGAGGCTTCGGAAGACTTCATCTTTGGCTTCGGAAGATGTTGGTCTTGGCTTCGGAAGATTTCACACTTAGAGTCTTTTTGTTGCACATGTGAAACTTCCGAAGCATTCTACTTAAACGCACTTGTGCAGCATGCAGGAAAGACTAAAGATGTTTAGGTTGCATCAGCCTCTTCATCAGACTCTACAATAGATATATATATATATGTATATATATACATATATAGATATGTATATATATACATATATATATACATATATAGATATGTATATATATGTATATATACATATATATTATATATACATATATATATATATATATATATCCACACAAACACACGTATATAGATATGTATATATGTGTGTGTGTGTATACATATATACATACATACATACATATATATATGTGTGTGTGTCTATATATATATATATATATATATATATATATAAAGAATATGACATCTGTCAAAATAAAAAATAAAGAAAATTGTATTTTCAAAAGAGAGATGGCAAGAAGGAAGTGAGATGATGTTTTGACCATAATATTTTTTTGATATGTCATATTCTCCTTTGTTCTTACATTTTTTTTGTAAAAACCAATTTTTTTTGTTTATTCCATCTTTCTCTCTCTCTCTCTCTCTCTCTATATATATATATATTATATATATATATATATATATATATATACATATATATATATATAATATATATATATATAATATATATATATATATATATAACTTCTGTATGTATGTCAAAATCAAAGGAATAATAACCCCGGAACAATGGGAATCAAGATCTGCAGGACCAGTGAAGGGTATGCACTTACAACACAACAACACAATGGAGAGAGTTGTTTAGAACACTTAACAGATCAAATAGGGAACTGGTTAACCTTTTGTAAACATGCTAAAAACACAAGTAAATATGAGACGACACAAGATAGCAAAACACACAAGGAGTTGGTTTTCAAAATTGCAGTATATTGCCTTCTTAAGTTTTGTTACACTTGTTACAAAACATATCAGAAAGTGACAAGTACTTAAGATACATATACTACATCCTACAGTCGGCCATACTTAGAAGGCTAGCTGGATATAGTTGACTTGAGAACAAACAAAATCAAATGTAGAGTAAAAAGGCAAATTGTCTTTTGACTAGTGTTGGATCAAGAAGAATGCTAGTGCAACCAAAACCAAATCACTAAGATAATTTTGGTGCTATATGTAAAGGCTTCCGAACCTTAGTATGGAACTTCCGAAGGTTGTAGAGTTCTTCCGAAAACATAGTGTAAGATCAACTTCTGAAGACAGAACTCTACTTCCAAATTCAAGAGCTTGCTTACGAAGATCAACTTCTAAAGACAGAACCCTACTTCTGTAGAGTTCTTATAAAGAGAGAAGAAGCTTTCAAGCCTCGAAAGAAGTATCCTCTTTCGAAGAATAAGTGGCCTCGGAAGTACTTGTTCTTCCAAAGCCATTTAACCTTTGGAAGACACTACTATGAACCAGTGAACACAAGTATGGTCCCTGACACTCCACTGCAGACCTCTGATACTGCATGGTGTTTTCTCAAAGAGCCATGCAGTTGACTATACTTTATTCCACTGTTCACCTTTTATGATAGTACATGTTACCAACTTTAGTTGGTGACAAAAGGTAAGTCAGGGACATGTCCTTACTACCATATCTCATATAAGACTTTATCCGAGATACCTTAAACTGTAGTTTTGTAGTATAGGCTTTAGTTATAGGATCCTAGCTGATATCAAAGTATATCCGGCTATATGTAGTATTATATATAGTTTCTTATTGTAACTCATAAGAAGATGCTTGTAAGAGTCTTGTAATATTTGAGCTAAGAATCAATATATGCAAGTACCTTGAAAACTACTTCTTGTGTTCTTTATTACTTATCATATTGTGATCAACTCTTACTGACTCTATCTTCATCCGAGTGTTGTTCAAGTGAGTTTGAGTATAAAAACAAAGTGTTAGTGACATAAACTGATCCTGTAATTGGTAGAGTGTTTAGAGACAAACAACTAATGACTATGACATGTCATAGCTCACATCCTAATGTATTACAAAAAGGATAAAGTACATAAAGTAGAAAGTTATAGACTTAAGACCTCAATGTACAGTTACCAAAAGCATGGACCTCTTCACTAACTTATGAAAGTTAGTGACTTTATAGAGTTGCAACGGAAAAGGGGCCCAACTTTATGTAAAAGGTACATGAGGTAAAACATGTGTTGAAAAGTCTTCAGAAGAAATCTATCTTCAAGGGTTCGCTTCGGTATTCGTCTTGGCTTCAGAAAATTTCACACTAAGTATATTTTCTAATGCTGGTGTGAAACTTTTGAAGAATTCTACTTCAATTCACTTATGCATGCATGTAGGAGAGACTTTGGGTGTTTGAGTCGCATCAGGCTTTACATTTAATCCTTACAAACTCCCCCTAGGCTAATGCTAGCAAAAGACTTGAGGCTCAACATGCAGGGTTAGATTGAGAGGGGACAGAACCCTGCTGTGGATCAGAAATGGAAGTTTGCTGAGGCTCAGCAGGAGATTTGGGTTATGTTTTCTCAAATGGTTCAACCTTAATCTCTACTTCCAAAGAGACCCGACTTGGTAGGGAGTGTAAGTCAACTTATTCACCTCTTCGAATCTTCTACTTGATCACTCTGATGTGCTCATCCATGGTGGACAGAGACATAGGACCAAGTCTCCTTCCGGAGAATCCATACAACTTCAAGAAGATTATCATCCTCTACCTATCAACAAACTTCTTCATACTTTTCTAGATGATGGTTCTTGACTTTGCACCCTCTTCCTTTAACTTCCATTGTTGATCTTTCTTTCTTTGACTATCTCAACTTCAAGTTGTTTGAGGTACTTAAACTCAAAATAGTCAAATGGTAAGGGAAGAAGTGCAGCAGCATGATAGAGGCCTGTGGCAGTCAGGTAGTTGATTATGTTGATTCTATCCTTTTCATTGTCTACCTGAGGTTCTTGTAGCACCACATCCTCTTGCACAGGACTTTCTTGAACTGGGGAGAAAGTAGACACATACTTGTACAGACTTTCTTGAACCTCTATAGTAGTTGATGGTGAGACAGAGCTCTCAAGTTCTACAACTAGGCCTTTAATCAAGGCTTCCCTTATGAAGCTAATCTTGTTGGGTTTGTTGTGCCAAAACAATGTTGTTTAACCATTTAAACAAGAAAAACGCAGCGGATAAACATTTAACAAATACCATTTGTAATCTGAAAATTGATGTTCATAACTTAATTTCAACAAACCTAAAGACATAGGATCATATGTATGTGAATAAACTAGTTATCAACAAGCTAAAACAACCAAAACAACATCAACAAACTACCTTTATGGGCGATTTGAAGAACCGACATTAGAGCTGCTGGAAATCACGTTTTGTTGAATAAGTGGTTGTCCTTGGATGGCCAAAACACCAAGGATAGGTGTCCTCAAGTGCTCATACCCACAAGCCTTCAAGAAACACCATATTTGCTAGGATTTGACACCAAAAATCGACCATGAAGATGCTGCTGGAACATCCTTCCAGCACCAAATCGAGCATGAAGATGCTGCTGGAACATGTTTCAGCCGAGAGTTTCTTCAAAAGGGAGAGAACCATTCTCTCCTTTGGTCATTCCAAATGTGTGTGAGATGAGAGGATGAAGATGTGTGTGTTCATGGAGAGTCTCTTGTTTCAAAAACCAGAAAAAAAGAAGAGGGGAAAGGCTCCTTGCGGCCGAAAATCTCTACCCCTTTATTAGGGTTTTCCCCTTTTTTAAGACCCAATTAATTTGACTAATCTTATAAATTACATAATTAACCTTTAATTATATAAAATATGCACACACACATTTTTATTATTTGATGTTGCTTGATTAATTTAAACAACATAACAAATAATATCCATGAACAAAATATCCTCATAATTTGTTCATTCTCACATATAATTTATTTAGAAAACCCATTTTCTAAATTGGTGTAATTATTTAATTGCATGATCATATCATCAATTAAATATTAATTGGTGTTTGCTAAGCTTGTTATTAGGTATGACCCGACTTGGATCACAACGTACTAACCACATCAATGTTCTATGTGTCTTGGGCATACAGAATCCAACAATCTCCCACTTGCACAAGATACATAGAAGATTGATGCAAGCAGTAAATACCGCCTAACAACGGTTTACTACCCTTAATACGCGTGACTTAAAGCCATTCAATAACATCATCCCCTTCAAGTATCCAACTTGAAATGATTTAGGTGAATCAATCATCTATCCTTTTGTTACAGATGTCATGTTAAATCCAAGGACACAGAATGATCATTCCTTGTTGATTTAACTTAATCAGGCCTTAGACATCATGCTCTCAACGAATAAGAGGAACAAATTCCATCTTGACTACATACGTTTCTCACAATCACCTTATGTTGTACCCAAACATAGCCTTATGTACTGACCATTATTTCAGAGCAGCGAAGAACTAGCTCAAGGTATAACACTTGGTGAATATCAAAACCCAATATGTATCTCAGGTTAGAGGATACCAAATGACATTCGCCTTTACTCAAATTTACTTATGATCAATCTAGAAGATCCCATGTAGTAAAATTGAGATGCGGGTCAGTCCAATATTTGCATCCCACAAATATCTATGAACCTTGGTAGCAACCAATTGCTCTATATTCATACCTTATGAATATCTACCAATCCATGTTCATAATAGTCTCATATTCATATTTGTTCCCACAAATATGACCGACTACGGACATTTAGAATAATAAACATATTCATGGATGTAAACATGCTAAAGGGGAACACGACTCAAAAGGTCAAAATTACAATTGTTCCATACATTAAATGCTAAATAGATCAATTCCAATCACTAGAATATCGAAGTCCTAAGGCACAAGTATGACCCTCATACTTTGCCTTCGCAAGGAGCTTCGTGAGTGGATTCGTAACGTTTTGATCTTAATGAACTTTACGAATACATAACATTACCCTTTTCAACTTCATCCCTTATGATGTTGAATCTCCGCTCAAGGTGCTTAGTCTTTGATGAGTACGGGGTTCCTTGATTTGAGCAATCCCACCCACGTATTTACCAAAGATCTCTAGGGAGTCTTGAATGGTAGAGACCACCCCTAGATAAGCAATGGACAAGCTTATCCATGCAGCTTCCAAAGCTGCCAATGAAGCGGCTATGTATTCGGATTTTAGACTGAATAATGCTACCGTGTCCTGCTTTGAACACTTCAAGGATACCACACCTCCATTCATAATGGAAGTACACCTGATTATGATCGAGAGTTGTATCGATCTGTTTTGGAAGTCCTTATCTGTGTAACCCTTTACACAGATTTTCACTTCAACAGATCCGTATATTAGAAACATATCCTTAGTCTTACTAAGGTGCATCAACATACTTTTAACAACCATTCAATGGTTATTTCTATTGGTATCTACTTTGTCATACCTGATAAGCATGACTCGTCCGGTTTAGTGCATATCATGAGACAAATGACGGATCCTATAGCAGATGTGTATGGGATATCCTTCATTTGATTTTGCTCATCCTATGAGCTTGGACATTAAGACGTAGTCAACATGGTCTCTCTTTGAAAGGGTATCATACCTTTCTAAGAGATTTCCATCTTGAACCTTTTCAAGATTTTATATATGCACTTTGGTTTGACCCTATCAACCACCTCGATCTATCCTTATAGATCCTTATTCCAAAATATGGGTGATTTCAAAGAGATCCTTTTTTATGAAAAACATCTTCCAAGCAAGGTTTTAACACCTTCCAAGGTTGGAATATATTTTTCAAATAGCAGTGTGTCATCAGCATACAACACTGAGAGTATACTTCTGCTCCCACTAGCTTTCATATATACACACCCTTTTGATGCTTGTTTCAATCCATAGATCTATCACTTTAACTTGTATACTTTATTGGAATGTCGCGGATCGACAAAACCTTCATGCTGAACTATGTGGACAGTCTCTACGAGATGTCCATTAAGGAAAGCGGTTTTGACATCCATTAGCCAAAACTCATATTCAAAATATGCAGTTATGGCACTTAACATCCTAATCGACCTTAGCATTGCCACGGGCGTAAGACTTTCATCATAATCAACCAATTGAGTTTGATGAAAACCTTATGCTATAAGTCTTGACTTATAAGTATTCAAGTCTCCATGTATATTTGTTTTCATCCAGAAAACCCACTTGTATCCAACCGATTTGGAGTTTAAGTGGAGGTTCAACCAATTGCCAAACTTGGTTGTTATACATGAATTGCATCCTTACGTTCATGGCCTCTAGCCATTTGTCCCAATCCAAATTGGACATAACATCTTGGTGTATGGTTAGCCTACAGGGTATAACCACATAGCATCCATTCATGAAATATCCTTATCTTTCAGATGGAATACTAACTCTACCAGATTTGTGAACGTTTTGTGTGTGTTGATCAACCTCTTGATCTTTATCAACAACCTCCTGCTGATTGCTAGTGTCAATCAAATGTGTATCGCCTTGTGGATTTTGATCCTTATCAAGTTCCACAGTTCTATACGTCATTCCTTCCATAAAGGACTTGGTTTCAAGAACCATAGACTTTGGAGCAATAAATACTTCTGATTCGTTGAGTCAAAGAAACGGTATCTTATACAGTCTCTTTGGATTCTAAATGAATACACACTTTCTTTGTCCGGGTCATATTCATAATATGAGCCTTAGAGAGCGATGCGAAAACCCAAAATGATAAAGGTGGTAAGTTCATAGCCATAATAAATTGAACCATATCCAAATAGGGTTCAGTTTCTCCTTTATCTGAATGAAGAGCATAGATAACTATGCGGAGTTGATTTTCTACTTCATTATTGAAGATTTTGAACATTTCAAAAGCTTCATACTTATGTGTCATCAAGTGCACACAATAATAGCGACTGCAATCGTCGTTAACATTAATGAAGTATCTTTCACCAGTCATGGACATTGTCTTAAAAGGATCATATGCATCCAAATGCATCATTCCTAATTAGTCTTTGGTTCATACTTATCAAATGAAACATTTTCATTTGTTTCCAAAAGACCATTCTTTTGAAGTGTTTGAATCTAATTCTGGTTAATGTGACCAAGGCGACAATGTCAAAGATAGTAATAACTTAAACCCATTTTAAGTTTCTTTATGCTAAATGTGTATCAACGAGTTATAATAGGATGATCTATCATGAACCAATTCATGGATGTCATTAAAAGGCATATCCTTAAAATGATATACATCAATCAAGACTCAATACCATTATTTACAAATTTTGAATCATGATCATATTGTTTTAAAAGGAAACATTAATCATGTTCCTAGTCAAACTAGGTGCATACAAAAATGTTTTGAGAACAACTTCCAAACCATTTGAAGGTCTCAAAATAGAGTTTCCCTTCTTGAAGCGGACATTTCTTTTGAACCCTTTTGCAACAATTGCAAGTATGAGTCTCACATCCGGTATCCAATACCCATGTGATTGAAGAAATGGCTTTTAAAACAGCGTATGAATCATGGAATTGTATTTGAGGTTTGCCTAAAACCCTTCTTGTGTTTCAACTCCTTGAGATAGAAGGGACAATACCCTTTTCATAGTCCTATCTCTCCATACTCAAAGCATGGATCGTTCTCCATTACCTTAGGCTTCATAAGCTTAGGTTTTGAGGTTTCGCTATAACCTTTGCTTTGACGTATTCCTTTCCTTTAGCAATAATTGCTTTAGGATCGGGATTGGCCACTTCTTATAGCCTCCTTATTGATTGAGAGAATAGGTAGAACCTCTCTACTTATCCCCGCCTCGGTTGCTTTGAGCATTGCATGAGGTTCACCGATGCTCTTGTCCCATCTGTTCATATTACAGTTTATTATGAATGTCTCAAACCTTTAGTTAGGCAATCAAGGATCAAATCCTTGGCCACTACTTTGAGACAGGACAGCAAAGCATCTTGAGGCTATCAATATGGCTTTTATCTTAAGGATATATAAGATGATATTGATTGGGTCTTTTCATGTGACATGTATAAAGTGCTTGAACCGTTTCAAAGCAATCTTATTAAAGTTTGTGGAAGGAACATTTCCCTTTTAGATTAACATGTCATGTGCCCCATGAGGCTCCAAACCCTTTTGGAGTCTGGGAATCATATTCCCAACATGAGATCGGATGCTTGCACAGAATCCTAAGTGTGCTTAACTCAATCGTCAAAAGGCCATAACATCAACAGCGTGGGTTGGTGAGGTATGGGATCGCAAGGACATAGACCTTTACTCATTCTTGAGAACGATTCTCAAGTTTCAAAATGAGTCCATAAGATAATTATGGTTAGGACTATCCCTCTCGAGAATAGGTCTCAGTGATAGGGAAAGGACGATCGGGGTGGGAGCATTATAGTTAGAGGTCATCATTACAATATTGGCAAAGTTCATATTGGTATTTCTCATGAATTTATTTTAATCATTAATACCCTTAAATGTCTCATAGACAATTAACAATTAAAATCTAGAATCCAACGTTACATTTAAATGATGGTTAGGTGACCTTTATCCCATTATTTAAATTAACAAGGTAGTCAACAGTTGACAATTGCAACCTATTGCAACTTCTAGTCTTATGGGATCGGTTAAACATCATATGTTTAGTCGGCATGTTTAATCCCATCAACACCATTGTACGCCATGCTTCGGTGACCCTAAGCACATGGTTTCCAATTCAAGTCGTCCTACTTACACACACGTGTGAGTTTTTACATATAAGCGGTTAGGTGACCTTTATCCCACGAGTATGTTAGACTCACCTCAAGGACACAAGTTCCCTACAAGTGGTTAGGTGACCTTTATCCCACAAGTAGTTCCCAAGTGATTCGAGTGTCGTGTAAAAGGATGGTGTTAGACTTGTTACCAAAGGGTTTTAAGTTTCCATTAATTTTAGACTTTGAAAACACTATGTACCTTGTAATTGCATGCTTTCAAATACATGGTACCCTATGGTTCTCTTTTAATAAAACCTCTTTTATTTTGAAATCATTAATCCTTTTAATAACCTTTTATTAATTACTTAATGATTTGGAACCATAAAATTCAGCTTGTTATGATAATATATTTAGATTGTTAAGCATAACCATATATCAAACAATCAACATAAAGCAAACAAGCATAATCATACAAACATATGTGCATAACTGTAGCCACTAAGTTGACAACACTTGTTTGCCATCACAAGTGTTGTCATAAGGTCCTTTCCTAAGGGTACAACACAACACAAATTGATGAGATCTCCAAAGACCCCCACTTGAACTTGCATCCAAATGCTTCAAGTCCATCCTTTGTGTCTTCCTTTTGCTTCCTTCCCGAGCATCTTCTTTTACAAAATATATATATCCTAATACATATTTTCTAGTAAAAGAAAAATACTCCTAATCTATTTATTACATTGCCAAATGAATAAACAAATTACAAACCAAAAGGAAACACAAAAGATTATTATTACAACCCATAAAGAAAGAACACTATGAACATGACAATTCCATAATCAACCAAACCCAAAACAACCATGGTCAAGGCTATGTTATGCACTAAAATTATGTATCCATATACATCATACTAAGAACCGAAAAGAACCCCATTGACCCTAAATTTTCAGCCAACATAAACCAAAAATCTAGGGTCTTTTGTCCAAACAAAACACAATCAACCAAATTGATAAGTTTCCTTTCAAGGTTTAATCACTAGCATGTTTGATATAACCTTGAAAGATTGGGGTATCATCAAATCAATACAAAACAGCCCTAAAATTGGTTGTTAAACCTTATATAACCAATTATACAAGAACACATGAAACTAATCATCCACATAACCGGCTCTTGATGCCAATGTTGGGTTTGTTGTGCCAAAACAATGTTGTTTAACCATTTAAACAAGAAAAACGCAGCGGATAAACATTTAACAAATACCATTTGTAATCTGAAAATTGATGTTCATAACTTATTTCAACAAACCCAAAGACATAGGATCATATGTATGTGAATAAACTAGTTATCAACAAGCTAAAACAACCAAAACAACATCAACAAACTACCTTTATGGGCGATTTGAAGAGCCGACATTAGAGCTGCTAGAAATCACGTTTTGTTGAATAAGTGGCTGTCCTTGGATGGCCAAAACACCAAGGATAGGTGTCCTCAAGTGCTCATACCCACAAGCCTTCAAGAAACACCATATTTGCTAGGATTTGACACCAAAAATCGACCATGAAGATGCTGCTGGAACATCCTTCCAGCACCAAATCGAGCATGAAGATGCTGCTGGAACATGTTTCAGCCGAGAGTTTCTTCAAAAGGGAGAGAACCATTCTCTCCTTTGGTCATTCCAAATGTGTGTGAGATGAGAGGATGAAGATGTGTGTGTTCATGGAGAGTCTCTTGTTTCAAAAACCAGAAAAAAGAAGAGGGGAAAGGCTCCTTGCGGCCGAAAATCTCTACCCCTTATTAGGGTTTTCCCCTTTTTTAAGACCCAATTAATTTGACTAATCTTATAAATTACATAATTAACCTTTAATTATATAAAATATGCACACACACATTTTTATTATTTGATGTTGCTTGATTAATTTAAACAACATAACAAATAATATCCATGAACAAAATATCCTCATAATTTGTTCATTCTCACATATAATTTATTTAGAAAACCCATTTTCTAAATTGGTGTAATTATTTAATTGCATGATCATATCATCAATTAAATATTAATTGGTGTTTGCTAAGCTTGTTATTGGGTATGACCCGACTTGGATCACAACGTACTACTAACCACATCAATGTTCTATGTGTCTTGGGCATACAGAATCCAACAAATCTTAGGACTACCTCAACATCCAGTTGACCAATGATATTGCCTAACTGTTTTAGTCTCCTTCTAAAGCTGAACTCTACAGTGATTCTGTCTTGAATTTTTTAAGCCAACTTGTTAGCTTCCCTTTATTGGCTTTGGTTGACAGTGGCATGCTAAGAAGATCCAAACTTTCTTAGAAGTTCAAGGTCTGAAAATTGAAAACTTCTTGCTGCCCTTGAACTCTTTGAATGATAAGGGCTTTTCTGTTTTCATCGTACATCCACCCAATAATGTGATTTGAAGTTGGTGGTGATGACATTGCCTCTGGTATTCCTTCCTTAAAAATACTCTGAATGTAGGAGTCTATGGAGTCCACATCAATGTGAACTTGAGGAAGTTGTTGAGAACGCACAATTGCAAGTGAGGATGGTGAGTCCTCAATGTCCATACGCCCTGCAGAACTCCCAGGTTCTGTAACTGTAATGACTTTCTCCCCCTTTTTGTTAGCATCACCCTCTTGCATAGGTGAGCTAGGAGTTAGGTCAATCACACTCACAGGTTTTTGTGTTCTTGGTTGAGCTCCACTTAAAGGTCTCCCAGCTAGTTGTTCCCTGAGGTAACAAAACTCAAGTTGCTGATCATTGACCTTGTTTTGAAAGGTAGTCACCTGAGATTCAAGATGACTAACCTTGGAGGCTAAATAGAAGCATGTTTGTGACACTTTTTGCACATTTAGCCTCAAATTCCCCTCATCTTCATCAGAAGAATCATTGGGGAATGAGAAGATTGGACTAGAGTCCTCTCTCTCACCACCAACTTCTGGTTCTTCGCTACAAGATTTCCTCTTCTCAGTGACAACCTGAGTTGAGGTGTTGATAGGATGTGCACTGAAGGTTGTCCACTTGAGTGTTGAGACTCAAAGTAAAGGCTTAAGGCATTTGGGCTTGTGAGCTCATCAGGCCGAGCATGACGAACCTCAGTATTGATCATAAAAGTGATGGGAGTGGTTTGCTCCTTAGGAGAAGTGGGAGCTCCAGTATCCACTTCCTCCTATATGGGTAAGTATATGGGGGCCTGCACAGACTGAATTGTTTGAGTAGAGGATCATTTGAGTTTTCTTTGGTAGGTGAGGGTGATTTGTGGCTGTTATGGTAGTTGAGATGTAGATGGTGTGGGTTCAACACTAGCTGTTGCTGCTAGGTTGTCACCTTGAGCAATGACCTCTAACATTTTTGGAACAAGGGCTATCCCAAAGAAGACAACAGTTGGCTTCCTCAAGATTTTAAAGATGTTGGGCTTCATCTGTCCTAATTTAAGAATATTACCTGTTTCCCTTAACTGTGAGCCTTGTTCACAGTTAAGAATGTATTGAACATATCTAGGAAACATGTAGTATTCTAAGGAGTCCAAGTTTGCAAGCAGATTTGTATAGACAAATTGAGAGTACTCGAACTTGACTCCCTAAACCATCCTATGCACTATGAAGGAGAGATATTCAGGAATCTGGTCCCACCCTCCATGCTTGTTGGACAAGCTATGGGTAACCACATGTAGCTAGTATTTTCACTGGGATGAGACCTTCCCCTTCCTGAAGGTCTTTACAGAGAAATCTCTCTCACAGCCCATCTGCTCAAAGGAGTGGTCAACCACTTCTTTGGGGAAGAACACCTCACCTTCTTCGTCATCCAGCTGAAGATGATTGTTGATGATAGCCAGAGTGATGAAGATTGTTCTCCCCTACACTATGGTAGATAGTGCCTTCTTCCCATCCATAATGACCTCTTGGCAGGTCTTCCAAAATTCAAGCAGTTGTTCCTCATACAGAGTAGGATCAATGGTAATGGAGGTGAATTAGTTTGATAAAGCCAAGAAACGGAAAACCACTAAGAAATGTTGATCTTTCTTAGAGTTTAACAGAGCAACTTGGTTGTGTTTCCTGTGTAACTACATGGAAAAATCAAGGTCATTTCGTCAGTTAAGGTTGGCCATTATGAGAAGGCTTAAGGATGAAGGAAGTATGAATGAAGACGGTTTCAAAGAGAAATTTGGGATTTTAGGTTTGGAGGAAAGATGAAGATGATAGAAAGAGGGGAACCGTTGGGTTTATATGTGAAAAGAATTTAAGACAAAGTTAATGAAAGAGGATAAACATTAAAATCCGGATGTTGGTCCCACCTCTGAAAAAGTAGTTTTTTGGGAATAAAAAAGCTTCCAAAGGTAAATTTTCTTCAGAAGTTTTAATAAAAAAGCTTCCGAAGCCAAAATGACTTCGGAAAAATTTCCTAAGAGTTTTGAAAAGTTTTTATTCCGAGAGTTAATTTGCTTCGGAAGGAAATTGTCCTTGAAAACATATAAGTGCATAAGAAAGGATTTAAGCTTCAGGAGATACATCAGAAATTTCTTCCAAAGGAAAATAACTTAGGCAGTTATTTTTTTGAAGGCATAAGTTTCTTCGGAAGGTAAAAACATATCTTCCAAAGGATCAAAGTTTTTCAGAATTCTAAGAAAGTCTTCAAAAGGTTTTCATCCATAGAAAACAAGAGCTTATGAAGGTGATAAACTAAACAACTTAGGACACATAGATTTTAAGAAATAATATGAATTAGTTTTAAGAAAAATCTACTCATGGTTAATCATCCCAATAGCTTATATAAGATACTTAAATCTCTGTTCATCAAAGGCTTTTGTAAATAGATCAACATATTGGTCATTTGAGTGTACTTTGACTTGTTTAATTAAACCCTTTTCAAAGTTATCTCTAATTAAATGATACGTGATATTGATGTGTTTTGTCCTAGAGTGCTGCACAGGAATCTCTGTGATAGAGATAACATTGTTGTTATCTATGTGAATGGGAGTCTCCTTGAAGTTGAATCCATAGTCAAGCATCTATTTCTGAATCCAAAGCACTAGAGCACAGCAGCTTGCAACAGCAATGTATTCAGCTTCAGCAGTTGATGCAGAGACACATGATTGTTTCTTGCATTGCCATGAGCCAACCCTTCCACCAAAAAACTGACATCTCCCTGATGTAGACTTTGCAGTCATGTTGTGACCACCATAATCACTATTTGTATAAGCATACAGATTGAAGTAAGCATTCTTAGGATACCAAAGACCAAGTGTTGAGGCACCTTTGAGGTATCTTACAATCCTTTTGATAGTGATGAGGTAAGACATCTTGGGGTTGGCTCGATATCTTGCACAAATACATGTGTCAAATATGATATCAGTCCTGCTAGCTGTGAGATACATAAAAGACCCAATCATAGCCCTATAAAGGGGTTCATCTACACACTCCCCCTGAAGATCAGGCCCAAGGGAGTGGTTTCTTGCTATGGGTGTCTTAGCAATCTTACAATCAGTCATGTTGAATCTTTTCAGTATGTCTTGAACATACTTTGACTAACTAATGAAGATGCCATCTTCAACTTGCTTCCCTTGAATTCCCCAAAAGAAATTGAATTTCCCCATGGCACTCATTTCAAATATGTCCTTCATCAGCTTCTCAAAGTCTTTGTAGAGCTTTGGATTAGTTGAACCAAAGATGATGTCATCTACATACACTTGACCTAGCATTAAGTCATTTCCTTGTCCTTTGATGAAGAGAGTTCCATCTATAGTACCCCTTCTGTATCCATGCCTGCAGAGATACTAAAATAGAGTCTCATACCTTTTCCTTGGTGCCTGATGCAGCCCACAAAGCGCTTTGTCAAGCTTGCAGACAAAATTTGGATGATCGGGATCTGCAAAACCACGTGGTTGTTTGACATACACTTCTTCATCAATCATCCCATATAGAAAAGCACACTTGACATTAAGTGGATAGACCTAAAAGTTCTTGGACACAGCAAATGCCAATAATATCGTAACAACTTCTAGTCTTGCTACATGAGCAAAGACATGATTGTAGTCAATTCCTTCTTCTTGTGTGCACCCTTGAACAACTAGTCTAGCTTTGTTTTTGATGACAATGCCTCTATCATCTTTCTTATTGTTAAACACGCATTTGGTTCCAAGAGTAGTCTTCCCATAAGGAAGAGGACAAACGTTCCAAACTTTCTACCTTTTGAATAAAAGCAGCTCCAATTGCATGTCTTCAACCTAACTTCCATCCTTTTGAGCCTCATCAATTTTCTTTGGCTCTATTTGGGATAAGAAACAAGGGTGAAAACAAACATTTGCTTTATGGGCTTGTCCTCTTACTCTTACCCATGTGTCAACATCTCCAATAATGTTTGTCGTGGGGTCAGACATGTGAATCCTTAGCAGGGGGATCACAACAAGTTCCTGAGAGAGATCTAAATTTGAAAAGTTTAGATCTGGCATTGATGCTTCACCCACCACATCAGCACACTTATCAAGAGAAACTTGATCCAATGAGTGTGTGACATCATGTAAGTTTTCATCTATGGAGTGGTTATCAACATCAAGAAATTCCTGATCACTATCACCACCACCATTATTTTCTTCTGCCTTTGAAGTGTCTTTATCTAGTTGTTGAGCCTCTAAGTTGGAATTTGAATGCATCATAGATGTATCAGCTGAATTTGTCATTATGGTGCTCATGGAAACCTCATTTGCAGAAGTAGTTATAATTGGAGCTAAAGATATGTAACTTCAAGGTCTTCTTAGCTCAAATCTTGGGTCAGGATCAACTATGGGTAAGATACCTATAGATCCTAAAGCATTCTCACAAGATTTGTTAAATTAGTTGGTAACTAAATCAAGATTAAATAACCAATCAGCACCCGAACGAGCCACACAGGGTGTTTGTTCATTGAAAGTCATATTGGCTGACTCCTTTAAAATTCTAGTTTTGAGATTGTATACTCTATAAGCCTTAGCTTGAGAAGAGTATCCAATTAAGTGTCCATCATCTAATTTGTCAAAAAATTTGGCAATTTGATCTTTGGTATTTAAGATGGTGCATGGACATCCAAATGACCTGAGAAAACCAATGAAATGTTTCCTCTTGTGCCAAAGTTCATAAGGTGTCTTGACATGAGTTTTAACCACTAAAACTTTGTATTGCACATAACAGGCAGTGTTGACTGCCTCTGCCCAGAAGGTGATAGCCAGCTTAGAGTCAGACATCATCGCTCTTGTAGCCTTAATCAGTGTCCTGTTTCTCCTCTTAACAACACCATTTTGCTAAGGAGTCCTAGGAGTACTATATTGTTTTGTAATACCCTTTTCATCACAAAATGTATCAAGTATTTTGTTCTTAAATTTAGTTCCCTGATCATATCTTATGGTTTTGACCTTGTGATCACATTGATTCTCAGTCTTTAAGATGAAATTCTTCAGAATCTTAGGAGTCTCATCCTTAGATCTAAAGAAAAAGACCCAAGTGAGTCTTGTAAAGCCATGTGTGATCACCAAACAATAATAGGTCCTTCCTAGACTTATTACACTGGTGGGGCCAAAGAGATCAATATGTAACAAGTGTAGGGGTGTAGTGATGGAGTTTCTCTCCTTAGGCTTATGAGATACTTTATGTTGCTTCCCTTTCATGCATGCAATACAATGAGCATCAATTGTAAACTCTTTCTTTGGTATTCCAGTTACCAAATCATTCTTCATAAGTTTATTCATCTTCATAAATTTTACATGGCACATTCTTTTTGCCATAAGAAAGACTCATCACTATTTGCTTTAGATAGAAAGCATGAAACTTCTCCAGAGGGAGATGTCTCTTGCAAGCCCATCTTGTACATGTTCCCTTTCCTAGGGGCTCTGAGCAAGATATGATCATGAGGAATGACCACCCTGGGCTTGAGAACATTGCACTCATGCTCAGTAAAGAGCATGTTATGACTCTAATTACAAAATTGGGATACATTGAAAAGATTGTACCTAAGCTCCTTAAGAAAGTTTACCTTTTAAATGATTAGCTCACCATTTGTGACCTTGTCCCTTCCAGAAATGTAACCACCTTCATCTCCTACAAAAGCAACTGGCCCTCCATCAATTCTTTTAAAGTTCTGGAGTACTGACCTATTGCATGTCATGTCCCTTGAACAACCACTATCAATGATCTAGACATTCTTGTTTGTCTTGAGTTGTTCCTTTGCTTCATGATGATTAGCCATCAATGCTTGGTTTGGAGATGCATCTTCCACCTGAAAGCTCCAGTCAAAGCCTCCTTCTTCAACAACAACTAAAGCTTGCTGCTTTGCTTCTCATTCTAGGTAGCTTTATTAGTGTAGTTTGGTATGGACTGTGCTTAGCCACCATTTGTTCTTGGTGCCTTGCATTCCCTAGCAATGTGACCCATCAAGTTAGAGTTGTAACATTTGACTTTGCTTTTGTCCAGTCCAAACATTCCACTAGCGGTATTACTGGGAAACTTCCTTCCTGTCAGCATGTAGAATTTCTTGGCTCCATGAGTGAGAAGAGCCATATACTGGACTATCCCCATATAGTCCAGTTATCTGGATGGATACAATCTAGATATTCAAGGGTGAGTAGAAAGCTACTATAACTTTCAGAAGACAAAAAGGCTTCAGACGAACTTGTCTCTTGGAATGGGATTCCTTGAGTATAGTTCCTTGTTGTCTTAGGGAAGGTGATGAAAGGACCCTTTTATGAGTTGTCAGGGTAGCATATGAGATGATGTTAGGGTTCTATGCTATCCCTTTCAACCACATGAAGGGCTGAACCCATTTGATTGTTGGAGTTTCCAGATGAACCTTGCATGTTCATCTCCATCTGGTAGCCATTGAGAATCCCATACAACTCTGTCAAGGTGAGAGTCTTTAGATTCTTAATTCTCTTGATAACCACACAATAGTGTGTCTATTTCTTAGGAAGAGAGGACATGAAATTCCTTACAACAACTCTGTTTTCAAGAGCTACTCCACTATCCACTAGGGTATCACCAATCTCAACATACCACAAGTGTTGTTGAGTCATGGTCTCACCTATTTTAAAGGTGAAATTTTCAAACTACTGCTTCGGGAGATCCTTCTTGTTCTCCTTGCCTTCAGAGGAACCTCATACATTAGTTTCATTGCATCCCACGGCTGTTTAGCTATTCGCATTTCTTGAAACCTCTGTACACACCGTTTAGAATAGCATTCTAAAGCGCTGTTATGGCCTTTTGGTCAATCTCTACTTTCTTTCTATCTTCATATGAGTAGTCAGCCACAGCCTTGGGATCATACCACCTCTAGTTGCAGAAGAGGTGCTTGGTATGTAAGGTCCATTTTCAACAGACTACCATATTATTAAGTCTAGAGAGTTGATAAAGCCTTCCATTCTTTGGCACCAAGTGTCAAAGTCATCTATAGTGATCAGTGGGGACTTTTTCATGTTTCCAGTTTCCATGTCAGATTTGGAAATAGTTGCCATTTAAGATGATAAGTATTTTATGGGTGTAAGGGATCTTAAGATGGTCAGATCTTATATCAAGAGCCTGGAATGCTCTGTTACCAATTGCATACTAAAAAAGCTTCAATCTACACCAACCCGAAAATGATTAAATGTGAAGTATGCTTCGGAAGTTTCACACCAACTGGCCTTCAAAGTATGGCCGGTTGTAGGATGTAGTATATGTATCTCAAGTACTTGTAACTTTCTGATATGCTTTGTAACATTTGTAATAGAACTTGAGAAGGAATATACTATAATCTTGAAAACCAACTCCTTGTGTGTTTTGCTATGTTGTTATGTCAAATATTTACTTGTGTTCTTGGCATCTTTACAAAAGGTTAACCAGTTCCTTATTTGATCTGTTAAGTGTTGTAAACAACTCTTCTCATTATGTTGTTGTGTTGTAAATGCATACCCTTCATTGATCCTGCAAGATCTTTCTAGCATACTCAGCTTCCATGAAATTCACTGTTTATCAAATAGATGTGAAGTGTGTTTTTCTGTATGGAAAGACTGCTGAAGAAGTCTACGTGACCCAACCACCAGGCTTTGAAGACTTAGATTTTAAACATAGGGTGTACAAACTAGAAAAACCCTTGCATGGTCTTCATCAAGCCCTCCGGAAGTGGAATGAGATACTATCTTATTTTCTTCTTGAACACGTGTATGGAAGATGAAATATTGATCAAATTCTCTTAAGAGAAAGAAAATTAAAACACATGTTGCTAGTTCAGATTTATGTGGATGATATCATCTTTAGCTCTACAAACAAGCGGCTCTGTAAAGACTTTGAAGACCTTATGCATTCATAATTCCAAATGAGTCCGATAGGTGAGCTCACATTCTTTGTAGGAATGCAAGTACAACAAACAGTCGATGGAATGTTTATCAATCAATCAAAATACATAGAAACAATGTTAAAGAAATTCCATTTTGCTGATTGTTAGTCTATTAGAATTCCTATTGATACTAAACTAAAGATTGGTCCAGATCTAGAAGGCAAATCTGTGCATTAGACTCACTATTGATCTACGAGAGGTTCACTTATGTATGTAACAACCAGTAGTCCTGACATTATGTTTGGTGTTTGTGTGTGTGCCAGATATCAAATAGATACTAAGGAAACTCATGTGAATGCTTTCAAGGGGATATTCAAATATCATAAGGGCAAGCATGCTCTTGGATAATGGTATCTAAAGGAAGGAGATTTCAACATTTATGCCTATATTGATAGTGATTACAAGGGATGCAACTTCAACAAGAAATCTACTTCTAGCGGTTGTCAATTTCTTGGTGCTAGACTAGTCTCCTGGAAAAGCTACAAGCAGACTAACGTGTCTGTCTCAACAACAAAAGCTAAGTATATAGCAGCTTCAGCTTATTGCTCTAAAGTCATTTGGATTCAAAACTAGATTCGTGACTATGGTTTTTACTTCTGCACACTCCAATTCATATTGACAACATAACATCAATGTTTATCACAAATAATGTTGTGTAGTTTTCTAAAACAAAACGTATTGAAATTAGATATCACTTTTTGAGAGATTGTAGGGCTAATCAAATTGATTCAAGTGCATACTGATAATGAATTGGTTGATTTATTTACCAAGGCATTTCAACCTAGTTGGTTTGAAATCCTAGTTCAATCTATTTGCATGGTTAAGCTTGAGTAAAATTCAAAATTACAAAAAATTCAAAAAAAATACAAAAAGAAGTCATTTTACTAAAGTTTGTGTTTTATACTTTTGGGAAATGATATAATTATAGTCGTTATATAATTTATTGTGCTTATTTTAAAATTTCAAAAGACTGACATCACTTACCTTATATGTGGGTAGGCTCAACTTGGAAAAGGGGATACATGTTTTGATGAACTAAAATCCATATTCAACTATGATGCACTCATCTTAGAGTACTGGTATGTATTGACTTATCCAAGTGTGTTGGTGTGTAGGAACCTAAGCACACCGGCTAATGATGTCTTATGAATCTCTTTCACCTTCATCAATTTCTTCTTTGTTTTGCTGAGCAAAGACCTAGAGAAACAAGCACATAGTGTTGATGTCAGGACCGAAAAGATTCCTAATGTGGAACACTTCCATCTTGGATGAATTAGCAAATATCATATTCCTTATGAGTGAACAAAAGAATCCAATCACGATTCACCTTCCAAAGTGAAGTGGAAAATAATCCTATTGTGGATCAAGTCATTGAAAGGATCAAAGTAAAAGAATCCCATTGAGGATAAAAGAAAATGATATTTCATACCTTAAGTGAACTGGTCAAGTAAGATGTAAAAAAGTTCTACTATGCATTTCATGCGGGTGGCTGATCATTCCATGCTTTTGAGTGGGGGTACACGTTGAATACTAAAATAAATCAAAACATGATATATATCACATGCATAATAGTACCTTCATGAGTACTAACATACCTTCAATCTTTAAGCTCATAACCATGTCTATTTTACTAACAAAAGCTTTCACTTATGTATTGTAATATTGGTATGATTCAAAGAAAAATAAACTTACTCTTCATGTACTGATAAGAAGACAAAATCATTACAAAAATGTCATTTTCAAAATTTTTTAATCTTTAAAGTTTCTATTCCTTTATGGATATAATCTGTAGGGGGATAATTTAAATGTTTGATTAGTTTGTACCGATATTTCAATGATCAAAATTAAAAAAATAAAAAACTTTGGTTGTGTTGTTGTAGACGTTATACTATAATATCTCAGCCCATTAAGATATCTCGATGCATACAAGTCCAAGACCAGACAAACACTGGAAACTTATGTCACATGTGATATACAAGTCAATCCAAGCAAGAATTGACAATACTAACAACAGTCAAAACTTCATAAGAAACATTAATTTTGCTAAGTTTAAAGAAAAGACAACTCTTCATAAAAAAATAAAAACTTCATAAGTTTAAAGAAAAGACAACTCTTCATAACAGTCAGTGAATCAAAAAAAAAACATAAAAGATTTTACTTTGCAGAAACATTAATTTTGATTAAGTTCAAATATTAATGTGGGTAAGCTCACATTAATGCTGGTGAAGGTAACCCACGCATATAACCAATGTGGGTCACTATTTTAAGTCATTAAAAACAAAGTGAAACTAATGTGAACAAGATAACTCTACCGTATTTGTGTTAACAAATGCACATACAAATATTAATGTTTTGAAAAACTTATGCAGACAAAGTTGTTCAACCTCATTTCTTTATGAGGTTAACTTTTGTTCTACCGCATTTCAATATGTAGATAAATTTATTCAACCGCATTTCCTAAATGTGATTGACATTAATACTAAAATTTGTAAATGTATCAAATAAATAAATAAAATAAATAAATAAAAAATGAATAAAAATGTGCTCAATCTCTTCTGTCTTGATGATGTTTGAAATTCAAGAAATGTGGCCAAGCTCATAGCTCCACTGCATTTATTGAAGTAAATGTAAACAAAGGAATTTATTCTATCGCATTTTCTACAATGAACAAATACTGATAAACTATGTTCTAACGCATTTGCTACATTGAATAAATGTTGATTAACTTTGTTCTAACGCATTTGCTACAGTGAACAAATATTCATTAACTTTGTTCTATCACATTTTCCACAATGCGCAAATGTTGGCAATGTATTAAAACATCCACACTTGTAGCAGTACACAAATGCTGATGAACAAATCCCTTCCGCATTTGCTATAGTGAAATTTAAAATTAACCAGATTTATGTAGTAACTTATAAAGTTTCTAAAAGTTATTAAAGTGACTATTTAAATAAACTTCAAAAGGTCATTTAATACTTTTCAAATTTGAGAGACTTATAGTGCGACCAACGTTTATCACTGTTCTTCATCCATCATCATCACCATCACCATATACTTGTGTTTTTCGACTTCATTCACTTTCATTACTCCTCATTTTCAATTCTCAACAATAAGAATATCGAAACAAGGTTATAATCAGTGAAATTCGTATCCTAAAATATCATACTCACGATGAACTAGATACACTAGGTCAAGAAAGAACCATGAAAATTAACACAAAATTAAGGAATGATAGATATTTTTGAATGCAATAAACCTCATGATTATGAATATAACAACAAACAATTGATTTGCAAAAACCTAGTTCATCGCATCAACAAGGTATAACAAGAACCAAAATTGTAAAAATCAAAACTCGATTCAAAATTTTAAAAGATGTTAAAACCTAAAAAGGCCATCTCTACAAACATGAAAGACAAAATAAAAGTGGTCATTCATCATAAAATCGAGTTAGGTCAAATTCCTATGGAACAGTACCTATGAACACTCAATTTTGATCAACCCAAAGTCAAACTAAGAACAATCATGACAGGATCAGCGATCACAAGTTTGATGTATTAGAGTTCAAAGCAGCGGAAGAAGAACAGGAATTAGACAAATTGTAGCAAGAGATCAAGCCCACACGATTATAGTGAGAGAATATATTTCTGATTCATGGAATGTATATAGATATGGAATAATTCTAATCAAATCATTCAAAATCATTCATCGTATTACAATAGGTTGTTACTCCTTATATAGAGTGCAACAACCACTGCTGTTATCACGGAATGTGACAACTGGCATATCTATTACAAAAATAACTGAATCTTAACAAACTACTGAAATGTTCACAGCTACTGAGAACATATCAGAGTGTTAAGTACAGAATATAAAACTACTGATTAGAAACTACTGAAACTACAACGACTGAAGAAAAGCTCTTCAGTCGTTTTACAAAACTACTGAAACTAGAAATATAAAACTACTGATATCACAACTACTGAAGAAGTACTCTTCAGCAGTTGTGACAAACTACTGACGCTTCAGTACTTGATCTTCAGACTTTGACCTTCAGATGTTTCATCAGCTGATGACTTCAGTAGATATCATCAGCTGATGTCTTTAGTCTTTTTCTTCAGACTTTGTACATCAGTTGTTGATCTTCAGCACTTGTAAACTCTTCAGCTGTTGTACTTCAGTACTTTGGTCTTTCAGCTTCAGCACTTGTGTTCTTCAGCTGTTCAGCTTCAGTACTTGTGTTCTTCAGCTGTTCAGCTTCAGTACTTGTGTTCATCAGCTGTTGTACTTCAGCACTTTAGTTCTTCAGCTGTTGAAGTCTTCAGCACTTGATCTTCAGCTGTTGAAGTCTTCAGCACTTGTCAAACTGCTGATGAGGCTTTCAGCAGTTGTTGTGATACCATGTGGGACTTAGAGGTTTTCTGATCTTGGCTCATTGGTTCTTTTGGTCCAACAAACTCCCCTGAACCAATGCAGCCAAAACCTCTAAATTATTTATTATCCCACTTATTGTTGGCAAAATGTTGGTCTTTTTCCTTCTTGATCAGTAGAGAAGATGACCCATGTAAGCTCCGGCCTGGGAAGAAATCTCAGATATTTGTTTGGCAGGGTATGAATGGAAACTCTGTTTTGGGGAACTGGACACAGAGTTGTTATCCCATTCATGAGATTTACTTCCCCATAATGAGTCTGTATGACTCTCGAACATAGGCCTCAAGGAGAACAACTTGTTCCTCCTGAGAGAGTTCTTCTACTCCTCCTTCGAAGAAGAACTCTGGACCATAGTACTCTGATAAGTACTTCGTGGTCCTGCCATTTTTCAGCTCCACCGTAGTTACCTCCCTATATACAAATCATCAGGATGGTTGCCTTCAAGGAGTAACTGGAGCTCATTCTTCTGGATGTCTTCAAGCTTTTTATATAACAACCCCTTCTTAATCATCTTGTTTTCTAGTAAAGCTTGAGGGGTCATCTTTGCTTGGTGAGCTTTCTTGAATTCATCAATGATTTCCCAGGTGAGACTACAATGGCCAACATGATGGTAGAATCTATTGTTTTTCTTACTTGGCCATTATATTTGTGTGGAATAGTTCTTTTATGGATTCTAGAACTCACCCTGGGGTCTGGCCATACTCTCACTCTCTCCTTCTGATATTGAAAAGTGTGCCTGAGAGTGTACAACCTTTGAGCATGCCCTTTCATGGCTTGAATAGATGATGACTGAGGAAAATCCTTGTCAACCATCTTCAACAGTTGCTCATCATGCTGTTCTGCTGTTCTTCTTCTTCTATCTTGACTCTGACCATTTCCCTTGAGAGTCAGGTGTGATCATGGGTTGACTTCGGGGTTTTGGTAGCTTTAGAACAGCAGAGAGTGGCAGACTATCATCTTCATCCTCCCTTCGTCTTCTTCTTCCATCCTCAGCACCCTTCTCCTCCTTCTAGGTGCATCACTGGATGATGGTTGGGTTGGTGAAGGAATTGGTTTTGAAGAAAGAGGATGTTTGGATTTTGGCTTAGAGATTGGTTGGGAGATTTGAGGGGTAGGCTCTGTTTGAGTGGGTGGAAGGGAAGGTTGATCCAGCATCTTTGTAGTAAGTTTCGCCTTTGTGAGTTTAGCCATCTCCAACCTTTTACCAGCCCCAGCCTCATCAAGGGCTTCCACAATAAATTCTTTGTTGAATTGCTCAGACAGACAGATTCTGGTGGCTATAGCCAAAATGCTGTCCCTGGTCCACGCGCGAATCTCCATTAACGATCTTCCTAAGTATTTTGCAATGAAGCGGATCATTATTTCCAATCTCTCTTTTTCAAGAGCATCATACCCTGCCCATCGGGTTTGTATCTCTTGCACTTCCAACCTTCTGATCTCGCTATCCAGTGTGGCTGTGTCAAACCCTTGCTTGAAGAGTTGTTCAATTATTTTATCCATGGATCGGCTGTGTGTAGTATCAGCTTCTTTTACAGCTCCTCCAAGGATTTGTCTTCAGCAATATGATCATCAGCACTTTTCTTTCGCTTGTAAGTGAGCAGTGGTTGCTTTTCTTTCTCCTCCTCTTGGGCGTGCTTCTCTTCCTTCTTTTCCTCTGTTCTTTTCCTCTTCTTTTCTTTCACTGCAGTACTCTCCCCCTTTTTGGATGCATTGGAGGAAGGAGTTTGTATCATAGAAAGTGTCTTTTGCACAGCAGCATCAATCAAGGGTTGTAAAGTTGAGGAAAGCCTCTCATCAATGGCTTTAGTCACAATATCAGTGATTATAGGTGTGATGAGAGGGAGGGAATTTTGAAGTACAGCACCTATTTGCTCAGGAGGGTTCTGTTCCTGAGAAATAGGGCCTGAAGCAGAGGCAGGTGGTTGAGTTTGGAGTGGCTCATTGTTTGGGGAACCTTCAAGTGAAGGTGCCATCTGTGGGTTGGTAGAGGCAGATGGTCTTTCTCCTTGTGAGAGTGGTCAAGTAGGTTTTGCAGCCTACTGACTTTCTCTTCAAGGATTGTGTTCTAGGCAAGAACATCGTAGAAAAAGCCCAGGTCATCATCAGCCGAAGCTGAATCATCTGACCTCCTGCTTAGAGCAGGATTTACATGCACTGGGTGTAGACCAGTTGTTGCATGTGCCCCTTGTGCTTGGTACTGGGGACTTCCAGCCTCAGGACAATGTCCATCATCAGCTGTTGCCTCTAGTGAGGTCTTAGCAATGTTACCAGCCTCATTCTGATCATGTGCTGATGCAGAAGAGGTGGCAGCCTCACTAGATATTCTAAGCTCCTTATCTACACCAGGAGATAGAAGTGGTAAACCCCTATATGTGGGTTCTCAAGTGCACTGTGTTCCTCCCCCTCAATTGTAGAGGTGTGCCCAGTAGTAAGTGGTTTCTGGGAGGGGTGAGGAGTGCAGTTGAGTCAGCACTTGTGCAACTATTAAAGTTGGGCTGTGAGGGGCAGTTTTTAGGGTGAAGGGATAGAAGCAGTGTGCACCTGGGGAGGTTGGTGCTTTTCAATGGCAATCTCCTCAAGTGAGGAAGATCCCAGATATGTAGGTACCCCTTGTGTGGTGCTGCAGGCTCCTGTTGAGAGGAAGCCTGAGCGGCTATGGCTGGAAGAGTCATTGTATCCACTAGGGGGTTTGGACTAGTGGATATATCCTGCGTTTGTGGTGCAGGGGCATCCTTAGGGGACTCAATTCCCTGAGTAGCCGTTTTGGGTTTCTTTTTGGTGGGTTTGGTGGGGACTTTTGATTGGAGGTGGTGGTTGTTGGTTCCAGCTGCGTGGGTTTTGCAGCTTGGCAGCCATTTTGAGTGTCTGGTCAGAGTTGTGCCGGGAGTATACTTTCGGCAGAACAGCCGTAGCAGGGACTCCCAAGCCAACAAGTCCCTCAACATTAAGCTGGTTTGTAATGACGGCCATTATGAACCGTGGATATAGTATCCAACGGTTGGCAGTTAGTTTTTGAGCCATATCCTTGAGCTCCGAAAATATTATTTCTGAAAAGTTTAGCGGTTGTTGCTCAAGAATAGAATACATTACCTGCTGCCATTTTGTCGACATTTGATCCCAAGACGACGTCTTAGGAGCCAAACATACATTCACCATGTGAAAAATTAGGCGTTCAGCGTCAGGAAAGTGTTTCTTCATGATAGTGGAGGCACTGAGATTGCCTTGATATCCATGTTGGGCAAAGGATAGATCTGTGGTGCCCTTCGGATATCCAGCAGGAGATATAGCATCATCCAGATGAAGAATTTGGCGGATAACTGCAGGAGTGATGACTACATCTTGTTGTTGACGACCGACTGGAGAGATGGTGTGGTGCTCCCTAGTGGTAATAGTAACGTTCATCCAAAATTGTTGAAGGGATTCGGCATGTAGTATGGGATTCAGAAGAAATGCCGTTTTGTATTGGGACTGAACCATAAGATCGATAGCAGTATCGAACTTAGCCAGATAGGCAATTAGTAAGGTAGGCAACACAGTTGTGTCGTGGTTTAATTTGCATGGACGCCATTGAGAAGAGAGAAGTTTTGGAGAGGAACGTTAGGTTTGAAGAAGATGAAGCATTGAAGGCTTAGGTCTGGGATATTTATAGGGTACTAGTAAGAAAACGATTGAAGGATGTGGTGTTAGTCATTAGTAGTTTTAAACGACCGTTGACATGGTATTATCCTTTCAGACGTTGAAACAGCTGAAGTCGTGGTGTTAGGCATCAGAAGTTAGAAAACTACTGAAGACCGTGGTTTTGACTTCAGATGATTGAAACAACTGAGGACTTTGTGTGTTTGTCAGTAGTGATGAAACTACTGAGGACAGTGGTTTTGTCATCAGCTGTTGTAAACAACTGAAGACTTGGTATTAGTCATCAGTAGTTATAGAACTACTGAAGACATGGTATTGCTTCAGTTGTTTAGAATGAAACAACAGTTGTACAAACGACTGAAAAGAAATTTCTCATCAGCTGTTTTCGTCAATTCTTAGCTTTTCAGCTGTTTCATACTGTCCTCAACACTCATCAGCCTTTTTGGCGGATTTCAGTTGTTTCATAGGACATCAGTACTTATCTGTTTATACTGATTTCAGTAGTTGTAACTACATCAGTAGTTTGGAAAGATAAAGTACTTCAGTACTTATGAGGCATTTAGCCATCAGTAGTTATAAAAACTACTGAGGGAAAGGACCCATGAGTACTTATATGTGACATGGGTACCAATGATCACCAGTAATTACTACTGAAATCATCAGTAGTTGTCACTTATTCTAGCTGCAGCATACCAAGCCTTAACACCAGGTTTTGGAAAGTGAACTATCCAAAGGCTTAGTAAAAAGTCTGCAAGCTCATCAGCACTAGGCACAAACTTAGGATCAATCAGACCTTTTTCAAAACAATCCCTTATAAAATGATGTCTGATCTCCATATGTTTGGTCCTAGAGTGCTGGACTGGATTTTTGACAATGCACAGAGCTGAAGCACTATCCATTAACAATGGAGTCTTAGTCTCTGTAATGCCATAATCCAGAAGTTGGTTCTGAAGCCAGAGTACCTGAGAGGTGCAACTTGCAGCAGCAATGTACTCTGCTTCAGCAGTTGATGTAGCAACTGAGGTCTGTTTCTTGCTCTGCCAAGAAATCAAGCAGTTGCCTAGGAATTGACATCCACCAGAAGTTGATTTCCTGGTCAACTTACACCCTGCATAGTCATACCAGAAAAAGCAACTATTTACCAGAATGTCCAGTAGAATACCATAAACCTAGAGATGGAGTGCCTTGCAGATATCTAAAGATCCTCTTGACTGCAATCAGATGAGACTCTTTAGGTGCAGCCTGAAATCTAGCACAAACACATGTAGCAAAACATATATCTGGTCTAGAAGCTGTTAAATACATCAAGGACCCAATCATACATCTGTAAAGTGTTTCATCACTTACCTTTCTGATCTGTATCCAGTTGTGTGTGCTTACATGGGAGTAGAACAAGGCTTACGTTTTTGAAATCAAACTTTTGCAAAAGATCTTTTGTGTATTTGGACTGATGAATGAAAATTCCATCAGCCTTTGTTTGTTTGCAACCCCAGAAAGAACTGTAACTCTCCCATGGCACTCATTTCAAACTTCTGTTGCATCAACTTTGTAAAGGCATCACACAACTTGGATCAGAGGATGCAAAAATGATGTCATCTACATAAATTTGAACAAGTAGATTATGCTGCCCAGCTTTCTTAATGAATAAAGTCTTATCTATGGAGCCTCTAGTGAAATTATTTTCCAGAAGAAAGTTTGATAATGTCTCATACCAGGCTCTAGGAGCTTGTTTTAACCCATAAAGAGCCTTATCAAGCTTATACACCCAATTAGGATGTGTATTGTCCTCAAAGCCTGGAGGTTGACTACATAAACCTCTTCTTTAATTTTTCCATACAAAAATGCACTTTTGACATCCATTTGAAAAACTTTAAGGTTTTGATAAGCAGCATAAGCTAAAAACAATCGAATTGCTTCCAGTCTGGCTCTAGGGGGCAAAGGTTTCATCATAATCAATACCTTCTTCTTGTGCAAACCCCTGAACAACCAGTCTGGCCTTGTTCTTAACAATAAGCCCATTTTCATCAGTTTTGTTCCTAAACACCCAATTAGTGCCTATTGCCAACTTACCTGGAGGTAGGGAACCAGTTCCCCACTTGCTGTTTCTTGAACTGAAGAAGCTCAAGCTGCATGGCATCAACCCATCCATTGTCCTTTAAGGCAATGTGATAATTCTTTGGCTCTTGCTGACTGATGAAGAGAGCATAGAAGCAGAAATTTGACAATTGACTTCTTGTTGATACTCCAGCAGTGATATCACCAATGATTTGAGACATAGGGTGATTCTTCAGATCTTGATACCAATGAGATCTGTGCAAGTGTTTGTAGCAGGCCTAGCAGTAACAGATGGTGATGGTGAATCATTTCCTTGAAACCAATCAGTGGATGGTAATTCAAAGGAAGTTGATTCGAAGATATCTCATCAGCATTTGTTGTGGATGGTGCTACTGGAGCTAGAGGAACATCAGGTCTAGCTGAATCAGGCAGTTGATCACTAAAACTGAAGAGGTGAGTACTGCAATCATCATCATCATCAGCACCAGCAGTACTACCAGGTGGTGAACTGTTGACAGGAGCAACAACAGGAGTTTGATAAGCAACATATTGCAGTATTGTCCAAATCAAATAACTCCACAGGGCTTTGTGGAATCTTGTCCTTTGGAGATTCATTGAACTTAACATGTAGAGTTTCTTCAGCCATCTTTGTTCTGCAGTGAAGACTCTGTATGCCTTGCAAGTAGATGAATAACCAACAAAATACCCTGCATCCACCTTAGGATCAAATTTATGGAGTTGATCCTTTGTTGAGAATAAAATAGGGACACCCAAATGCTTTGAAAAATGAAATCAGAGGAGCAAATGATGGAGGACTTCATATGGAGTCTCTCAAACCTCTGATTTACTAAAACTTATTTTGCACATAGCAAGCTGTGTTAACAGCTTCAGCCCAAAAGTCAGTGGCAACCAGAGTCAGCCAGCATGGACCTTGCAGCTTCAATGAGGGTCCTGTTCTTTCTCTCCACTACTCCATTTTGTTCTGGAGTCCTTGGAATGCTAAACTGCCTTTTGATTCCCTTTGAAAGATAGAAGTCATCAAGTGTATGATTTCTAAATTCAGTTCCATTGTCACTCCTAATACACTTGACTGGAAGGGAATAATGCTTCTCAATATACAACACAAAGTGAATAATCTTCTGAGCAGCCTCATCCTTTGAATGTAGAAAGAAAGTCCATACAAATCTGGAGTAATCATCCACAATTACCAGACAGTATTTCTTCTTTGCCATGCTCATTACTCTCACAGGACCAAATAGATCCATATGCAGTAATTGCAAGCAGGCAGTGGACTTAGGCACTTCAATAGGAGGGAATGAGACTTTGTGGTTTTCCTTTTAAACAAGCAGTGCAGGTTTCATCACAGTGGAACTCCTTTATTGGTAAGCCTCTGACTAAACTATTGGGGTAAGCTGATTCATGTTTTTGAGATTAACATGACCAAGCCTTCTGTGCCACAGTTTAGATTCTTGAGAAGAGGCTTTGGAAAATTGGCAAGGATTGCCTTTGAGATCTATTTTTTGGAAAGATCTAAGGCATACACTCTTCCTGTCCTGTTGGCTCTCAGGAGAGTGTGATCATCCAACACCTTGCCAATCAAGTGCAAAACTTGGATGACAGATCCTACAGTTTTGACTGGTGAAGAGAGCAACATGGCCTTTATCACACATTTGACTGACACTCAAGAGATTGTACTTGAGATTTTCACATGATAACATCATCAAATTTGATTCTCCATTGGAGACAAAACCCTTACCAATGATGTAACCCCTAGCATCATTGCCAAAAGAAACAAATCCCTTCTTTCCTTGAGAGTAGTCATGAAGAAGAGAGCTGTTCCCAGTCATGTGCATAGATCCCCCACTGTCTACATACCAGATGCTACTTTGGCATGTTGAAGAACCATGCAATAATAAACAATCAGTTAGTTTTGGAGACCCAAACCTTTTTGGTTTTGGGCTGGTCTCATCAATAGATGGTAAACTGACAGGTTATTTGGAAACAACAGCCTGAGAGGAAGAAGATGGTGTAGAAGAGGAGTCCTTTGGCTTGGACCTCCTTTTCTGTGGTTTCAACATAGGAGCATCTAGTTGGTTACTCTACCAACAGATGTTGAACCATCATGACCAGTTGTGTCTGATTTTGTGATAAAGCTTTCAGCTCATCAGACACATTGCCAGTGGAGAGTTGATAAGTTCCTATGTTGCACCTTCTTCTTCTGAGCACTCTCGGCTGTCACCTGTTTAACCCCTTCCTTTTGGATTTCTTTGAGGACTTAAGGGTTACAGGATTTGATGTTGCTGATACAAATGTGGTCTCAAACTCAGTTTCATTTTTACCATTTTCTCATTAATTTCTTCTTTTTGTTTGAGTTTGGAACCTCTTTTGTACCAACAATCATCTGTAAGATGATTGAACAAACCACATACTTCACATGGTTTCTTCTTCATCTTAGGTTGATCATCAACTAAAGAGGGTGAAGCAACTGAAGACTTGTTCTTCAATGCTTTTGAAAGCATTGTTTGCTTTCTTGACTGCTCTTTAGTAGTCTTCAAACTCTTTTTACTGGAGTTTTCTTCTCTTCAGTACTGACAGCAGTTGAAGTTTGAACTTCAGGTGTTAAATCCTGCTCTCTAGTCCTTTCAGGACCTTCAGAATTAACTCCTGAGTTGATCAACTCATTGATCATGTGAGTGTCAGCATTTGAACCATCAACATCAGTGATAGGTTCAAAGAGGGCTTGATGTGATGACTACTTCTGATTGTGCTGTATCAGAAGGTAGATCACATGATGTGATGGATTGGTTATCACTCTCACCATCAGATTCTACTTGCTCTTGGAGTAAAATCTGTAGGGGAGCAGTGTGATTGTAACCAATGCCAAACTTCACATTGGAAGCAGATGCTTACTAAGAAGCATTTCAAAACCTTTGCATGATTGTACCCATCTATCACACTCTACCTGGGTAACTGCAAGGGGTTCTTTGAGATCTTTGTACTTCTCTAGAAGTACTCTTCTCTAGCCTTATCATCAATTATTTGGCATTTCAGTTTGTAAATCTCATCATTTTATCTTTAAGTACAGACTCAAACTCAGCTTTGTTTTTGGAAATTATTTGTTCTAGCTCAATGTTCTATTAATTAAAGCTACATTTGCTTCTCTAATGGAAGCAAATGCTGCTATGCATGGTTCAGAACATAATTTGGCTTTTGCCTCAGAGGATACCTGTGATACCTGAGGTGTAGAGGCATTAGAAAATGAAGTATCAGCAGACTCCAAAGCCATAAGAGCTAGATTCCAAAAGGACTGTCATACCATGTTGACTAGCACCTGAGAACAGTTGGTCATGACCAGACATGTCATCTGGTAAACTGCTCAGTCAACAACTCTGGGGTGAAGAAGCTGGTTGTTGAGGTTGAGTTGTTGATGAGATTGGGATGGCTGAGGTTCTGGTAGTGCATGAGGTTGTGGTGCCATAGGAACTTGAACTTGATTTGACTGTGGCATGTAATAACAAGGGTAAGGATATGGCATTTGACCAGAGGAACAAAATATGCCGGAGATTGTTGTTGAGGATGATGACGAAGTGACAGGATGTTGCCCTCTGTGTTGTTGACTATTGCCAGGAAAAGTCACAAAGGGTGCAGTGGAGTTAGATCCAGTTGATCTACACTCTCTTGCAAAGTGTCCAAGCCTTTGGCATTTGTGACACCTCAACTTGCTCTTGTCAAAACCAACTTTGGTTTTGCCAGAGAGTCCTGGGAATTTTCTTCCAGTTCTTTTATAGAAGTTCTGAGATCTGATATTTATCAGGGCCATTTGGCTCAAAATATCCATCTCTTCTAAGTCGTCATCAGCAATCCCCTGAGATCATCCATGATGAAGCATAAATTGTCATTATTACACCCAGTAAACGACCATCAACACTCACAAATGCAGAATCAGAAGTGCTTGAAGAGAAATTAATATGCTCATCATACTGGCATTCAGATGAAGCATATTCTGATCATGACCAACCAAGGCAGTGTTGCCTGGTACAAAGTCTTCAGTGAGCTTTCCAGATGAAGACGCTTTCTCTTCTGTTCTATCTCTCTCTCAAACGTGAGCAGTTTCCCATGGAGTTGGGTGAGAGATAGTTTGTCCAAACTTGCACTGGAGCGTACGACAATAGTATATGTGTCCCATCTCTCAAGCAGTGATCTGAGAAATCTGTTATTCATCTAAATATTTCTTTACTCAAGTTTGACCATTTTTAATTCAGAGATCAAACAAGAGAACCGCTCATATTGTTGAGTCAGTGTCTCACCCTTCTATGAGAAAATGTCTCATATTGTTGGGCAAGAATTTCTCTATTATTTGCCAAGACTCATTTGTTCCTCCAAATTGTTCTTTCAAGGCATTCCAGAGGTCATGGACAGTTTCATGATGCATTAGCCCAGAATAGATTTTATTTGGCAGTGCCATGGCCAGAATTCCATGGGCTTTTGCATCAATTTCAAGCAACTTCTTATCCTCATCTGAGTATTGCTCCCTCCTCTTCGGAACCATTTGATTGGTTTCCGGGTTATTCACCATAGGGTTGTGTGGACCATGTACCACTAATGTCCAACAACCTGCGCTGTTAACAGACAGGTGATGGAGCATTCGTCGTTGCCATATGTTATACTCATTCCTAACCAGCATTGGTGGCTTGGTTGAGGAACCAGTATTGTGAGGATCATTGGAGGGAGTAGTCATTTTCAGTTCAAAAACAATTTAATTCAAGCTTTTAAAAGTTTTAACACAGACCACAACAAACTCAATGAAAACCAAGAAAAGATCTTAGGATGAATGACCAGAAATACAGAAAATTCAATCTCTATAACCGTTTCTTGCAAAAAAACAAAAGCTAATTCAATCAAACTTAGATCTTGAATAGCAGTTTCAATGATCAATTATTAGATCGATCAATGATGAACCTGCTCTGATACCATTTGACAGGATTAGCGATCACAAGTTTGATGTATTAGAGTTCAAAGCAGCGGAATAAGAACATGAATTAGACAAATTGTAGCAAGAGATCAAGCCCACACGATTATAGTGAGAGAATATATTTTTGATTCATGGAATGTTATAGATATGGAATAATTCTAATCAAATCATTCAAAATCATTCATCGTATTACAATAGGTTGTTACTCCTTATATAGAGTGCAACAACCACTGTTGTTATCACGGAAAGTGACAACTGGCAGATCTATTACAAAAATAACTGAATCTTAACAAACTACTGAAATGTCACAGCTATGAGAACATATCAGAGTGTTAAGTACAGAATATAAAACTACTGATTAGAAACTACTGAAACTACAACGACTGAAAAACAAGCTCTTCAGTCGTTTTACAAAACTACTGAAACTAGAAATATAAAACTACTGATATCACAACTACTGAAGAAGTACTCTTCAGCAGTTGTGACAAACTACTGAAGAAGTACTCTTCAGCAGTTGTGACAAACTACTGACGCTTCAGTACTTGATCTTCAGACTTTGACCTTCAGATGTTTCATCAGCTGATGACTTCAGTAGATATCATCAGCTGATGTCTTCAGTCTTTGTCTTCAGACTTGTACATCAGTTGTTGATCTTCAGCACTTGTAAACTCTTCAGCTGTTATACTTCAGTACTTTGGTCTTTCAGCTTCAGCACTTGTGTTCTTCAGCTGTTCAGCTTCAGTACTTGTGTTCTTCAGCTGTGTACTTCAGCACTTTAGTTCTTCAGCTGTTGAAGTCTTCAGCACTTGATCTTCAGCTGTTGAAGTCTTCAGCACTTGTCAAACTGCTGATGAGGCTTTTAGCAGTTGTTGTGATACCATGTGGGACTTAGAGTTTTCTGATCTTGGCTCATTGGTTCTTTTGGTCCAACAAATCATCTTGATTTCAACTTTACAATCTGAAAAGTATTATTCAATGTTCTAATTAATGTGCATCTAATGCAGGGTACAATGGCTAATCTCACGTGGAACAAGCTCTACAATGTCAATGGCTACCTTGACCCTTATGTAACCGAGGCTGAAGGACTTAAACATATGATCAGATTCATCTATACCAAAAGAGTTCCTCTTTCTAGAGCACTACAGAAGTTGTTGAAGTGAATGATGTTAAAACTCTTACTGCAAGAATTACTAATGCGCATACTCTGTACATCATCGAACAAACTATCAGACAGTGTCTACAGTTTACTGATGATGCAAGCTCTCTATTAGAACTTGAGGACGATGAAATTATGACCTTCTTTGCCAACATTGCCTATGAAGGAAGAGTTGAGGGAAAACAGAATGTAAAAGGGTTGGTGTATATACAATGGAGATTTCTTATTCACATCTTCCAACATTGTTAATCCAAGAGGAAGACCGGATGGAATGACATCCCCATTCCCACATCATCTGCTATGCGTGCTTTGTGCACAAATATACCATTCAACATGTAAACTTATATATTTAATGGTCTAGTTTCTAACATCAAGAGGGAAGAAGACATATGTTCCTTATTTATCCAAGGTTTCTACAATGCTTTATCAATGAAGCATTTCTAGAGAGAGCACCTGAAGGCCCAGTGATTGATATTCCTCACTACAATGAAAAGTCCTACAAGTAAATAAAGAAGAGAGATCCAAGGAACTTTTATAGTGGAACATTTCTCCTTTATTACTATGACGTTACAATAGATTAATCAATAAGAGAACATAGAAGAACAAGAACAAGAAGGTCCTATTGATGAGTCTGTTCAAGCAGAAAAGCAAGCTAATACTCATCAACACAATGTTGATGAGCTTGCTGGCATGGTTGAAGAAGGACAAAGGCTAGTGTCACCACAAATGGATGTCGGTGGTGATCTTGATACTGGGCCTTCTATTCAAGAAGCAGTGATAGCATCAACTTTCATGCCAACACCTATCCTATCACCTCATAGATCACCAATTTCATCATCACATATATTACCCATTATCACTCCACATGTATCTCCTAATCATTCACCTCACGTTTCACCCATTCATAAACACCATTTCTCTCCTGTTCCATCATCACCTACTACTACAGAACCTATCGAGTTTATCTACCAGCTTTTCTGAGGATTTCAAGTCATCTTTTGATGATGAGGATCATCAAGTGTGAATGCTATTGAGACAAGTTACTTCTAAAGCTGGCCCCTCTGAAAGTTTTGCTGAGTTAGAGGTAAACAGACTTAATGAGAAGGATGAGATGATTTTCAGCTCTTGTAGAAAGTAGCAACGATGGAAAACATCCTAGATAGAAAATCTAGTGTCATCAACGATAGACTTATGGCATTAGATGTAAAGGAGAAAAATTTGAAAGATCTCATGAAGAAATATGAAGCTAAAAAGAAAGAAAAATACAATGAGATAAAAGATTTAAAGTATGCTCTTCAACACTCAAGGGATGAAGTTAGTGGGCATATAGACACTTGGACCATCCAAACCATTGCAATGGAGGAATAAGAACGGTTGTTGGAAGAACAATCTAATATAATCATGGATCCGAATAAGCAGATAGAAACTCTAAACAAGAGAGTTTCTAAGTTGGTGCTCTTGATCATGATTAAACAGAAATAGAGAACGAAAAGGATGACAAGAGTGATGAGGATGAACTGGAAAAGAAAATAGATTGTGATAAGGATGTGGGTGATGATAGTTCTTTAAGAGAGAGTGATGATGACTATCCCCCAACAAAAAGGATGAAAACCACTAAGATTATGAAAGATGCTGATCTAGTGGAACAAAACATAAAGAATAGAGTATGGCTATGGTGGTATATACAAGCAAACAATCTAAAGAATCCAAAGATGAAGAAGCAAAATTGAATGAAATGATCAAAGCCCTTGACAGCTTCATAAATGAGAAATTCATTATTGATGATGAATTCTAGGATTTTATTGGAGATCAAAGACAGCCTACTCAGCCTATTGTTATGATACGTTAATGCCCTATACGTTTAAGAAGGGAGTTGAGATTGCAGATTGTACTAGTTGTCACTCTACCTGATGAACAAAAAGAAATGATCAGAAGAATGTGTGAAGAACAACAATAACAAGAAGAATCAGCTTAATTGAACAAAGATAAAGAACAAGCTGAATCTAAAAATAAAGCTACTGAATCAGGAAGTAAAGAAGTTGAAAAAGCATAATCCTCTTTCGGTCCTAGTATGCAAACATATACGAGAAAGAGGAAGTATTTAGTAGAAAAAGCTAATGGAAAAAGACCCTTTGAGGAAGAAGAACTCGTCAAAAAGAAGCAAAGAGTTGATCCTCGATGCCTAGCAGCTTTTGTTGAATTTCTTGAAGAACACGAGAAGGCTGAGGACAACTGAAGAAAATGGTTGAGTTTGTAGACTTAGAAAAAGGAGATATTGAAGGAAGCTATGTGATTGATGAACCAATAGAAAAATAAAGTTTTGAGAAAGCTCAAACTTCAGTTCAAGAGATGGTTGAAAAAGCTCAAATTGATGATTTGATGGCCAAAGCCATGTTCCTAATCAATCATGGCTATGATGCTGATGAAGTGTTTGGGATGACCTATGAGGGAATGGTTGAAGAAGAAGAGAAGTTAAAGAATCTGTTAGATCCTTCTTATGTGACTGATATGAAAAGGCTCAAGCAACCAAGTCGCCTTTGTATCCTGATCCGTAGAACATGACTGACAGGGAGATGAAGGATTATTTATCTGAACAAGGTTAGACTAAAAGGAAGTTGGGCAACATGAAAGCTAACTCTTTGAGGGCTTCAATGTTGAAATTGATCAATGAAATGAATTGAATGATTGAAAAAGCTTGAAAAAAGGATAATGAGTAAGAAAACCAAGATCAAGGGTTTCAGCCCGAACATCTAAGTCACCATAAAGATCATGAATCTCTAGCACCTGCACTTCATAGGAACCAGAGTGGTTTGCAAAGCCTTCACAATTGAAGCTTCAAGATAGACTCACCACTGTAGAGATGATTAAAGGTGTATCTACTCCCCAGGGCAAAGTTGATCAGAAAATCAATTTCTAAAAGTATGATCGTGATTGGAACACGTTCATGCATAAGAGAATCTCAGGGTAGTTCAATTCTTCACAAAGTATACTGCTTTGGTGAACTCCCTACAGATACATGACTTGAAGGAACTAGCTATCATGGAACTAATCAATCATAAATCTATATTTAAAGGGTATGAGTTTGAAGATATTTTAAAGATGTTCAAAAGGACTAACAACTTCAAATCTTTGAAGGCAATCTATATGAGGAAAGACAGATCATTTTAAAACCCTTTAGAGAATAAGAATAAAAAAAGAGGTTGAAGATATGGTGTTCCCTGGCTTAAGGTGAAGCCTATAGAGTCTCACAAAAGGAAGATGGTGGCAGGTACACACACTTCCAAACCAATCTCTTATGTCTTCTATGATAAGAAGACTTATGAGTTGGTGACTGAAAGGAGGTGGGGAGGAAAGGAAGGTGCTTAAATTAGACGGTTCAGTAGATATGAGGTGAAATTACTTGATGAATCCTACATCCACTACTCTACACTAGGAACTTCGGAGAAATCACCAACAAGACTGGAGAAGCTGATATGCACTTCTTCCTTAAGTGCATCGAAATACTAAAGATGGCTTATGACAGAATAATAGCTAAAAGGGATAAAAGAAAAGACGAGGACTCCCTTATAGTTAGGAAACCCATTTCTTTGAAGAGTTTGCCTATTTAAAGGCATCTACACAATGAGTCAGATGAATATCCATGTGTTGAACACATATAAGATGTCAAAAGCCAATGATTTTGTTAACATGACCAAAGCTATACTAGATCCTTCTCAGGCATAACCAATGATTCCTCCTCCTGCTACCAAAAACCAAGCAGAATCTTCACAACCTCATCCACAATCAAACCATTAAAGTACCTTGGTTGTCTAATACTTAGGGGGAGTATTGTTGGACCCTGAAAGGATCATACATGCCAATTCAACTAGTGGTTGATGGTTGTTATGCTAGGATTCTCCCTATGTGAAAGAAGTAATGCGGATGAAGAATATGCACAATCAAAAGAGAACAGTGTCAGGCTACCCGCATTTGTTTATACGGATGACCATGGAACAAATGCTAACAAGTATTTGTTCTTCTACATTAAGAAATGCAGACAACCGAACAAATTTTTTCAAGTATTTGTACATCCGCATTAACTTAGGTAGATGTTCAACAACAAAGGTGCCTAAGTGTTTGTTCATCTTGATTTCTTAATGTTGATGACCAAACACCAATGCTAATGAAGAAAAGTAAATGCTTATAAAGATCAACACATCCACATTAGTTAATGCTGATGAACAATAGAAAATGTTGATGAAGACTTTTGTACTTAGACTAGTTTCCTTATGTATAGTAAAGGGGTAGCTTAGTCTATTTCTAAAGGCCATTTGCCAGCCTATAAATAGAATAGAAACCCCTACTTTTGGGATTGACTTGACAATTTGAATATTTTTGATATTCATATGTTTCATCGGTGTCTTGTTACTGTTTCATGCTATAATCCTAGCATTCATTGTAACTTTACACCATCATTAATACTAAGCATTTATAAATATTTTGAGCATTCAATAATTTGTGTTTATATCATTCCGCGACATAACCATTGACTCAATCATCATATTTGATCCTAGTTGATTCAGATCAACTAAGAATATCATTATCTGACCTAGTCATGTTCATTCACATTTGTTGAAGTTAATGCTTGTGAATCCAAGGATCACAGTCAGGTATTTTAATGTTAAAGTAAATCAAGTTAATGTCTGTGGATTCAACATTAACATTGTTTAATAGTTTGATGTAAAATATATTGATTGATGATTACGACAAACACAATGCTATGAACACAATTAATGTGAAAACAAGATTAATTCAAACATATTTCATTAAACCTGATTAATGATTACAGATGAATAAACAATGGATACTATAAACAATAAATGCTTTGATTGTGTTGATGTTGATGTGACAGCTCATAGGGTTTATGTTTGTGTGAATTGATTTGATGTTTTTGACCGGTTTATGAGATTGATATTCTCACAAGGATCGAATATGATGATTGAGTTAATGATTGTATGATGGAATCAAACAATCAAGAAACATTGAATGCAAGAAACACCCACGTATGCATTTTGTATTAATGAAAGTGATTGATTACAATGAATGCTAGGGTTTGAACATTAAACAGTAGAAATACACCTTGAGACCATAAGACTAAACAAAAATATTATGATTGTCTATCAATAGTCACCTCATATACAAGGTTTTCCATTCTTTTTATAGGCTGACAACATGGCTTTTACAAAATGACTAAACTACCCCTAACCTATACATCAAAGAACTAGTCTAAGTCTTCATCAACATTTCTTTATTCATCCACATTGACTAATGCAAATGAGTTGATCTTGATCAAAATTTCTTCTTTTGTCTTCAGCATTAGTGTTTGGTCATATGCATTGACAAATGCGGGTGAACAAACACTTATGCGCAGTTGTTGTCGAGCATCCGCATTAGTTAATCTGGATGTACAAAACTTAGCTTTTCTTTTAGGGTATCCGTATTCATTAAGGCGAAGATAAAACACTTGTCAGCATTTGTTCTATGTCTTCCACATATACAAATGCGGTTAGCCGACACTTGGTCTTCTTTGCAGATTGTTCTTCCGTGTTAATATTTGGATTTGTGGGAGTACTACCAGAACAACCATCAACTCAATAATTGAATTGGCACGTATGATCCTTCCAGGTTCAAACAATACTCCCCCTGTAGCACCCGATTATTTTCTTTGAATCAAAGAAAGAAGAAAAAGAGATAAAAGAAATAAAGTCAAAGTTGAGCGACCAATCTTTCCAAAAAGAAGAAAAGTATGGAAGGGTGGGTGTAAAGGGGGCATGGCAGCCCATCCTCCCCTTATTCTCCCTCTTTTCATTCGGCTAGAGAGAGAAAGAAAAGGGAGAAAAAGGAGCAAGTTTCAGGTTTCTTGAAGAATCAGGTGCAAAAGTAAAAGTCAAGCGGGTTTGTAGGAAGCTCTACTCGAGGAGGCTACTAAGGTGAGTTCTAGGACCTCTCTTTTACACATTTTTGACTGATTTTGGGGCTGGAATGCATACCTAAATTATTTTTGGTTGTGTGGGTGTTGAACCCGTTCGTGTATGTGTCTGTGTGTGCGAACGGATGGGGCTTGTGTTTGGGGATTAGGATGCTTTAATGATGTTGTGGTTGTGATTTTAGGACTTATGATGGGTGGTTTAAGCCTAGAACAGGTTAGAAAAAGGGTTGGAGGCTGAAACTGTGATTCAGGTTCGAAGAGACTACAATTCTGCGCCTAGATAGGGCTCATGCGACTGGAAGTCCATGCGCCCGAATGGCAAGCGACTGGAGGCCATACGGACAAATGTCATGCGACTAAAGTCCATGCGCCCGAAAGGCATGTGACTGAAGGAAATACGGCCGAAGGTCATGCGACCGGAGGAAATGCGGTGAAAGGTCAGGCGAATGAAGGCCATACGATTGAATGCAATGCGACTGAGGGTTATATGCATGGAAGCTATGCGACTGAGTGTCCATACCCCTAAGTGTTTTCATGCGCCTCAAAGGCCATGCGACTGAAGAGGGCCCATAAGCCCAAATAGGGCTCATGCTCCCGAACAAACTTAGTTTATTTTCTAATTTTTAGGGAAATGAGTAGATGCAGGCTTTGACATAGGAGGTTCCCGGGGGTTCATGTAAGTTAACTTTTCAGGTCATAGATGGTACGATGGGCATGTATGCCGATGTATGATTGATGCTTCTGTGATGGTGTATGTGACGTATGATTGACGTATGATGGCATGTATTATGTATGTTATGTATGATTATTTTCCCATGGCTTTATGTTAAACGTTACTAAATGAAATGAAAAGTATTAATTGATGTAAAAGTGGAAGATAATAAAAAGGAGAATGTTAAGAATGAATGCATGAATTAATCAATGAAGAAAGGTAAAGAAAGTCTTGCAAGCCTTGTATGTGGAAACACGCCCAATGAAGGGTGTTAGTTCAACGGTGTGTGGGTTTGCTACCCTAGAAGGATGCACACGGGGTCCGTCTTTATGACCGACCGTTTGGATGGAACCTTTGTCGCTTACCCCAGGTACTATGGTCAGACCACCAGGTACAATGTATGGGGGTCTATAATAGACCTTGGCCTAGTACCCGTTTTATGCATGACGGAGGGGTATAACACATGACAATGGTACACCTGAATTTACCCCAGGTATTGTGGTCAGGCCACCAGGTGCAATGTATGGGGGTCGATGATAGACCTCGGCCCAGTACCCACTTTATGCATGACGGAGGGGTAAAGTTCATGGTTTTGGCATGGAATGTAAAGAAGTAACAATGAACGTACGTAATGAATGATAAGAAAGGTAATGAATAATAACATAAAATGATGTATGAATGAAAGTTAATGAACAAACGATGAAGATAATAATACGATTATCTATTTCTATGTATGAGGTATCATCACGTATGATTGTAAAGAACTATTTTAGATGAAAGATAAAGTATGTTTTAATATAAAACTAGAACTCACTCAGCAAACCTGACTTTTTATACATTTTCCAGTTGGCAGGTAAAGTTGCTGAGGATGGCACGGGGTGGCTACTTGGCTCTTTTGGATGGCATCCATTATTATAATGCTTTTGTGATGTAATACAACAAGTATTTTGTAACCTGATAACGATGTATCAATTTTCAATAGCTTTTATAATGAAATGAAATGTTAGTTTTAATGTTTCCGCTGCAATATTTTTTTACATTAATGAAATCATATCTTTTGCGTGCGATGAATGACCAGCTGTGAGCGTCCCGGGAACGGGGCCTTAGAAGTTGGTATCAGAGCCAAAGTTTAAGTGAAACAGATAAATTTTCAAAAGAAACTATAAGTTAAACAAAAAATGGGACGGGAAAGGGAAGGGATGCCAGTCTGAGTAGCTGCATGCCATTAGATATTTTCTTAATGTTAACCGGTATTACGTGTGCATGTTATGTGGTTTATGTGCTATTTGTAGATTTAGATACTGATTTAGTCAGGAAAGGTAATGCTCGGGGTATGAAGAGTAAACTAAGTGGCTAATCACAACTGGCCATTGTAAATATGGACTTACTATACTTGACATAAACTGACCTATTTCCTTGAATGACCGTGTTGGTGTTTGAATCTTCCAATCTGTTAGTGGATGGCCGGTTGTAGATCTTCGAAGTTTTGCCAGGTGGAGGCCATGGTGAACGTGGTGCTGGACCGCGTGTCACGAGTAGTGTGGCTAGGGCTGCTGAAATGGCACTCGAAGAGCCCGAGATCTATCACCTGGAAAGCGGTGATGATAGTGTAAATCTGAGGATGGCTGTGAAAGAGGCAGTCGTCGAGGGAGCTCAACAAGTCATATAGATGATCCTGCTATTTGTGGTAACTGAGATAATTAGGGCGACGAGGGTGGAGGTCGTAGTCGAGGAGAATAAGAAGGGTGGCAGAGACCGGGACATAAATGGAAAACGATTTGGGCGTGGCAGGGTCACTTCGAACAAAAAGGCTATGAGAGTGAATGACAAGCGTGTGGTCACATCCAGTGTGGGGGTGAGGAGTTGTGTAATTATGGGAAGAAGCATACTGGACAGTGTAGGTAGGGGTCAAACCTCTGCTTGAAATGTGGGAAGCCCGGTCATCTGGCAAGATAATGCAGGGTAAAGAGGTGTTATAACTGTGGCGGAAAGGGTCATATAAGCAAAGACTACAAGAATCTGAAGGACGAGAGTTTTTGGGCAAGGAGGATGACCGGAACTAGAGGGAAAGAGGTGAGCGCAGAGACTTCACGATGACTCGGGAGGAGGTTAGGACGGATCCCGATATTCTGTCAGGTACGTTTCTAGTAAAACCAACTCTATCTTCTGTGTCAATTAATTCTATTGCTAGTGAGAGTTCTATTTTTGCGGCTCTTTGTGCCAAACTACCTGTTAGTAGCAATAGTGTAGATGTGCCCTTTGATGTAGAAACTAACATAGGTAAGTCTACTAGGATTTCTAAAATGATAGAAGGTTGTGATGCAGAATTTGATGGTCATAAGTAACTTGTTAAATCGTTGGTGATGACCTTAGACGGGTTTGATGTAGACCTAGGAATGGATTGGTTAGCAGACTACCATGAGCTGAATAAGCTGACAGTGAAGAATCGGTATCCATTATCGAGAATTGTTGATCTGTTTGACCAGCTCCAAGGTGGCAGTTGGTTCTCGAGGATAGACTTTCGATCTGGTTACCATCATTTGAAGGTGAATGAGCAGAATATTCCTAAAACAACTTTTTGCACGCGCTATGGACATTACAAGTTTCTTGTTATGTCTTTCGGTTTGACCAATGCGCCATGTGCTTTTATGGACTTGATGAATCGAGTGTATGAGGCGGATACCTTATTTTGGGGATCCACATGCGAAAATTATGGATAAACCTCACATGACTCGATACTCTATTCATCCCAGTGCTACAAAGATGTATCAAGACATGAAGAAAGATTTTTGGTGGCCGGTATGAAGCGTGATGTTGCGGAGTATGTGTGCAAGTGCCTTATTTGTTTACAAGTGAAGGCCAAACATGAAGCTGTATGGGAAGATCCAACCATAGGATATACCAGAGTGGAAGTGGGAGCATATCACCATGGATTTTATTACGAAGCTGCCATGTACTGCGCGAGGTTATGATGCCATATGGGTGATAGTTAAACGTTTGATGAAGAGTGCTCACTTCATACCGATCCATGAGACATATTCATCCGAGGGGTTGGTGGATCTATTCATTAAAGAGATTGTAACTCGTCATGGTGTGCCAGTGTCTATCATGTCTGATCGTGACACCCGATTTACATCTAAATTTTTGGAAGAAATTCCACGATGGTATTGGGACGAGGTTACATATAAGCACAGCTTATCATCTTCGGAAGGATGGTCAGTCGGAAAGGACCATTCAGACGTTGGAGGATATGCTCCGGGCATGCGTCATTGAATTTGGAGGAAGTTGGGATGACCACTTACCCTTAGCTGAGTTCTCATATAACAAAAGTTATCATGCCAGTATTGGTATGCCTCCTTATGAGATGCTATATGCTAGGGTGATATCGGCCATAAAGAGTTAGGGAGCGTCGATGTGATCGAGGCTACGAATGAGAAGCTGGAAAGGATCAAGGCGTTCAGGAAGTCTGCCAAAGATAGACAAAAGTCGTATACTGATAAACGACGTCGACCGATTGAGTTCCAGGTGGGTGATTGAGTTATGTTGAAAATCTCACCTTGGAAGGGTATCATCCGGTTCTGAAAGTGGGGCAAGTTGAGCTCAAGGTACATAGGGCCTTTGCCAATCATTGCTCAAGTAGGAGAGGTGCCCTATAGATTAGAGTTACAAGAGGAGTTAAGTGAAATTCATCTAACATTCCATGTATCTCATCTGAGAAAATGTTTAGCAGATGAGGATATGATTGTCCCACTGGAGGATAATGAGATGGATGAATGGCTCATTTATGTGGAGCAACCAGTGGCGATCATCGATCAAAAAGAGAAGAGGTTAAGGAATAAAGTGGTTCCCCTTGTGCATGTGCAGTGGAGGCACAGAAAAGGATGGGAATTTATGTGGGTGACTAAAGAAGAGACGAGTTAGTATTACCCACGTTTGTTCGAGGAATTACAGGTTTTGTGATGAAACCTATATAGGGGGTGGACTTGTAACACGCGGTTATTTTCTTTGAAGCCAAAGAAAGAAGAAAAAGAGAGAAAAGAAATAAAGTGCAAGTTGAGGGACCAATCTTGCCAAAAAGAAGAAAAGCTTGGAAGGGTCGGTGTAAAGGTGGCATGGTAACCCATTCTCCCCTCATTCTCCCCCTTTTCATTTGGCTAGAGAGAGAAAGAAAATGGAGAAAAATGGGCAAGTTTCAGGTTTCTTGAAGAATCAGCTGCAAAAGTCAAGTCAAGCGGGTTTGTAGGAAGCTCTATCCATGGAGGCAGCTAAGGTGATTTCTAGGACCCCTCTTCTACATGTTTTTGACTGATTTTAGGGCTGGAATGCATGCCTAAATTGTTTTTGGTTGTGTGGGTGTAGAACCCGTTCGTGCATGTTTGTGTGTGTGTGCGAATAGGTGCGGCTCCTGTTTGGGGCTTGGGATGCTTGAATGATGTAGTGGTTGTGTTTCTAGGGCTTAGGATGGGTGGTTTAAGCCCAAAACATGTTAGAAAAAGGGCTGGAGCCCGAAAAATGCAGTTTAGGTTCGAAGAGACTTCAATTTTGCACCCAGCTAAGGCTTATGCGACTAGATGTCCATGCACCCAAATGGTAAGCGACTGGAGGTCATGCGGCCGAATGTTACACGACTGAAACCAATGCGCCCGAAAGGCATGCGACTGAAAGAAATGTGGCCGAAGGTCATGCGACTGGAGGAAATGCGGCCAAAGATCATGCGAATGAAGGCCATACGACTGAGCGTCGTACGCATGGAAGTTGTGCAACTAAAGGCTATGCGACTGAAGAGTATGTTACTAAGTGTCCATACACCTAAGTGTTCTCATGCGCCTGGAAGGCCATGCGATTGAATAGGGCACATATGCCCAAATAGGGCTCATGCGCCCGAAAGAACTTAGTTATTTTCTGATTTTCGGGAAAATGAGTAGATGCAGGCTTTGACGTGGGAGGTTCCTAGGGGTTCATGTAAGTTGACTTTTGAGGTCATAGATGGTATGATAGGCATGTATGACGATGAATGATTGATGCTTATGTGATGGTGTATGTGATGCATGATTGACGTATGATGGCATGTATGATGTATGTTATGTATGATTATTTTCCAGTGGCTTTACGTTAAACGTTAATGAAAGAAATGGAAACTACTATGTAACGTAAAAGTGGAAGATAATAAAAAGGAGAATGTTAAGAATGAATGTATGCATTAATGAATGAAGGATGACAAAGAAAGTCTTGAAAGCCTTGTATGTGGAAACACGCCCAATGAAAGGTGTTAGTTCAATGGTGTGTAGGTTAGCTACCCTAGAAGGATGCACACCGGGGTCTGTCATTATGACAGACCATTTGGATGGAACCTTTGTCTCTTACCATAGGACTGTGGTCAGGCCATCGGGCGTAATGTATGGGGGTCTACGATAGACCTCGACCCAGTACCCGCTTTATGCATGACGAAGGGGTATAGGACATGACAATGGTACACCAGAATTTACCCTAGGTACTATGGTCAGGCCACCGAGCGTAATGTATGGGGGTCTATGATAGACCTCGGCCCATTACCCGCTTTATGCATGATGGAGTGGTAAAGTTCATGGTTTTGGTATGGAATGTAAAGAAGTAATGATGAACATACGTAATGAACGGTAAGAAAGGTAATGACTAATAACATATGATGATGTATGAATGAACATTAACGAACGAACGATGAAGATGATAATACAATTATCTATTTGTATATATGATGAATGATCACATATGATTGGAAATAACAATTTTAGATGAAAGATAAAGTATGTTTTAATATAAAACTAGAACTCACTCAGCAACGCTGACTTTTTATGCATTTTGCTATTGGCAGCTAAAGTTGCTGAGGATGGCACGAGGCAGCTACTTAGCTTTTTTGGATGGCATCCATTATTATAACACTTTTGTGATGTACTGCAACAAGTATTTTGTAACCTGATAACAATGTATCAATTTGCAAAAGCTTTTATAATGAAATGAAATTTTAGTTTTAATGTTCCCACTACAATGTTTTCTTTAATTTAATGAAATCATATGTTTTGCGTGCCATGAATGACCAGCGGTGAGCATCCCGGGAATGGGCCTCTTGAACAAAATTTATTCTTTTGTCTTCAGCATTAGTGTTTGGTCATATGCATTTACAAATGGTGATGAACAAACACTTATGCACATGTGTTGTCGGGCATCCGCATTAACAAAATTTGTTAGCATTTCTTTTAGGCTATCCACATTTGTTAATGCAGAAAAACCAACACTTGTCAGCATTTGTTCTATGTCTTCCACATATACAAACACGGTTAGCCGACACTTGTCTTCTTTGCAGATTCTTCATCCGCGTTAATACTTGGACTAGTGGGAGTACCAGCAGAACAACCATCAACTCACCAATTGAATTGGCACGTATGATCCTTCTAGGTTCCAAAAATACTACCCCTAAGGATTATACAACCAATGTTCTTCAAAGGTTTGATTGTGGTTGAGGTTGTGAAGATTTTGCTGGGTCTTGTGGAGGCATTAGAGGTTCGGCTTGAGATGGATCTAAAATGGCCTTTATCATGTTGATAAAGTCATTTGCATTAGACATCTTCTCTATGTTCAATACATGAATCTTCATCAGACTATAGTGTAGATGGCTTCTATGGGTAGTTTCCTGATAGAAATTGGTTCCTATTTAGATACAATAGACATCCCATCTCTATGTATGAGTAAAGCTCCATCCATATCAACTTATAGCTTCACAATGTTCCCCAATTGAAGAGGAGTCTTCTTCTTCATTCTCTATTTTATCTTGCCACTGATTTGATCGTATGCCATCATGAGAATTTTAATGCATTTTAAGAAGAAGTGCATGTCTTCTTCTCCTAGCTTATTAGTTATTTCTCTAAAGTGTCTGGTGTATATGTAGTGGATATATGATTCTTCTACAATCTCACCTCAGACACACTAAACAATCTAATCTCAGCACCTTCCTTTCCTCCCCATCTTCGTTCAATTACCAACTCATATCTCTTTTCATCATAATAAACATTAGAGATTGGTGTCGACGAATGAGTTCTAGCCACCATCTTTCTTTTTAATGATTCAGTTGGTTTCACTTTTAGATTTGGAAACACAACCTCTTCTACTAGTTTAGTTATTTTCTTCTCAAGGGGGTTGATAAAGGATCTATCTTTCCTTATGCAGATAGCCTTAAGAGATTTGAAGTTGTCTGTTCTTTTAAACATTTTTAGAATATCATCAAACTCATATTCCTTGAATAGAGCCTTATGATATTTCAACTCTAAATTGGCTAGTTCCTTCAAATCATGAATCTCCTAGGCATTCACAATTGCAGAATACTCTGTGAAGAATTGCACCAACCCTGAAATCCTTTTCACCATAAACATGTTCCAGTCGTTGTCATACTTCCAAGCAATAGTCTTCTTATCAGTCTTGCCTTTTGGAGTAGACACATCTTTAATCATTTTTGCAGTGGTTAGTCCTTCTTGAAGTTTCAATTGAGAAGGCTCAGCAAACCACTGAGGATATATATGCAAAACAGGTGCCAAAGAGTCATGGTCTTTATGGGTGAGCTACATGTCTTGTGCTGATACTCTGGTCCTTGGCTTTTTACTGGTAATCTCCTCTTCCAGTTTCTTCAGCCTCTCTTTTTTCTATTGTTCAACCTAAGGATGGCAACCCTTAGGGAATTAGTCTTCATATTGCCTAGCTTTCTCCTTGTAAATCCTTGACCAGAATGATATTGCTTCATTTCCCTATGAGTCATGCTGTAAGGATCAGGATATAATAAATGTGTAGTGGAGGTCTACGTTTCTTGGAGGATAATTTGAACAATGAAGCTTTGGGAGAAAGAGTTTTTTCATACTCAGTATCATAAGTGGGGTCCAACAGCTTGTTTAGTTTTTCTTCCTCTGCCTTCAATCCCTCATAAGTCATCCTAAATACTTTATCAGGGTTATATCCATGATTAACTAATAACATGGCTTTCACCATCAGGTCATCAGATTGGGCCTTTTCAGCCATCTCTTGTACTGATTTCTCCTCCTTCATAGGGCCTTCAAGACCTATTGGTTCATCAACTACATACTTACCCTCAAATTGTCCTTCTTCTAGATAAACAAAGTCAGCCTTCTTTTTATTTGAGCTTCAACCTTTACATGTTCTTCTAAAAATTCAGCAATGGCTGCAAGGCTTCTAGGGTCATGCTTTTGCTTTTTCTGACTTGCTTCTTCTTTCACCATTGGTCTTTTATCTTTAGCCTTCTTTGATAAGTACTTCCTCTTCCTGGTATATGTTTGCATTCTTGGACCAGAGGAGGTTTCCGGCTTTTCAGCTTCTTGAGGAACTTTTTCAGCCTTCTCTGACTATTTTGTTTCATCAATCACAGCAGCTGATTATTCTTCTCTTGTTGTTCTTCACATAATCTTCTAATAAATTCCTTTTGTTCATCAGTCAGTGATACAGCAGACACTAATTGCATACTCAATTCCTTCTCAATTAGAACGGGAGATTGAGGAATCACTACAATGGGTTCAGCAACAGTCCTCCAATGAACTATAAAATCCCAAAGTCATCATTAGTGATGAACTCTTCAGCAGTGAAGCTATCAAGAGCTTTAATCATGTCACTGAATCTACCTTTTCAGTGTGAATTTTAGCTTTAATCATCTCACTAATATCTCCATGCTTGATTTATCTTGTTTTGAATCAGTTGTTTCTTCTACCTTTTCAGCCTCAGAAAATCTCATCTTTTAGCAGGAGGTGACTCATCACTACTCTCTGCTAATGAGCATTCAGCAGTACTTTCTTTATCACTGTCTCTTTTTCTTTTCTCCTCTCTTGTCTCAACCAAATCATCTTTCCCCATTTCAGCTTCAGCTTCTCTTTTGATTACAACAAGCAGTTGCAGCTTAGATACTCTCTTGTTTTGACTTTCTATCTGGTTTTGCTAGTCAATGATATTGTCAGCTTGCTCTTCAATCAATCATTCTTGTTCTTCCATTGCAATGGTCTAAATGCTTAAAGTGTCAACATGACAACTTATTTCATCCATTGATTTTTGGGGAGCATCCTTTAATCTTTCTATCTTCTTTTCTTTCTCTTTCTTTTCAGACTCATACTTTCTTTTAGATCTTTTATTTCCTTCTCATTTTCATCCAACTCCAACAAGCTATCTTGAATGATACTAGATCTTTTGTTCAAAAGCTTCTCCATCTTTGCTACTTTCTTCATTAGCTCATAAATCAGTTCATCCTTCTCATCAGGTCTATTCGCTTTTGATTCAGTAACACTTTCAGAAAGAACAACTTTAGAAATAGCTTGCCTGATAGGCATTTGCCTGTGATGATCCTCATCATTAGATGAGGATTTGTATTCTTCTGAAGAGCTGGCAGAGTCACCCTGCTCAACAGGCTCAGTAGAAGTACGGGATGACTGAACAAGAGATTTAGGTGAGTGATGAATTGGTGAGGTATGAGGTGATTGTATGGGTGAGGTATGTGGAGTGATGATGGGTTTTATTGGTGGTGATGGGATTGGTATGATTTGAGGTGATAGTATAGATGAGGGCATGAAAGGTAAGGCTATATCAATTTCATGAATAGATTGCCCATTGTGAAGATCACCCTTACATCAACCTGGGATGACACTGTCCTTTGTCCTTCATTATTTTGCTCATTAGTAGTGTGCTGATCATGAGAAGCTGGTTCTTCATCTTGATTAGGCTCATCAGTAGGACCCTCTTGTTCTTCAACAGGTTCTTCAGGATTAATCTATTGAAGCATCTAGGGTAACAAAGGAGAATGAGTTCCACTATAACAGTTCCTAGCTTCTCTCTTTTTGATGTACTTGTAAGACTTAGCATCATAATGAGGGATATCTATAACAGGGCCTTCAGGTATAATGTACCAAAAAATGCTTCATTAATGAGACATTGTAGGAACCTTGGATACATTAGAAACATGTGTCATCTCCCTTCCTGAACGTTTGAGACTAGACCATTGAACACATAGGCAGACATGTTAAATCACCTATTGGTGCATACATCACATATGGCTGATGATGTTATTATAGGAATACCATCCCATCCTGTCTTCCTCTTTGAGAAACAATGTTGGTAATGATGAATCAGGAACCTCCATTGTAAGTCAACTAGGCCTTTCATAATATGCTTTCCGTCATATCCTCCCTCATAACCAATGTTTGCAAAGAAAGTAGTGATTTCATCATCTTCAAGCTCTAGAGGGGATTTGGTATCATCCCTAAACTATAGACACTGTCACATAGTTTGTTTAGTGATTGTTAGAGTATGATCATCATTGTTCCTTCCAGACAGAGTTCTCTCACCATCTATCTATGCACTACAACAGTACTCTAGAAAGAGCTTATGAATCTCGCATAAATGACAGGTCTAACTGTGAATGCATGAGCCATTCTGGTAGTAGAAATGAATCGAATCATGTCTGTAAGACCTTCAGCCACAAGTACATCAGGGTAAAGATAACCACTGACATTGTGGAGCTGCTCCAAGTGAGATTTGCCATGTACCCTGCATTAGAGGCATATGAGTTAAATTGTTTGAAATACTTATAAGATTCTAAAGCATACATCAAGCCAGTTTCATCAGTTTGACTGTTGATGGTCAAAAATGACTGTTTGGAGCACCTGTTTCATAGGAAACATTTCAAAGCTTGAAGTTATCAAGAATAATAACTATTATTTTGTTTATTATGTTTGGAGAGATCATATTTGTTTGTCTAACCTCTTTTCAACTTGTTGATACATGTATGTCCCTAGATCATGATATGAATGTAATAGATCTTATTTGTTTGATTCTGATATAATGTTTGGAATGATTAATGAAATGATATTGATTATTTGTTATTTATAATGTTAAATATTTCATTAATGAGTCGATGTTGAATTGGTTTGTGGTTTTTTGAATTGTTACACATAAAGTTATATTAATTAATACATTCAAACTTAACAAAATGAAGTTCTTATGCGAATGGCCCATGCGAATAGACCATATGCATGAATAACTTCATACGAATGACTCAGTTGCATGACAGAACCAGGAGACTGGATCAGTCGTATGATTTTAACATAAGATTGGCTCAGTCGCACGACTGAACACTCAGTCGTGCGGATGAATCAACCGTATGGTTCAATCGCACGACTGAACCATACTAATGGTTCAGTCACATGAATGAACAATACTAACCTATAAATACAACCCAATTCGTGAAAAAAAAGAGAGCATTCATTCTATTTCGACTCCAGACGTACCTAGCCGTCCAGAAGCCTCCAAGTTGATACTCCAAGTTCATAGAACGCTGTAGATCGATTTCTAATCGATTCTTAACGTTTGATTCAATATTTTATTGATTCTACGTGCGTTCTCACTGATTTGATCACCAATCAAATAGGATTCCATACAATTTGGTTTGGTTTACACGTTAATCATTAGGTATTTCGTTCAAACACCAGGTCCTAACAAGTGGTATGAGAGCCATTGGTTCTTGATTACGTGTGATTCAATCAAGATTGATAAAAAGTTTGTCTTTTTACACTAAAAAACGCAATATTTTGTGTCAAAAGTTGTCTTGGACGTTCCCTGTCATCAAGTTTCGGTTTCTACGGCCTTAGGCGATTAGGGTTTGCGAAATTCAAAATTTTACGTCTAAAACACGTTTAACCTAGGAATTTTCACAAAGCAACAGCTTCAGTGGCACGAGTGTGTAATTCGCACGACTTGACTTCATTCGCATACACTAAACGCAAGATTGGACTGAGTCGCATCTCCATTCGTACGACTGAACCATCCGTTCGCAGTGTTCATACGCATCAGTTTCAATCGCAGGACTGAACCAATCGCTTAGTTCAGTCACACGATTGAACCAATCGCATAGTTCATTCACTCGGATAGCCCATTCGCATCACCCAGTCGCACCAGTTTGACAGTTTGGTGTGTACACCTAAAAGTTAATCAAGATGGAAGATCAGATGTTAACATTTACTGCCGGTAAGGACTCAAAGATCCAGAACTTACTGTTGCTTGAGAGTGAGGTGGGGAATCATAATTGAAGGGTTTTCTAGAACACAAAATCTAAGTTTAACCATTAAACTTTCAGGAAACGTAGCGGATATAAATATAGCTTTAAAACCCATTTTAAAAGCTGAAAATTTCATGTTCTTAGTGATCTTTTAAGATGTAAAACAAACCCAAATCAAAAGGATCATTATATGTGAATTAACGAGCTATAATATGAGTAAAACTACATATAAAATCACAGCCACAATGAGCTGTGATTACTACCTCTTTGAGCAGCAAGAAAACGACCAAAAGTGAGAGATTTGGGATGCTAAAATCGGCCAAGAACTCAAGTGTAGAGGTCCTCAAGTGTCTATACCCCAAGCCCTTGCAATACACCTTCTTGTTAGGTAGATTATCACCAAGAACACAACAAAGCTTGCTCTTCAAAACTCCCAAGGAATCTGCCAGGTTCGAAGCTTTTGAGAGAGAAAGAGAGAAGTTTTGTTGCATGCAATGAGAGTGGGTTCTTGAGAAGTGAAGTGACCTAGACTACTAATGTGTGTTATGTTCAAGACCAATTTTGGTCCAATAGAAATCAAAGGGGGGGACGGCCAAGGAGGTTTAAATTTGGGTTCCCTCCTTCAAATATCACACATTAAAAGTCTTGTTAACTAGACATACAAATAACAATTTATTGTATGTACAAGTTATATACAACTTATACAATTAACCATTTAACTTATAAGTTGTAATTTCTCATTATTATTTGGTGTCATCTAACTAATTTAAATAACACTTCAAATAATATTATTGAACAAAATATCCTAATAAGTTGTTCCCTCTCATATCAATTATTTAGAAAACCATTTTCTAAATTGGTGTAAATATTCAATTGCATGATCTTATCATCAATTAAATATATTAATTGGTGTTTGCTAAGCTTGTTATTGGGTATAACCCGACTTGGATCATAACGTACTAACCACATCAATATTCTAACTGTCTTGGGCACACAGAATCCTTCAATAATAAACCACCAAAACTCTTAACGTTAGATGAGTTTCCCCACTGGAAACAACGTTTGAGATCTACCTCAATGGAGTGGATCCAAATTTGTGGGAACCTATCGAGACTGGATATAGTATGCCGGTGGGAGCAGATGGGGTAAAGCTTACTTTGGGAGGGATGACTGATGCTCAGAAAGTTAAGTATAATGCAGAGAAGATAGTTTATGCATTGATCACACAGTCTATTCTAAAGATATTTTCCACCAGTACTCAAAGAATAAGCAGGCCAAGAAACTGTGGGATGAGCTGGAAAAGAGATACGACGGAAATGCTTTGCTGAAGGCAATTAAAGCTAAGGAACTGAAGAAGGAATTTGACAACTTCTCATCGATGGGAGACGAGAGTTTGGACGATGTTATTGATAGATTCTACCATCTGATGAGTGAATTGCATACACATGGGGTTGCTACTACCATGGAAGAAAATGTGTCAAATTTTGAAGACGGATTGCCGAAAAAATGGGATTCATTTGTGTCAAATCTGAGACAGAATGTGATGCTGGCAAAGTTGGATATCAATGATTTCATTCTAAAGCTGCGAGAAGAAGCACTTAGGATGAAATACAGAGCTCAGAAGTCTTCGCACACTCAGAATCCAGCTTTGTACAATGCCACGCCTCAAGCTAAGACGTCTGGACCACCTCTTCAGACTGCTTTTGTGTCAAGCTCATCTGTTCCTTTACAAGTCTCTCCTTCAGGATCAGAAACATTAGGGTCTTCTAGTACACAATATATCAGATCCCAAGCAAATGCTACCAGACTGAAGATTGAGAATCTTGGAAATGTGACAGTGGAAGTAGCTCGAGAGCACATGGATCTCTTAGTAGCAGTGGTTCATTCTTATGATGGACTTGTTGCTGGGAAGATTGGAAACTGCCATCTGGCAGATGAGGACTACGAGCAGGTGGATGAAATGGACCTGGAGAGGATGGATATTATGTGGTCCTTAGCTAGTGCTGTCCGGAGGGCGAAGAAGTTTGTGAAAAAGACTGGACAGAACTTGGTTGCTACTAAGGATACCATATTTGGCTTTGACAAAAGTAAAGTGACCTGCTTTAACTGTGGAGAAAAGGGGCACTTCAGAGAGAATGTGTGAAGCCAAAGAAGACTGGGAACGGGAACCCATTCTCGTCCTTTACTCGTCAAGACAAGCAAGCGAGCAGTTCTAATTCATCAAGAAAGGTTCCAAAAGCCTTGACTTCTCATGATGATGAAGGACAGGACAAGAGCTTTCGGTTTGTCTTTCCCAGGGAATCTAATATAGCCAGTGTAGAAGATTTAGATGATGATTCCGCGAGTGAGGGAGATATTGCAGTTCAGATAGCGATGTCAAATATTGAAGCGACAACTGCAACTGAAGTCAGCTACAAGCCTCAAGAAGGGATTTCAACAGCAAAGACAAAATCACCAGAACCAGAGACATCTAATGCTGTGTTGATGGCTAACTCTTCTGAACCTCCTCAGGTAAGTACCACTAACCAAATGTTTAAAAAACATGCGTGTTCTGATTGTGTTACTTTTAGAGATAGTATAGATGAGAAATTTGCTAGGTTATTAGATCATAGTGATAACTTAGTAAAGGATTGCAACTGTGCACTGAGGCTAATAGAGCTTTAAAATAAAATGAGCATAGTTACAAAGAAAAGATAGACCTTTTGACCAAACAGCTTAGGGAAACTGAAGTAGTTGCATTTAACCAAGCTAATGATATTAGGTACTATCTTAACTCCATAGAAGACACTAAGAAGCAAAAGGCAGTTTTAGAAGTAGAAGTAAACTCATTAAAGCAAAAATTGCATAGTTGGACAAGTTCATCACACATTGTCCAACACTTAGTGAGAGAAAGAAACAACGGGGAAGGTTTGGGTTATAAAGTGTTTCCACCACCACCTGAGACCTTGATGAACACTAAGAGTAGACCAATAAATAACAACCCCATCAAGGATCATGTGGTGTCTACTCCTCTTGTTAGTGATCCAGATTCCTCATGTTCATTAATTGAATCTAGAACAAAACAAAAGAAGGCCACTTCAAAGGCAAAGGGTAAAATGCCTTGTGTTAATCTAGAAAAAGAATTTGAAAAGGTTAATATAAAGTTCGAGTCAAAGAAAGTCAAATCCACATTTAAAAGGACTGCTAATGTTAATCTTTCACAAGCTTCATGTCAAAAACCAGTTAACCAAAAGGAAAAAGATGTTAAAAATGTTAAAACAATTGATTTTGTTAAACAGAGAAAACATCAAAAGAAACAGAGTCAAAACCCAACTAAGTGATGTTACTAGGGTGTCACACACATCTCCACAAAGAAAGTTTAATCATAAAGTTGATAGCAGGTCATGCTACAACTGTGGAAAGTGTGGACACATTGCTTCCTTTTGTCCTTACTATCAGACACCTAGGAAGAAGATTGAACTTCAGAATTCAAAACCTAGGTCTTATAAGAGGAGTTCTTAACTCCACCTAGAAGAACTAGCGAACCTAACATTTAACCCGTTAGCCAGTCGACTGTTTATCACAAACAGGCATTGCACAAATCTGGCTTATGGAAAGAGAAGTCATCATCTTTGTTTGAAAATGATGACAAGAAAGAACCTGAGCTACCTTCACCCTCTAAGGGTCAATGGGTTGAATTCATGATGTGTGATGCCTCTGGAAACCCAAGCCAGTAAAGGCTTGGGTTCCTAACCTAAACTAAGTTTACATTGTATGTGCAGGGTGTTCGCTACAGTGCTAAAATCAACATGTGGATTGTAGACAGCGGAGCATCCAGGCACATGACCGAAAACATGGCTCTTTTATCAAACGTCAAGCAAATAAAAGGAGGGCATGTTTCATTTGCTTGAAACAAGGGAGGCTATATCACAGCTCAGGGAGAAGTTGGAAATCAGAAAGTTAAGTTCAATAAGGTGAACTACGTTCAGCAACTTCAAAACAACTTACTTTTGTTTCCCAAATCTGTGGTAATGGTTTTAAAGTCATATTCGACAACAAGAAGTGTTACATCATAAAGAAAGACTACATATTCCAGAGGACCAAGTTGTGATGACAGCTTCAAGATATAAAGACCTTTATGTTTTGGATCTCTCAACAGCTTCTACAACGGATCATGAAGTTCAATGCTTTCTATCCAAAGCCACTGGGAAGGACTCCATATCCTGGCATAGGAGAATGGGACACATCAATCAAAGGAAGATGAATCACTTGATCCAGAAGGATCTTGTGAGAGGAGTTAATGTCAAGAATTTCCAACTTCCTGATTTTTGTGTAGCTTGGAAGAAAGGCAAACAGACGAAGAAGTCTCATAAGGAAAAGAAAGTTCATTCAATAGAACTTCCTCTTGAACTTCTTCACATGGATCTGTTTGGTCCAGTCAGTACCAGGAGCATTGCAGGCGACTTGTACGGTTTTGTGGTTACTGATGACTACACAAGATTCTCTTGGGTAATGTTTCTGAAGTCCAAGTCAGAAACATTTGAGTCATTCAAGGAGTTAGTAACCACACTAGAATCTCTCTACAAGCTGAAAGTGAGACAAGTATGCTCAGACAACAGGACTGAATTCAAGAATCAGTGGATGGAGGCTTACTGCAAGGAAAAGGGAATTGTGCATGAATTCACATCTGCCTACATGCCTCAGATGAATGGTGTTGCTGAGAGAAAGAAAAGAAGCTTGATAGAGACAGCACAGACAATGCTGGCAGACTCGAAATTGCTTATCCAATTTTGGAATGAGGCAGTGACTAATGCGTGTTATACACTGAATCGAGTTCTCATAGTCAAGCGCCACGGAAAGACATGTTACGAGCTACTACAACGACGTTAACCGAATCTGGAGTATCTCGAACCATTTGGCGCACCGTGTACACTTCTGAAGAAGACTCAAGACAGTAAATTCAGCGAGAAGGATGATGAAGGAATCTTCCTAGGATACAACATATCGAACAAGAGAGTTTACAAAACTCAACGGGTCTAGTAGAAGTATGGTGTAATTGATGTTCAGAGATATACCACACCACCTACTGGCAAATGACCCGCCTACTTTTTCGACTATAATGGACGCTTTAAGTCCTTCAACATCCCTATCTCTCCTCATGATGATGAGTTGGCTACTCGAATGATGGATGATATCTTGAATACACCATCTCTTGATTCAAATCATTGAGATCACAGGGAGAATCATCTACTCAGTCAGGGGGAGTAGTCAACGACAGTGACTCCTCCTCTGAAGATGAAGTTGAAGAAGATGACAAGAAGAGTTAGGAGCAACAGGTTCCAGTTTGGAAGTCCACAAGCATCTAACGGTGATGCACCTTCGACTTCGGAACCTCAAACTCCTTCTACCTCAGATGCAGAACAAATGTTCACAATCTTGGCTCTGAGGTAGTTGTTCCTACTACTCCAGGATCACATCTAAACGTCTATCATCCCTTACACAATGTAATTGGGGATGTCAGATCAGGAGTACAAACCCGAAATCAGCTGTACTCAGCTGATTATGCCTCTGTTATGGAAAAGGGATACGTTCATGATAGTGCTTATCGGTGTTTTGTCTTGCAGTTTGAGCCAAAATACGTTAGTGATGCACTAAACGATGAGGCACGGGTGAGTGCCATGCAAGAAGAACTTCTTCAGTTCAAGAAGTTAGGAATATGGACTCTGGTAGATAAACCTAAAGGTGCTAAGGTCATTGGCACCAAATGGGTGTTGAAATGCAAGAAGGATGACCAAGGGGTCATTATCAGGAACAAGGCTCAACTGGTTGTTCAGGGATTTCGCCAAGTCGAGGGGATTGACTACAATGAAGTGTTTGCACTGGTGGCAAGGATGGAAGCCATCCGCATATTCCTTGCCTATGCATTGTATATGAAGATTAAAGTCTATCAATTAGATGTGAAGAGTGCATTCCTTCATGGGGAAATTCGGGAGATACTGTATGTGAGTCAACCCGAGGGATTTGAAGATCCTTATCATTGGGACAGAGTTTACAAACTTGACAAGGCCTTAAACGGGCTCCATCAAGCTCCTAGGGCCTGGTATGAGAAACTCTCAACTCATCTTGTGAAACATGGCTTTCGCAGGGGAGTCATTGACTGCACACTATCCATCAAAGGAAAGATGGAGACCTACTTCTAGTACAAATCTATGTCGATGACATAATCTTCGGTTCAAAGAACGAAGAATTATGCAAAGAGTTTGAAGCAGTTATGAAGAAAGAGTTTGAGATGAGTGCTATGGGGGAGATGAAATTCTTTCTGGGGTTACAGGTGGATCAGACACAAAATGGGATCTTTCTACATCAGACCAAGTATGTGGGAGACATTCTTAGTCGGTTGACATGGAGAATGCTTCTGCTGCTGGGACTCCACTTGCTACAAATCATGATATAGCACCAGACGAAAATGGAGGTCTGATAGATGCCACAATGTACCGAGGAATGATTGGATCCCTCATGTATCTCACTGCCTCAAGACCTGATATCATGTATGCTACATGTTTATGTTCTAGATATCAGGCTAAGCCTAAGGTTAATCATCTGATCGGGGTCAAAAGGATATTTCGTTATCTGAAGGGTACACCCACACTTGGGTTGTGGTATCCTCATGATGATGACTTTGAGCTCACGGCGTATAGTGACTCGGATTACGGGGGCTGCAAGATGAACTACAAGTCTACATGAGCAGGGTGTCAATTCTTTGGGAGGAGATTAGTTACATTGCAGTGTAAGAAGCAGACCTCGGTTGCATTGTCAACCTATGAAACCGAATACGTTGCTGCTGCAAGTTGCTGTTCACAAATCATCTGGATTCAATAGCAAATTCGGGATTATGGTTTAAAGTTATATTTTACTCCTATCTTTGTTGATAACTCTGCTGCAATTGCAGTAACTAAAAATCCTGTACAACATCCAAAGACCAAACACATCGGTATTAAATACCATTTCATAAGAGACTGTTTTGAAAAGAACTTAATCGATATGGTAAAAGTTAATACTGACTCTCAACGCGCTGACCTCTATACAAAAGCCTTTGATAAACCACGTTTTCTATATCTGTTAGAGGTCAACGACGTTAAAAAGAAAAGTGATGTTATTCCTGATGACGATCATGTGTAGTCCGATGCATTGTAGTTATATTTTTTATTTTTCCTTATTTATTTTATTCTGTTTAATTAAGTTCATGTTATTTAGCTGTCTCTTAAAATCCTAAAATAATTAAAACCATTATGATTTCAGAATTTTAGGGGGAGAGTAGGTCAGCTAGTAATACTATAAAAAAACGAGGGAGAAGGAGTGGATAGCTGATATAAGGTAGATCGTATCTGTGATACCGATTGAAACCTTTTGGAAAATAATAGTACACAGGGACAAATGAAAAGGGACTTTAAAATTTTAATTTATAAAAGATGCAAAATTCAAAGTATAAGTCTGTGTAGTCTAAGCAATATAACAAGGAAAGATGATATAAAAACTGGTAACTACTAAGGTAACACAAAGAAAGTAGACCTAGAGGTTGCTAGACCACAAGTGATGTGTCGGTAGATTCAACACAATAAATGATTAGACCTGACTAGTGATCTCAAGATCAAACTAAGTTGTTCAACTGACTGTGGACTGCCATCTTATCACTGGTTAACACAATCAACAATATTCCAATAGGGGTAATGAGCATGTAAACGCCACAAATGTGTGCGGATGACCATAAATAGAGCAAAGCACGAGAAAAAATGAAAGACAAATGCTATCAAGCTAATGACATATGTTGTGGGTGCATTCTGTGCAAAAGAAAATTTAGCTGCTCTAACAAGAAGATAGGTTGTGTGCCTCTCTGCTGTGCGGTGGCACTGACCTGAGGATAAGCATAGCCTAGATATTCTAGAATTCATTGTTGTTTGCCGCCTCTCTGTTGTGCGATGTCACTGACCTGAGGATTGGCTTCTCTTTGAAAGCTCTAAGAATAGTTTCTTCTTGTAATAATACCCGTAGACCACTCAAAAGCTCCTGAGGAATGTTGATTACCATATAAGTGTGGGATTCAAAATGTTAGTTGAAATAATTAAACCTAAAACTATCACCAGTTTGTGTCTAAAGTCTGTGTATGGATTTAAGAGGACAAATGTACTGACAATCATTGTGGCTGCAATTCTTGAAAGCTCAAATCAATGTGGGAATCTAATAGTACCCGTGTGATTTCCTAAATTTGCTAACGACTCTGGATGAAAAACAAGAATTGAGCATCTAAAGGTTTTGATAACAAGTCCCAAATGATTTGACTTGCCTGTATGATTCCAAAATTTGAATTGTTCTAGGTGTGGTCAAACTAAATTGAAGCTGCCTATTCTGGAACCAAATCCAGTAGATGTCTATCTTAGGATTTATCTCTCACAAAAAGTCAAAAACAAGTTCTATTTTTGTATTTAGTTTAAGGTTCTAGTTAGTTAGTCATTTTAGTTTGTTTGTTCGTCAGACTATATCATGAAAATCAGTATGGGATTAACTCACCTGTTGATACATGTATGTCCTAGATCGTGATATGTGATGTAATAGATCTTGTTTGGTATGATTAATGAACTGATATTGATAGTCTGTTGGTTATAATGTTTAATAGTTCATTAATGAGTCGTAAATGAATTGATTGGGTTTATGATTACTTAAATGATTACATATAATATTATATTAATTAACTAAAACATTCAAACTTAACTTAATGAAGTTCCCATGCTTATGGCTCATGCGAATGAACCATAAGCATGAAGAACTTCACACGATTGACTCAGTCGCACGACTGAACCAGGAGACTGGATCAGTCGTACGACTGTAACATAAGATTGGCTCAGTCGCACGACTGAACACTCAGACGCACGAATGAACCAACCGCATGGTTCAATCGCACGACTGAACCAAACTAATGGTTCAGTCGCATGATTGAAGAGTGCCAACCTATAAATACAACTCATTCGTGAAAAACAAGAGAGATTCGATCAAGTACGATTCAAGTCCAACCCTAGCCGTCCAGAAACCTTCCAAATCATTCTCCAAGTTCATTGAACACTTTAGATCGATTCCTTATCGATTTCTAACGTTAGTTTCAATCCTTGATTGATTCTTCGTGTGTTCTCACTAATTGGATCGCCAATCAAATAGGATTCCGCACTATTTGATCTGGTATACACGTGATCTCTAGGTATTTCAGTCGAATACCAGGTCCTAACAAGTGGTATGAGAGCTATTGGCTCGTGATTACGTGTTGATTCAATAAAGATTGCATAAAGTTTGTGTTTTTACACTAAAAACGCAATCTTTGGCATCAAAAGTGATCTTGGAAGTTCCCTGCTCATGGACGTTGGTTTCTACGGACTTAGGCAATTAGAACTTGTGAAATTTCGAATTTTTACGGCTGAAACCCGTCAAACCTAGAAATTTTCGCAAAACAGCAGCTTCAGTCGCACGACTGACTCATTCGTACGACTGGACTCCATTCGCATTGCTCATACGCACGATTGGACCTAGTCGCACTTCATTCGGCCGACTGAACCATTCGTTCGCATAGCTCATACGCACCAGATTCATTCGCACGACTGAACCAATCGCCAGTTCATTCGCACGATTGAACCAATCGCAGAGCTTATACACCGATTAGCTCATTCGCATCCTTTCAGTCGCATCAGTGAAAGTTTGTTTGATTAGATTATAAATTTATTCATCATGGAAGATCAGATGTCATCCTTTACTGCTGGGAAGGACTCAAGGATACATAATCTGTTGATGCTTAGAGTGAGGTGGGGAATCACAATAAACCACAAAGCTTTTGACTTTAGATGAGTTTCCCCACTCGAAACAACGTTTTGAGATCTACCTTAATGGAGTAGATCCTAATCTGTGGGAAGCCATTGAGATAGGCTATAGTACACCGGTGGGAGCTGATGGGTTAAACTAACATTAAGCGGGATGACAGACGCACAGAAAGTAAAGTACAATGCAGAGAAAAGAGTTTATGCATTGATCACTCAGTCTATCCCCAAAGACATATTCCACCAGTATTCAGAGAACAAGCAGTCCAAGAAACTGTGGGATGCGCTAGAGAAGGAGACATGATGGTAATGCATCATTGAAGGCAAAAAGGCAAAGGAGTTAAAGAAGGAATTCGATAACTTCTCATCAATTGGTAATGAAAGTTTGTACGAAGTCATAGACAGATTCTACCACTTGATGAGCGAATTGCATACACATGGAGTGGCTACTACCATGGAAGAGAAAGTAAGCAACTTCGCAGACGGGTTGCCTGATAAGTGGCTACATTCGTGTCTAACCTGAGACAGAATGGAATCCTTGTAAAGCTGGATATAAATGACTTCATTCTTAAGTTGTGAGAAGAAGCATTAAGGATGAAGTATAGAGCTCAGAAGTCTTCGTACACACAAAATCCAGCTTTATACAACGCCACGCCTCAAGCTAAGGCATCTGGAGCACCCCTCCAGACTGCTTTTGTGTCTAGCTAGTCAGTCCCTCACATGCTTTCCTTCTGGATCAGACACGTCTGGGTCATCATGTACCCATCATATTGGATCAGAAGCAAACGCTACCAACTGAAGACCGAGAACTTCGGTAATGTGACCGTGGAAGTAGCACGAGAGCATATGGATCTCTTAGCAGCAGTGGTTCATTCATATGATGGACTTGTTGCTGGGAAGATTGGAAACTGCCATCTGGCAGATGAGGACTACGAGCAGGTGGATGAGATGGAGCTTGAAAGAATGGATATAATGTGGGCCTTAGCAAGTGCTGTCCGGAGGGCGAAGAAGTTTGTGAAAAAGACTGGACAGAACTTGGTTGCTACTAAGGACACCACCTTTGGCTTCGACAAGAGTAAAGTGACCTGTTTTAAACTGGTGAGTGAGAGGGGCACTTCAAAAGAGAATGTGTCAAGCCAAAGAAGATGGGGAATGCGAACCCGTTCTCATCCTTTACTCGCCAGGACAAGCAACCTCTAATTCTACTTCATCAAACAAGGACCCAAAAGCACTAACTGCTCATGATGATGAAGGACAGGATTGGAGTTTCAGGTTTGTCTCACCAGGAGAATCTAACATTGCCAGTGTCGAGGATATTGACGATGATTCTGCGAGTGAAGGTGATATAGCAGTTGAAATTGCAATGTCACATAGTGAAGAAAAAACTGCAGCGGAGGTCAATTACAAGCCAAATGAGGAAGTTTCCACATCAGAGACAGAAAAACAGAGTCGACAGAACCAGAATCATCTGATGCGGCACTGATGGCTAACTCTTCTGAACCAACTCAGGTAAGTACCACTGACCAAATTTTAATAACCATGCTTGTTCTGATTGTGACACTTTAGAAACAGCATAGATGAAAAATTGACTAGGTTATTAGATCATAATGATAACTTAGTAAAAGATCTACGTCTGTGCACTGAGGCAAATAGAGTACTAAAACAAAATGAGCATTGTTATGAAGAAAAGATAGACCTATGACTAAACAACTTAGGGAAACGAAGTAGTGGCTTTTAACCAAGCAAACGACATTAGGTACTATCTTAACTCCCTAGAAGACACTAAGAAACTAAAGGCAGTTCTAGAAGTCGAAGTTAATTCATTCAAACAGAAACTGCATAGTTGGACTAGTTCTTCACACATAGTTCAACACTTAGTGAGAGAAAGGAATAACGAGGAGGGATTAGGCTACAAAGTGGTTCCACCACCACCTGAGACCTTGATGAACACCAAGTCAGACCTGTAAATAATAACCCCATCAAGGATCATGTGGTGACCACTCCTCTTGTACTGATCCAGACACCTCATGTTCATCTACTGAATCTGGTAAGAAACAAAAGGAGGCCACTTCAAAGGCAAAGGGTAAATTGCCTTTGTTAACCTGGAAAATGAATTGAAAAGGTTAATTTAAAGTCAGGGTCAAATAGAGTCAAATCAGAACCTAAAATGACTTCAAAAGTTACCTTTTCACAGCTTCAAGTCAAAAACCAGTTAACCAAATTAAAAACAGGTTAAATCAGTAAAGTTTGTTACACCGAGAAAACATCAAACATCCAAGAGTCAAAAACTAAAGTGATTGATGTTACTAGAGTGTCACACACTTCTCCACAAAGAAAGTCTACTCATAAAGTTGATAGCAGGTCATGCTACAACTGTGGAGAATGTGGACACATTGCTTCGACTGTCATTCTATCAGACACCTAGGAAGAAGATTGATCTTCCGGACTCTAGACCTAGGTCTGCTAAGCGGAGTTCTCTAACTCCACCTAGAAGAGCTAGTGAACCTAAAGTCCAACCTGTAAGCCAGACGATGGTTTATCATAAACAGGCATTGCACAAATTGGCTTATGGAAAGAAAAATCCACCCTTGTGTCTGATACTGATAACAAGAAAGAACCTGAGCTACCCTCACCTTCTAAGGGTCAATGGGTGGAGTTTATGATGTGTGATGCCTCTGGGAAACCAAGACAGTCAAAGCTTGGGTTCCTAACCTAAACTGATTCTTTTACTTTGTATGTGCAGGGTGTTCGCTATAGTGCTGAGACTAACACGTGGATTATAGACAGCGGAGCATCCCGGCACATGACAGGAAATAGCGCCCTTTTATCTAATGTCAAACAAATAAAAGGAGGGCATGTTTCCTTTGCAGGAAAGAAACAAGAGGCTATATCACAGCCAGGGAGAAGTGGGAAATCAGAAAGTTAAGTTTGATAAAGTGAACTACGTTCAACAACTTCAGAACAACTTACTTTCTGTTTCCCAAATCTGTGATAAAGGATTTAAAGTCGTCTTCGATAATCAGAAGTGTTACGTGCTGAAGAAAGAATATATGATCCCAGAGGACCAAGTTCTGATGACTGCTTCAAGATATAAAGACTTATATGTCTTGGATCTGTCAACAGCTGCCACAACGGATCATGAGGTTCAGTGTTTTTTATCTAAAGCTACTGAGAAGGATTCCATCTCCTGGCATCGGAGAATGGGACACATTAGTCAAAGAAGATGAATCATTTGATTCAGAAGGATTTAGTTAGAGGAGGAATGTCAAGAACTTCCAACTTCCTGACTTTTGTGTAGCTTGCAAGAAAGCAAACAGACAAAGAAGTCTCATAAGGAAAAGAAAGTTCATTCAATAGAACTTCCTCTTGAGCTTCTTCACATGGATCTGTTCGGTCCAGTTAGTACAAGGAGCATTGCAGGCGACGCGTACTGCTATGTGGTCACTAATGACTACTCAAGGTTCACTTGGGTATGTTTCTGAAATCAAAATCAGAAATTTGGAGACATTCAAGGAATTAGTAACCACACTGGAATCACTCTACAAGCTCAAAGTTCGACAAATACGCTCAGACAACGGGACAGAATTCAAGAATCAAGGGATGGAGGCTTACTGCAAGGAAAGGGAATTGTGCATCAATTCACTTCTGCCTACACACCTCAGATGAATGGCGTTGCTGAGAGAAAGAACAGGGTTTGATAGAAATAGCCCGGACTATGCTGGCAGACTCAAAACTGCCTATCCAATTCTGGAACGACGAGGCAGTGGCAAATGGTGCTATACACTGAACACGAGTCCTAATAGTCAAGCGCCACGGAAGACATGTTATGAGCTACTTCAAAGACGCGAACCGAATTTGGAGTATCTTGAACCTTTTGGCGCACCGTGTACACTTCTGAAGAAGACACAAGAAGAAAATTCAGCGAGAAAGCAGTTGAAGGAATTTTTCTAGGATACAACATACCGAACAAGCGAGTTTACAATAACTCAACGGGTCTTGTAGAAATGGGTGTAATGTCGACGTTCAGAGATATACCACACCACCTACAGGTAAAGGACCTGCATACTTCTTCGATTATGATGGATTCTTCAAATCCTTCAACATCCCTCTCTCTCCTCGGATGATGAGTTAGCTACTAGGATGATGTATGATATACTAAACACTCCATCCAGCACACAGGGAGAGTCATCTACTCAGTCAGAAGGGGTAGTCGATGAAAGTGACTCCTCCTCTAAAGATGAAACTGAAGCAGATGACCAGAACAGTCAGGAGGAACAGGTTCCAGTTCCTGAAAGTCCACAAGCATCCACAATGATGTGCCCTCGACTTCGGAACCTCAAACTCCAACCTCCTCAGATGCAGACAAAATGTTCACAATCTTGGTTCGGAGGTGACTGTGCCGACTACTCCAGGATCACGACTAAACGTCTATCATCCCCTTGACAATGTTATTGGAGATGTCCGATCAGGAGTACAAACCTGAAATCAGCTATACTCAGCTGATTACACCTCAGTTATGGAGAAGGGTTACATTCATGATGGTGCTTATCGATGTTTTGTCTCATAGGTTGAGCCAAAATATGTCAGTGAAGCACTAATGATGAGGCGTGGGTGAGTGCCATGCAAGAAGAACTTCTGCAGTTTAAGAAGTTAGGTGTATGGACTCTGGTTGATAGACCTAAAGGTGCTAAAGTCATTGGCACCAAATGGGTACTAAAATGTTAGAAGGATGACCAAGGAGTCATTATCAGGAACAAAACTCGACTGGTGGTTCAAGTTTTTCGCCAAGTAGGGGGATGACTATATGAGGTGTTGCACCGTGGCAAGGATGGAAGCTATTCGTATCTTCCTTGCCTATGCCTCGTACATGAAGATTAAAGTCTACCAATTAGATGTGAAGAGTGCATCCTTCATGGGAAATCAGGGGAAACAGTCTATGTAAGTCAACCCGAGGGATTTGAAGACCTTATCATCGGGATAGAGTTTACAAGCTCGACAAAGCTTTATATGGGCTTCATCAAGCTCCTCGAGCTTGGTATGAGAAACTCTCATCTCATCTTGTGAAAACGGCTTTCGCAGGGGAGTCATTGACTGTACACTGTTTATTAAAGAAAAGGATGGTGACTACTGCTTGTACAGATTTATGTTGATGACATAATCTTCGGGTCAAAGAACGAAGAGTTATGCAAAGAGTTTGAAGCAGTGATGAAGAAAGAAAAGAATTTGAGATGAGTGCGATGGGGCAGATGAAGTTCTTTCTCGGGTTACAGGTGGATCAAACACCTAATGGGATCTTTCTACATCAGACCAAGTATGTAGGAGACATTCTCAGTCGCTTTGACACGGAGAATGCTTCTGCTGCTGGGACTCACTTGCTACGAATCATGATATAGCACCTGATGAGAATGGAGATCTTGTAGATGCCACTATGTACGAGGAATGATTGGATCTCTCATGTATCTCACTGCCTCAAGACCTGATATCATGTATGCTACATGTTTATGTTCCAGATATCAGGCTAAACCTAAGGTCAATCATCTGATCGGGGTCAAAGGATCTTTCGCTATCTAAAGGGTACACCCCACTGGGGTGGTGGTATCCTCATGATGACGACTTTGAGCTCAAATCGTATAGTGACTCGGACTATGGAGGCTGCAAAATGAACTACAAGTCTACATCAACAGGGTGTCAATTCTTTGGGAGAAGATTGTTACATGGCAGTGTAAGAAGCAGAAGACATCGGTTGCATTGTCCAACCTGTGAAGCCGCCGATATGTTGCTGCTGCAAGTTGCTGTTCCAAATCTTTGGATTCAACAGCAAATGCGGGGATTACGGTTTGAAATTCTCGTCTACTCCTATTTTTGTTGATAACTCTGCTGCAATTGCAGTAACCAAAAATTGGTTCAACATCCTAAGACCAAACATCATCGGTATAAATACCACTTCATAAGAGACTGTTTTGAAAAAACCTTAATAGATGTGGTTAAAATTAATACTAATTTTTACGTGCTGACCTCTATACAAAAGCCTTGATAAAACACGTTTTCAATACATGCTAGAGGTCAACGGCGTTTTAAAAAGAAAAGTGAGGTAATTCCTGATGAGAATAATGTGTAGTCCGATGTAGTTTCGTTTAAGTTTATTTATTTTATGTTATCTGTTTTTTCTTTTCTTTTGTCTGTTATATTTCAACTTCATGTTATCTTGCTGTTTATTAAAATCCAAAAATAATTAAATCCAAAATGATTTAGTATTTTAGGGGAAGAATATGTCAGCAAGGTTAATATTAAAAAAAATGAGGGAGGGGGCAAGGGGTAACTAGCTGAAATAAGGTAGATTGTGTCTGTGATAACCTTTTAATCACTTTGGAATATGATAGTACACAGGGAACAAATCAGAGGGATTTTAAAATTTAAGGTTTTTGAAAAGATGCAAAAGTTCAAAGTATAAGTCTGTGTAGTCTAAGCAATATAAAAAGGGAAAAATGATAGAAAACTGGCAACTCTTAAGTGACACAAAGAAAGTAGACTTAGAGGCTGCTAGACCACAAATGATATGTTGGTAGATTCAAAACATAGACAATTAGACCTGATTGGTGATCTCAAGATCAAACTAAGTTGTTCAACTGACTGTGGGCTTCCATCTTATCACTGGTTAACACAATCAAATATATTCCAATAAGGGGTAATGAGCTTAAATGCCACAAAAGTGTGCGGATGACCATAATTAGAGCAAAGCAAAAAAAAATGAAAGACAAATGCAATAAAGCTAATGACTTATGTTGTTGGTGCATATTGTGTCAATAAAATAGCGCTCTAACAAGGAGATAGGTTGTGTGCCTCTCTGCTGTGCGATGGCACTGACCTGAGGATAAGCATAACCTAGAGATTCTAGAATTCATTGTTGTTTGCCGCCTCTCTGCTGTGCGATGGCACTGACCTGAGGACAGGCTTCTCTTTGAAAGCTCTATGAATAGTCTCTTCTTGTAATAATACCTGTAGACCGCTCAAAACCTCTGAGGAATGTTGATTACCATATAAGTGTGGGATCCACAAATGTTAGCTGAAATAATTAAACCTAAATCAGTCACCAGTCTGCATCAAAAGTCTGTGTATGGATTTAAGTGGACAAACAAATATACTGACAATCTAGTGGCTACATTCTCAAAAGTTCAAATCAATGTGAAAATAAGAGTTTCAGTATGATTTCCTTAAGTTGCTAACGACTCTGGATGAACACCGAGAATTAAGCATCAAAGAGCTTTAATAACAAGTCCCAAAATGATTGGATATTCCTGTATGATTCCAAAATTGAGTTGGTCCAGATATGATCAATCTAAGTTAAAGGTGTCTAATCCTAATCAAACCCTTAGATTTTCATCTTAGGGTTTTATCTCTCACAAAAAGTCCAAACATAAACTTTAGTTGTGTAGTTAGTTTAAGTTCCTATGTTTATCTTTTAATTTGTGTGTCTGTCGGACTACATCAGGGAAATCAGAAGGGAATTACCTTACCAAAAAAAAGGGCATGTCTGAGATGGCCACATGGTTTTCAAAATTTAAAAGGTCCGTCTGAAGTGACTGAATTGGTTGAGCTTACAATGTTATTATCAAAAGTGAAAAGGGTCTGAATAGTAAATGTTAAAATGACTGTAAACTCACAAAGTGTGACCCATTCGCACTAGTGATCATGGTTATCGACCAACTATGCGAATGGCTTCCAATCGGCCGAATGGATATGAACTTGATCCATTCGCACCGAAGGAGGGAGAATGAAACAGTAGACCGACTGAGGCTCAGTCGGTCACTAAAGGGGCGAATGAAGGAGACCGAATGAGTCAGTCGACCGACTGAGACTCAGTCGGCCGACTGAATGCGATTGACTAGGCCAATCCTACGACTGAACCTCAGTCCCCGATTGAACTGGATCGAATGAGGCCAGTCGGCCGAATGAACCTAGGTCAGTATTTAAGGTCTCAGTCGATCGCATCCACTCATCACTCCCCAAACACCCCCCGAATCGCGTTCATTACCGTTACCCTGTCAAAACTTGCACCCGATTCTGATATACATTGCGTTAAGATTCTTACATTTAGTGACGTTTTACAGGTACACTACTCCTTGAGTCCTACCAAATCACACATTACCGACCTACAATAGCAACATTGGATTGAATCAAGAACCGACTGCAAATTGACCTAATCACCTATGTAAATGAAGCAAAATGTAAAATGAGTTAATAGGTTATTAGTGACAAGTAGACGAGGCTAATGGACCATTACAACACTGTTAAAAGACTTAGATTGTCAAGATTCGACCCACAGGCGATCGAACAGTGGGCAAGCGCTTGTCGTCGTTCTGTCAATGAACTCCAATCGCGACGATTAACCTTGCGATTTGGATCATTCGACCGACTGAACCACCCGAATGAGTCCAGTCGGCAGATTGAACTCAATCGCATGTCTTAGTCAGCCGATTGAACTCAATCCATGCTCAATCATCCGATTGAACCAATCGCATGCCTAAATCAGCCGATTGAACTCAATCGCATGACTCAAACAGGCGACTGACTTCAGTCGCATGATTCATTCGCACGAATGAATCAAAATGACTTTCAACTTTACACTTAGAACAGAAGTTTTCATGTCTTATGTATTAATAGTCTATGTCTTGTGTGTTACAGATAAATGGCAGAAAAGTGGACCATAAATCCAAGCACAACATTTGTGCCCACTTGGGATCACACCACCAGGAACGGGGCTGAGTTCACCGACATAGGCATTTCTGAGACGGTCCCGGATCTATAATGCGATCTCCACTCCTTGCACGCCTTAATATCACTCCATCAGGCATTCTGGGAGAATGCCTCGGTGGACCGCTCTCGTGAGCCTTACTGTATCAGGAGCTCCATACGGGCCAGGATATTGAGATCTCTGCTGCCGACATTCAAGGGTCCTAGAGTTCGGGGAGACGCTGATCATCCTACAAAACTCACATCCATTGATGTAAGAGGATGCTTCCTAAGGATAAAGTACGCTGGGGATATCAACTCAGGTGTGCTCAACAACAGCAACCTGAGCCCCCAATACAAGTACTTAGCACACGTGACCCTCAAGTGTGTAGCATCGAGGAGGGGTGGGTTTGACGACCTCTCAGACCAGATTCAAATGCCTACGTGGCACTGGTTCTGAACCACCCTTCAGTTTTTCCAGCATGATATTCTCCTACTTGGTGGAGAACTTGGAGGTAAAGGGAAAGAGGGGTTTCTGTATGTACCCCAGATTCTTACAGCTCGTCTTCAACGAGAAGCTGCCACAGTTGCCCAAGAGAGTCATGACGCCGTGGCCTTAGAGATAATGGATGATACTACTCTGGGCAGGATGAGAGTTTACAGGGGAATGCAGATTAAGCCCCAAGTGAAAAGAATGATTGGCCAATTAGCAGATGAAAGCTATGTGGCACCGGAAGACGCCAATGGCGTCACGAGGACAGTGACTCTGACGTGGAGCCATTGTCCTCCCCACTGATGATTCAGAGGAGGATGACAGTGGGGATGATGTTGTTCCATCCAGAGGCACTGTGTCTGACTCTGTTCCCTCGGTGTCTGTCTCACCTGCTGAGGTAACTGAGTCAGCAGGATTTCATCAAGATTTTGTTCTGAACGAGGAGGATGAGTGAATGATCTGATGAGGAACCATTGACCCGACTGTGGGAAGGAAAGTGTTCCCACAAAACCACGGGTTGAGGTTGTTGGTGAACACCCGAGAAGCTCCGGAGATACAGAGACTGATCCAACATATGCTACGGGGTCCTCAGGCGGGATTGAAGGGGGACCATCCACCTCGAAGGGACGAGAGAAAACGGATGGCTCAACCCCAGGGCCAAAAAAAAAAAGCGTAAGGTAACCTTCACAACACCCCATCCCCCATACCTTCCCCACTACCTCCTCTTGCAGACACACCTTCCACCACCATACCTCTCCCCACACGCAACCACAGACACCATCATACCGACCACCACAAGCCAGACCCCAGCCACCACTACATCATTCACCCCACACTCACCACCACTATCATCCAGACCTGACCCGATATTCACCACCTCCACCACCACCACTAGCCACAAACCGAGCCCTCAGCCTACCCCTCACACACCTATAGATCTCCTCTACCCCAATCGGGTAGAGGAACAACTGTCAGCCTTAAATAGAATGGTGTTGCGATGCTGGCGGCTGATGAGAAAAGGCCTCTCAGATCCGCCAGCTTACCGACCTGACTGCTGCACAATCGCATAAAATTGCACAGCAGGATCGAGCTATTGAGGAGCAGGCCCAGAAATTGGCTGCTCAGAACACACAGTTGGATCAACTCCGAGCGCAAAGTGTTGAAGCAGGTAAGCAGATAGAGGAGTTGGAAAAAGCTAAGAGGTCCATTTGCTAAAATTGAAAGGATCAAGGAGGAACCTCTAAGATAAAGGATGGAGACAGAGATAATGAAGGATGATATGATGATGATGATGATGACAGTGATTCTGATGACGAGAAAACAGAAGGTGTGGCAGATGAAGAGACTGAAGAAGGAGAAGCAGCTGAATCTGTCTCAGCTCCCGATCAAGAAAAGAGAACAAAGAACAGACAAGATCAGTCAGCTTCTGCTTCGGCACCTTCACTGAGAGAGACTAGCATTCAGGATAAAAGTAAATAGTGGATGTTTATGTATTTAATTACTTTTGTATTCTGTAATTGAAAAACCCTGTACTAATGTTTATATTAACTTAATGCATTTTGTTTGATATATTACTAATGAATTGAATGTGAACTGTGTAAATCAAACAGATCCAAAGTACCACAGAGATGAGTTGACATTGCTCCCCTTCAACAGGTCAAGTCTCAACTCACAATGATCTTGATCTGCAAGGGATGTCAGAAGGTCAGTGAGATATACCCCTGAAGAAGGTGAAATAATTCACGACCTATCTAACGAGCAACTGGCAGAGATGTTCAGACTCAATCCTGATGACATTGTCAAGGATCCTCCAACAGTTGATTCAACCAGTGACGACGAACTACACAACATTGATGAAGTTGAGGTTGAAGATATTGCTGCTGAAGAGTACCCTCAGTACGCTGACAACGAGGGTAATGTGGTCCCCAATCTGGGTGAGTCCCTAGTCAATGATATGTTTGAGGTACTAGACAGATGGAGCAGGAAGCAGGAAAGACCGAAGAACAGCCCAAGCCTCAAACGATGACGTATACATTCGAAAGGCTGACTGGCTGAATGTTTTAAGAAGTCAGAGCCCAACGTGATGCACCGAAGAGGGATGCCTACACCAAGTTCTACAGCGTCAAGAAACATCTTACGGTGTCAGGCAGGATTATAGCTGGGCATATTTTGATGATCTTAACGTTTATGCCGTTAAAAGGGAAAAGGGCATAGAGTACTTTAGATTTCCACATGATCTAAAGACTCTACCAGGATTTGGCTCAACCAGCTGGCCAAATTGAAGCTGTTGTATGCTGACCCGAGAAAAATGTCAGGCTGGTTTGAGGCTGCCCTCAGGAAAGAGTACCACACCAGATGGATTAATTTCAGACCACAACAACCTACAAGGTATATTAGAAGGCCTGAGATGGATGCCATTACTGGAAAACCTAAGATTGTGTTGAAGTGGAGTCCTCCTCGCACTATGTTGAGAATCCCTCTCAGGGAAATGCCACAGGATTTCACTCCACACTTCAAATGGTGGTACTATGATTGGAGAACTGCTGAAGCTGTCATAGTTCTGAACAAAGGGGATCAAATGGATACTGTCAGGGTATTCGACCCAATGTGGCTAACCAACTTGTCTGCTAATGATGTCTATACATTATACAAGTGGCCATTGTTCTATGACACCACAAGACATTGTACAAGCCCTCCAGTCCAAAACGTTATACAACTTTGCTTCGCGTTTGATATTCACGCGGGAGTCACACAAGAGGAAAAGTACAAGAAATATGAGAAGGTAATGAAGAAACAAGACATTAGAGAGATCTAGGTCCAAGGGGGCGTTTGTTGATACATGTATGTCCCTAGATCGTGATATGTGATGTAATAGATCTTGTTTGGTATGATTAATGAACTGATATTGATAGTTTGTTGGTTATAATGTTTAATAGTTCATTAATGAGTCGTAAATGAATTGATTGGGTTTATGATTACTTGAATGATTACATATAATATTATATTAATTAACTAAAACATTCAAACTTAACTTAATGAAGTTCCCATGCGAATGGCTCATGCGAATGAACCATAAGCATGAAGAACTTCACACGATTGACTCAGTCACACGACTGAACCAGGAGACTGGATCAGTCGTACGACTGTAACATAAGATTGGCTCAGTCGCACGACTGAACACTCAGTCGCACGAATGAACCAACCGCATGGTTCAATCGCACGACTGAACCAAACTAATGGTTCAGTCGCACGATTGAAGAATGCCAACCTATAAATACAACTCAATTCGTGAAAAACAAGATAGATTCGATCAAGTACGATTCAAGTCGAACCCTAGCCGTCCAGAACCTTCCAAATCATTCTCCAAGTTCATAAAACACTTTAGATCGATTCCTTATCGATTTCTAACATTAGTTTCAATCCTTGATTGATTCTTCGTGTGTTCTCACTGATTGGATCGCCAATCAAATAGGATTCCGCACTATTTGATCTGGTATACATGTGATCTCTAGGTATTTCAGTCGAATACCAGGTCCTAACATCACCTAAAAGGTCATGTCTGAGATGGCCACATGTGTTTTCAAAGTTTAAAAGGGTCACGTCTGAGGTGACTAAATTGTTTAAAAGGATCACGTCTGAGGTGATCAAAATTTTTCAAGTTAAAATGATCATGTTTGAGATGATCAAATGCTCATAATGTTAATTTCAATAGGTTAAAAAGGGTTTAAGTGCTAATGTTCATAAGTGTAACCCATTCGCACAACTGGATCATAAGTGTTGACCAACCATGCGAATGGGTCCCAATCGCACGATTGGACATGAGATTGAGCCATTCACCCGAATGGCTTATCAGAATGATCTATTCCACCGATGAAAGGGTGCGAATGGTCAGTCGACCGACTGAGACTTAGTCGTTATGAAGGGTGCGAATGAAAGGGCACGAATGAGTCAGTCGACCGACTATGACTCAGTCGGCCAACTGAATGCGACGACGCTGGGCCAATCGCACGACTGAGCCTCAGTCGCCCGAATGAACTGAGCGAATGAGGCCAGTCGCCAATTGAACTCAGCTTCAGTATTTAAGGGGGCCATAGTCGATCGCATTTCACTCATCACCCTCAATCGCTCCTAAATCGCACAATGTACCGTTACTCTACCGAAATTGCTTTAGACCTTGTTTCCACATCTTTATTGATATCTAGACTTGCGTTGACATTTATACAGGTATAAACAATGAAATCACACCGGAATCAGAAGAAAGCAAGCCTTAATTGTGTGATATTTGACTGAAACAAGAATCAGACCGTAAATGACCTAATAACCAACTGAAACTATGCAACATGTTAAAACTAAGTCTAATAGGTCATTAGTTAAGAGATTCCGTGTCTAAAGAGCCATTATACCATGTTTAATTTCATGAATTGATCAAGACTCGAACCTCAATCGATTGAACAGTGGGTCATGCGATTGGTCGTCTAGGTGAACTTCAATCGCACGATTGAGGCTGCCGAATGGGTCAATCAGCCGAATGTATCATGCGAATGAACTCAGTCGGCCGACTGAACCAATCACAGACTCAGCCAACAGATTGAACTAAGTCACATGTCTCATTCACCCGAATGACTCAGTCGCATCAAAGGACAACCGACTGACTTCAGTCGCATGATTCATTCGTACGAATGAATCAGATTGAATTTAACTATACACTTTGAACTAAGTTTGATGTATGACTTACTAATGGTTCCGTGTCTTGTGTTTCAGATAAATGGCTGATAGACGGTCCATTAATCCAAAGCACAATATATGTGCTCATTTGGACCATACGACTCGGAATGGGGCCGAGTTTACAGAGATTATTGTGTTCCTTCGACGCTCTCGGATACATAAAGCCATATCCACCCGTGTACCCTTACAGTCATTACATCAGGCTTTCTGGGAGAATGCCTCCGTAGATCGTCACGTGAGCCTTACAGCATACGGAGCTCCATTCATGGTCATGATATTGAGATTACAGCAGCGGACATCCAGAGAGTACTTGATTTTGGACGATACTGATCACCCCACCAGACTACATCCATTTACAGTAAGAGGTTTCTTCCTCAGGATTAAGTACGCTGGGGACATCCTCAGGTGTGCTCAACAAGAGCAACCTGTGTCCCCAGTATAAATACTTGGCGCATGTGATCTTGAAGTGTATTGCTTCTCGAAGGGGTGGGTTTGACGACCTGTCACCACCCGATTGCCTGAATGCCTGTGGCACTAGTGCTTGAACGACCCTTTCAGCTTCTTGAGCATGATCTTATCGTATCTGGTGGAGAATCTGGAGGCCAAAGGGAAGGAGGGTTTTTGTATGTACCCTAGATTTCTACAGCTGGTCTTCAACGAGAAGCTGCCATTACTTCCCAAGGAGAGCCATGATGCGGTTGCCCTAGAGATTATGGATGACACGACTTTGGGTCCCATGAGAGTGTATCAGGGAAAGCAGGTAAAGCCCCAAGTAAAGAGGTTGATCGACCATCTGGCCAATGAAAGATATGTGGTGCCAGGTAGACGCAAGTGGCGTCATGATGACAACGATTCAGATGATGAGAGGCTATCGCTCCTAGAGCATGATTCAAACGATGATAACAGTGGGGATGCTGGGGATGATATGCCTGTTCCAAGGAGGGGCGCAGCTTTAGATGCTATACCCCCAGTATCTGACCCAACAGGCGACATAGCTGAGTCTGCAGGTTTCTACCGGGACATCATACCTGATAAGGAGGAAGAAGAGTCGGATGAGGAGCCCTTGACGAGGATTGTGGGAAGCAAGGTTGTTCCCACAGAGTATGGACTCCGGGCGGTTGGTGAACGCCCCAGGGATTCGGGAGAGATGACTGCAGATCCCAGCTATGCTCCTGAGTCAACTAGCCATGTTCTAGGGAGAGCATCCACCTCGAGTGGATCGAGGAAGAAACGAATGGCTCAGCCCCACGGCCAGAAGAAAATGAATAGAAGACTCACCTTCGTCACCACCATAACTACCACCACCACACCTCCCACCACTGTACGTATGCCAACCACCACCACACCTCCCACCACTGTACATATACCGACCACCACCAGATCTTTCACTTCTACATCACCTCCACTATCTCACAGACCCAACCCTATCTTCACCATAGCCACCACCACCACCACTAGCCACCAAGCAGGACCCTCATCCCATCCCACACATATATATGGATCTCCTCTACCTCCAATTGGAGTAGAGGACCAGCTTTCTGCGATGAACCGGATGGTGATGCATTTATTAGCTGCTGATGAGAGAAGACTGCGTAGATTTGTCAGCTTGCAGATCTCACTGCTGCGCAATCACACCAGATCTCTAAGCAGGCTAGGCTGATCAAGGAGCAGGCCCAGCAAATGGCTGCTCAAAGCCACGAGATCACCCAACTCCAAGAGCATAGAGTCACATCTATTAAGAAGATTGAGGAGTTGGAGAATGCTAAGAAAACCATCATGCTCAAGCTTAAGGGATCTAAAGATGAGCCTCTGAAGATTAAAGAGGGAGATGATAATGATGGTGATGATGATGATAAGGATGATGATGAAGATGATGATGATGACACTAAGGATGATGAGGAGATGGAGGACGAGAGGACAGAGGAGAGGAATGAGGATGATGAAGAAGAAGGAGGGGATGCAGCTGCATCTACCTCTACTCAAGGCCAGGATTGGAGATCCAAGAAGAAACAAGACTAACCAGCTTCCTCCTCTGCTCCACCAAGCGATGTCCCAGTGATCCAAGACAAAAGTAATGATTAGATGTCTATGTATTTGATTACTTCTGTACTTGAACCATGTATTTAAACTTATCTATTCGATGTTTACATTAAGATTAATGTATTTCTCTGTCTTAATTATTAACTAATGTTTGCTGTGATGAATGTTTTAAATCAAGCAGATCCTGATCTCCAAAGAGATGAATACGATATTGCTCCCCTCCAACAGGTCAAGACTCAACTGACGTTGATTCTTGATCTGCAAGGGATCGTCAGAAGGTCGGTGAGTTATACCCCTGAAGAAGGGGAAATAATTCATAATCTATCAAATGAGCAACAAGCTGAGATCTTCAAGTTAATCCCGATGATTGTGAAGGATGCTCCAACGTGCGACTCGACAAGTGACAAAGAGCTCAACCGTTGATGAATAGAAATAGAAGATGTCACTGCCGAGCACTACCCTCAGTATGCTGACAATCAGTGAAATGTGGTTCCTAATCTGGGTGAATCCCTTGTCAGTGATTCATTTGAGGTGTTAGACAAAATGGAGCAGGAGTCAGAGAAGACGGAGGGAACGGCCCAAGCTTGAAATGATGATGTTGATATCCGAAAGGCTGAGTGGGCTGCATGTTTTGAAGAAGTTAGAGCCCAACGTGCTACACCTAAACAAGACGCCTACACCAAACTCTACAGAGTCAAGAAACATAATAAGGTGTCGGGCAGGATTATAGCATGGGCATATTTTGAGGACGTTAACGTATATGCATTTAAGAGAGAGAAGGGCATAGAGTACTTTAGATTTACACATGATCTAAAGACTATACCAGTTTTGAGCTCAACCAGCTGGCCAAACTAAAGCTGTTGTATGCTGACCCGCGAAAGATGTCAGGCTGGTTTGAGGCTGCCCTAAGGAAGGAGTCCCACACCAGTGGGTTAACTTCAGACCCCAACAACCAACACGGTCCATCAGAAGGTCTGAAGTTAATGCCATTACTGGAAAACCAAGATAGTGTTGAAGTGGAGTCCTCCGCGCACGATATCTAGAATCCCACTCAGGGAAATGCCACAGGACTTCACTCCACACTTTAAGTGGTGGTACTACGATTGGAGGATAGGAGAAGCGTCATAGTCCTAAACAAAGAGAGCCAAATGGATACTATCAGGGTATTTGCCCAATGTGACTAACCAACTTGTCAGCTAATGATGTCTACACTTTATACAATTCGCCACTGTTCTATGATACGCAGGATATAGTACAAGCCCTCCAGTTCCAGAATGTCATAAGACTCTGTTTTGCATTTGAGATTCATGCAGGAGTCACAAAAGAGGATAAGTACAAGAAGTATGAGGAGGTAACAAAGAAAACAAGACATTAGAGAGATCTAGGTCCAAGGGGGAGTTTGTTGATACATGTATGTCCCTAGATCATGATATGAATGTAATAGATCTTGTTTGTCTGATTCTGATATAATGTTTGGAATGATTAATGAATGATATTGATTGTTTGTTATTTATAATGTTAAATATTTCATTAATGATCGATGTTGAATTGGTTTGTGGTTGTTTTGAATTGTTACACATAATGTTATATTATTTAATACACTCAACTTAACAAATGAAGTTTGTTAGGATCAGTGATCTAAGTTTGATTAATTAGAGTGTATTGCAGCGGAATTTGAACAAAGAATTAAACAATTCACAAGACAGAATTGATATTCAATGTAACAGTAAATGGTTATACAAAGAGAGAATTCTGCAAAAGAAATATTTCATTCATACACTTTCATGGTGGCTCAATGTCACACGTTACAACTAGGTCAACATTCCTTATATAGGAAATGTGACATCTGCTGATGTCACTTGATAGTGACATCTAACAGAATTATTCAACCTACTTAACTGTGCAAACTACTAAAAATGTTCTCAACTACTGATTACATCTCAGAGAATGCTAAGTACAAAAACATAAAACTACTGAAACTATAACTACTGAAAAGTAAATTACAAGTACAGAAAGGAAACCATCACCACTACTGAAGCTAATTACTTCAGCTGTTGTGACAACTACTGATCACTTTGGTCTTCAGTCTTTGTCTTCAGTCTTTGTTCTTCAGTACTTTACTTTCAGACTTTGTCTTCAGCTAATAACTTCAGACTTTGTCTTCAGTACTTTACCTTTAGACTTTGTCTTCAGTACTTTTACTTTCAGACTTTGTCTTCAGTACTTTACTTTCAGACTTTGTCTTCGGCCCTTGTAATGAGCTGATGTATTCAGCTGTTGAGATCTTCTTCAGCAGTTGTAATGTCTTTGGGACTTAGAGGTTTTTCTGACCAGGCTCATTGGTTCTTTTGGTCTAACAAACTCCCCCTGAACCAATGCAGCCAAAACCTCTAAAATTATTGATGATCCCACTTATTCTTGGTAGAAACACCCTCTTGATCAGCTTCAGAGGTAATCAGTTAAGCACAGGCCGAGAAAAGGTTTCTAATCTTTTGATTGGCTAAGTATGGAAGGGAACTCTGTCTGGGGAAACTGGACATAGAGTCTTGTCCCAACCATGAAACCTAATTCCCATTAATGAGTCTATAAGACTCACTAGCATAGGCCTCAAGGAGAACAACTTGTTCCTCCTTGGTGAGTTCTTCTGCTTCTCTCTCAACGAAGAACTCTGGGCCATAATACTCAGACAGCTATCTCACTGTCTTTCAATTTTTCAACTCCACAGTTGTTATCTCTCTGTAAGCAAATTCATCAGGGTGAGAGCCTTCAAGCAACAACTAGAGTTCACTCTTCTGAAGATCTTCAAGTCTTTTGTATAACAACCCCTTCTTGATCATTTTGTTCTCAAGAATAGATTGAGGGGTTGTCTTGGAGTTGTGAGCTCTCTTCAATTCTTCAATGATTTCCCAGGGTGAGACTACCATGGCCAACGTAATTGCAGGATTCAAGGTCTTCTTCAGTTGGCCATGATATCTACTTGGTATATCCTTCTTATGAATTCTAGAACTTACCCTGGGGTCTGGCCAGATCCGCACTCTTCTCTTTGATGTTGAAAAGTATGTCTGAGAGTGTACAGCCTCAGAGCCTGTTTCTTCATTTCTTGAATGGATGAGGACTGAGGGAAATCCTTTTCAACTATCTTGAGAAACTGCTCATCGTGCTACTTCTGTTGTTCTGCTTCTTCAATATTTACCTTCACCATCTGCATTTGCAACTCAGGTGTAATCAGTTGTTGACTTCTGTGCTTAGGTGTTTTAAGGTTGAGAACAATAGAGATTGGCAGACAATCTTCATCATCATCCTCTTCTTCATCTTCTTCTACCCTCAACACCCTTCTCCTCCTTCTGGGTGTATCACTGGGTAAGGTTTGAGGTGGTTTTTGGGGTAAAGGAATTGGTATTGTGGGTTGAGTTGTGGGTGGCTTTGGTTTAGGGATAGATTGGGAGATTTTAGAGATAAGGGTTGTGTTTGAGTGGGAGTGTGAGAAGACTGACTTAGCATTTTGGGGGTGAGTTTGGCTTTGGAGAGCTTTGCCGTTTTAGTTCTCTTCCCTCCACCGCTTCATCCAATGCTTCAATGATCAACCCTTTATTATAGCCTCCAGCAGAGCAGATTTTGTTGGTTATCTCCAAGATACTGTCTCTGGACCAGGCCTTTATCTCTATCAATGATCTTCCAAGGTATTTGGCAATGAATCTGATCATTATCTCCAATCTTTCCCTTTCCAACACACTATAACCAGCCCATCTAGCTTGAATCTCTTCTATTTCTAGCCTTCTAATCTCAGTGTCTAGTGTGGCTGTGTCATGACCTTGTCAAAAGAGCTGATCTATAATTTTATCCATGGATCTTCTATGAGCTTCATCAGCATCTTTGACAAGATCTTCTAAGGATTTATCTTCATCAGCTTTTGACTTAGCACTTTTCTTTCTTTTATATGTGATCAGCTGATCTTCCTTCTCTTTATCTGTGATCAGCTGTTCTGAGATCAGTTCTTTCTCCACCTCCTTCTCTTTTGCAGGTTCTTTCTCATCATCAACTCTTTTTCTTTTCTTTTTTTTCACTGCCTTAGACTTGGAAGTCTCTCCCTTTTTGGTTGCATTGGGATCAGGGGCTTGAAATGCAGAAAGAGATTTGTGAACAACATCATCAACGAGGGTTTGTAGATTTGAGGTGATCCTCTCATCAATGGCTTTATGCACTATGTCAGTGATGATGGGAGTGATGAGAGGTAAGGACTTTTGAAAGATAGCAACCATCTGCTCAGAGGGGTTCTGTCCCTAAGAGGTGGTGCTAAAAGTAGTGGCTGGTGGCTCAGTTAAGTGTGTAGGCTCAGTGTTTGGTGAACCTTCTATCGAAGGTGCCATATGTGGGTTTTTGGGGTAGATGGACTTCGATCCTGAGACATTTTGGCTATCAGCTCTTTGAGTCTGCTCACCTCAGTCTCTAGGATGGTATTATGGGCTAATACATCATAGAAAAAGCCCAGGTCATCATCAGTCTGTGCTGAATCACCTGACCTCCTGATTGAATCTGGATGTACATGCTCTGAGTGTAGATGAGTAGAAGCATGTGCCCCTTGTTCTTGGTACTGGGGACTTCCTGCCTTAGGACTGTGTCCTTCATTGGCAGTTGCCTCTGGTAAGGTCTTATGGATGTTACCAACTTCATCCTGATTATTTGCTGAATCAGTAGAAGTGGCAGCCTTACCAGATGTTCTAACCTCCGTTTCTACACTTGGAGATTGAACATTGTAACCCCTGTGCTGTGGGTTATCATAAGCATTTTGGTCCTCCCCCTCAATGGTTGAGGTATTCCCAGTGGTAAGTGGTTTCTGGGGAGGGGGTGAGGAATGCATCTGACTCAGCACTTTAGCAACTATCAGTGTTGGGCTTTGAGGGGCGGTTGCATGTGGAGATTGGTCCAAAGCAGATTGCACCCGGGGTGAGAGGTGCTCTTCAATGGTAACCCTCTCAACTGAGATAGGTTCTAGAAATGTGGGATCCCCAATTATGGTTGCAACAGGATCCTGTTGAGAGGATACCTGTGCGGCTTCAGTAGGTTGTGTCTTGGACATAACTGGGGGGTTAGAACCAGTATGTATTTCCTGTGTTTGTGTTACAGGGGCATCCTCAGGGGACTCATCTCCCTGAGTAGCCTTTTTGGGCTTTTTGGATTTGTGTTTTAGCATCCGGGTAGCCCCTTTTAGAGTAGGGTCTGAGTTATGTCTGGAGTATACCTCAGCTAAAACAGCTGAGCAGGGACTCCAAGACCAACAAGGCCATCAGATTGTAATTGAGTCAAAATTATGGCCATCAGAAACCTGGGATAAAGTAACCATCTGTTTGCCACAGGTTTCTGAGCCAGATCCTTTAGTTCCATGAACACTATCTCAGAAAAATTTAGATTTTGGCGTTCAAAGATAGAGTACAATACCTGTTGCCATCGGGAGGACATCTGATCCCAAGAAGATGTCTTTGATGCAAGGCAGACATTCACCATATGAAAGATAAGTCGTTCAGCATCATGGAAGTGCTTTTTAACTATGGTTGTAGCACTTAACTCGCCTTCATACCCGTTATGATGAAAGACATATCAGTGGTGCCTTTTGGTTATTCTTTAACATAGGTGCCATCTTGCAAATTTAGGGTTTTGCGAATGATGTTGGGGGTGATGAGCACCTGTTTCTGGTTCACCAACGACTGGAGAGTGAGTTGGCTATCAGTCTCACCAGTTATTACAGAGACGTTGGTCCAGAACTGGGTAAGGAATCAGGGTATATGTAGGATTCAGAAAAAAGGCTGTTCGGTATTCGGAATCCACCATAAGATCGATGGCATTGTCAAACTTGTTCCAGAAAGCCGATTTCGAAAGGTAGGCAACACAGTTGTGTCGGGGTTTGAGTTTCATGGTCGCCATTGTTGAGAGAGAAAAGGCTGAAAAGAAAAAGGCTGAAAAGAAAACGACTGAAAAGAAAACGACTGAAAGTGTTGGTGTTGGCATCAGTTGTTGTGAAAACAACTGAAGACTTGGTTTTAACTATCAGACGTTTGAAAACAACTGAAGACTTGGTTTTAGTCATCAGTAGTTGTGAAACTACTGAAAACCTGGTTTTGTCTTCAGCTATGTAAACAACTGAGGACTTGGTATTAGTCATCAATAGTTGTGAAACTACTGAAGACATGGTTTTGTCATCAGCTGTTTAGGGTGAAACATCAGTTTGTGGAACCACTGAAGTGAAAATTCTCATTAGTAGTTTTCGTCAATTCTTAGCTTTTCAGCTGTTTCATACTGTCCTCAACACTTACTCATTAGACTTTGTAGCTATTTTCAGTTGTTTCATAGGACATCAGTACTTATCTGTTTTTACTGACATCAGTAGTTATAACTATATGAGCAGTTGTAACTGCATCAGTTTCTTTTAACAGAACTAGTACATATTGTGACATGGTTACTAATGATCATCAGTACTTGTTTACTAAGATCATCAGTAGTTATCACTTATTCTAGCTGCAGCATACCAAGCCTTAACACAAGGTTTTGGAAAGTTGAACTATCCAAAGGCTTAGTAAATATATCTGCAAGCTCATCAGCACTAGGCACAAACTTTGGATCAATCAGACCTTTTTCAAAACAATCCCTAATACAATGGTGTCTGATCTCTATATGTTTGGTCCCAGAGTGCTGGACTGGATTCTTGACAATGCACAGAGCTGAAGCACTATCCATTAATAATGGAGTCTTAATCTCTGTAATGCCATAATCCAATAGTTGGTTCTGAAGCCAGAGTACCTGAGATGTACAACATGCAGCAGCAATGTACTCTGCTTTAGCAGTGGATGTAGCAACAGATGTTTGTTTCTTACTCTGCCAAGAAATCAAACAGTTGCCTAGGAATTGACATCCACCAGAAGTTGACTTTCTGGTTAACTTACACCCTGCATAGTCACTATCAGAAAAAGCAACTAATTTGCAAGAGTGTCTAGTGGAATACCAAATACCTAGAGATTGTCTGCCTTGCAGATATCTAAAGATCCTCTTGACTGCAATCAAATGAGACTCTTTAGGAGCAGCCTGAAATCTGGCACAAACACAAGTTGCAAACATGATATCTGGTCTAGAAGCTGTTAAGAACATCAAGGACCCAATCATACATGTGTAAAGTGTTTCATCAATAGCTTTACCTTTCTTATCTGCATCCAGTTGTGTGGTGTTGCACATGGGAGTAGAACAGGGCTTACAATTTTGTAAATCAAACTTATTCAAAAGTTCTTTTGTATATTTTGATTGATGAATAAAGGTTCCATCAGCCTTTTGTTTGATTTGCAAGCCTAGAAAGAACTGTAATTCTCCCATTCTACTCATTTCAAACTTTTGTTTCATTAAACTTGTAAAATTATCACACAACTGGGGATCAGAGGATGCAAAAATAATATCATCAACATAAATTTGAACAAGTAGCTTATGCTGATCCACTTTCTTAATAAACAAAGTTTTATCTATGGAGCCTCTAGTGAAATTATTTTTAAGAAGAAAATTTGAAAGTGTTTCATACCAGGCTCTAGGAGCTTGCTTCAAACCATAAAGAGCCTTATCAAGTTGATACACCCAATAAGGATGTTTATTGTCCTCAAAACCTGGTGGTTGACACACATAAACCTCTTCTTTTATTTTACCATATAAAAATGCACTTTTGACATCCATTTAAAAAACTTTAAGATTGTGGAATGCAGCATAGGCTAAGAACAATCTAATTGCCTCTAGTCTAGCTACAAGGGCAAAGGTTTCATCATAATCAATATCTTCTTCTTGTGAAAACCCTTGTACAACCAGTCTAGCCTTGTTCTTGACAATAAGCCTATTTTCATCAGTTTTATTCCTAAACACCCATTTAGTGCCTATTGCACACTTAACTGGGGGTAGAGGAACCAGTTTCCACATTTGCTGCTTTTTGAACTGAAGTAGCTCAAGCTGCATGGCTTCAACCCATCCATTGTCTCTCAAAGCAACATGATAGTTCTTTGGGTCTAGCTGACTGATGAAGAGAGCATAGAAGCAGAAGTTAGACAATTGACTCCTGGTTGAGACACCAGCATTGATATGACCAATGATTTGAGACATGGGGTGATTCTTCAGCTCTTGGTATACTATAAGATCAGTGCAAGTGTTGTAGCCGGTTCAGCAGCAGCAGATGGTGATCTAGATTCTTGAAACCAAGTATTAGATGGCAAGTCAAATGATGTAGAGGAGTCAGAAATCTCATCAATATTTGTTGTGGATGGAGCTAGAAAAGCTACAGGAACATCAAGTTTAGCAGACTCAGGCAGTTGGTTACTAAACTTGAAAAGGTGAGTACTGATATCATCATCATCTTCAGTACCACCAGGTGGAAGACTTGCTGCAGAAGATGATTTATCCTCATGATCTGCAATAGCTGGAGGTTGATAAGGAACATATTGCAGAATGTCCAGATCAAACAACTCCACAAGGTTTTGTGGAATTTTATCCTTAGGAGATTCATTGAATTTCACATGCAAGGTTTCTTCAACTATCTTTGTTTTGCGGTTGAAGACTCTGTAAGCCTTGCATGTGGATGAATACCTACAAAATACCCTGCATCCACCTTAGGATCAAATTTGTGGAGTTGATCCTTTGTGTTGAGAATGAAACAAGGACACCCAAAGGCTTTGAAGAATGAAATTAGAGGAGCCAAATGATGTAGAACTTCATATGTAGTCTTCATCAACCTCTAATTTACTAACACTCTATTCTGCACATAGCAAGCTGTGTTAACAGCTTCAGGCCAAAAGGTCAATAGCAAACCAGAGTCAGCCAACATAGACCCTGCAGCTTCAATTAGGGTCTTGTTCTTTCTCTCCACTACTCCATTTTGTTCTGGAGTCCTTGGGATGCTAAATTGTCTCTTGATTCCTTTTGATAGATAAAAATCATCAAGTGTATGGTTTCTGAATTCAGTTCCATTATCACTCCTTATACACTTGACTGATAGGGAATACTGCTTCTCAACATACAACACAAAATTTATAATCGTCTGAGCAAACTCAACCTTTGAATGCAAGAAGAAAGTCCATACAAATCTGGAGTAATCATCCATAATTACCAGATAGTATTTCTTCTTTGCCATGCTCATCACTCTCACAGGACCAAATAGATCCATGTGCAGTAACTGCAAGCAGGCAGTGGACTTAGGTTCTTCAATAGGAGGGAATGAGACTTTGTGTTGTTTTCCTTTTAAACAAGCAGTGCAGGTTTCATCACAGTGGAACTCCTTTATTGGTAGACCTCTCACTAAACTATTGTGGATGAGCTGATTCTGTTTTTGAGATTAACATGACCCAGCCTTCTATGCCATAGTTTAGATTCCTGAGGAGAGGCTTTGGAGAACAGACAAGGATGACCCTTCAAATCAATCTTCTTTGACAAATCCAAGGCATATACTCTTCCAATCTGGTTGGCCTTCAGGATAGTATGATCATCCAATACCTTGTCAATCAGCCTCAGAACTGGGAAGACAGAATCCTGTACTTTTGGCTTGTGAAAAGTGCAACATGCCCTTTATCACACATCTGACTGACACTCAGTAGATTATACTTGAGATTCTCCACATGGTTAACATCACCAAATCTGATATCTCCATTAGACACATATCCTTTCCCGATGATGTAACCCTTGGCATCATTTCCAAATGAAACAAATCCCTTATTTCCTTGAGAGTAGTCATTAAGAAGAGAACTACTCCCAGTCATATGCATAGATCCTCCACTGTCTACATACCAGATGCTCCTTTGGCATGCTGAAGAACCCTGGGTTATCTGTGATGAAGATGCATTGGAGCATGAACTCTCAGTAGACTCCAGGGCCATGAGAGCTAGATTCCCAAAAGGATGTTCACCACCATGTTAACCATCACCAGCAAATAATTGCTCATTACCAGAGAGATCATCTGGTAAACTGCTCTAGTCAACAACACCAGGGGTGAAGAAGCTAGATGAGGTTGTGATTTAGATGATTGAGATGGTAGAGGCTCAGGTAAGGCTTGAGGTTGTTGTGCAATAGGAACTTGAACTTGATTGGCTAAGGCATATAATAGCAGGATATGGATATGACATTGGACCCTGAGGGACAAAATATGCAGGAGATATAGGTTGTGAATGATGACTAGAACTAGCAGGATGTTGCCCTCTGTTTTGTGGACTATTGCTTGGAAAAGTCACAAAGGGTGCAGAGGAGTTAGATCCAGTTGATCTACACTATCTTGCAAAGTGTCCAAGCCTGTGGCATTTGTGACACCTCAACTTACTCTTGTCAACACCAACTTTGATTTTGCCAGAGAGTCCTGGAAATTTCCTACCAGTTCTCTTGTAGAACTTTTGAGATCTGATATTAATCAATGCCATTTGGCTTAGAATATCCATCTCTTCTAGTCTTCATCAGCAATACCCTTTAAATCATCCATAATGAAACACAAATTGTCACTATTACACCTGATTGACTGTCACACTAACAAATGCATGATCTGAACTGTTTGAAGAGAAATCTATATGCTCGTCATAATTGCTTTCTGATGTAGCATATTCTGACTCATGACCAACCAAGGTAGTGTTCCCTGGTACAAAGTCATGAGTGAGCTTTCTGATGATGCAGTTTCCTTTTCTACTCTTTCTCTATTTCAAATGTAAGCAGTTTCCATGGAGTTGGGTGAGAGATAGGCTATCCAGATTTGCACTGGAGCGTAGGACAATGGTATATGTGTCCCATCTCTCAGGCAGTGATCTGAGGAATGGGTTGTTCATCTGACTATTAGTGTATTCATGTTTGACCATTTTCAGCTCAGAGATCAAACAGGAAAAACGCTCAAACTGTTGAGTCAGTGACTCACCTTTCCTATGAGAGAATGTCTCATATTGTTGGGCAAGGATTTCTCTGTTGTTGCTAAGACCTCATCTATTCCACCAAATTGTTCCTTCAAGCATTCCATAGGTCATGAGCAGTTTCATGATGCATAAGCCCAGAATAGATTTCATTAGGTAGAGCCATGACTAGAATACCATGCGCTTTAGCATCAATCTCAAACAGTTTTCGATCCCCATCTAAGTATTGTTCCTTCTCTTCGGAACCATTGGTTGGTTTCCGGATTTTTCACCATAGGCTTGTGTAGACCAGGTACCACAGATGTCCAACAACCTGAACTGTTAACATACATGTGATGAAGCATTCTTCGTTGCCATATGTTGTACTCAGTCCAAACCATCATCGGAGGCTTGGTTGAGGAACCGGTATTGTGAGAGTCATTAGAAGGAGTAGTCATTCTCAGATTCAACCAAATTCAATTAAGTTTTAACTGATTTAGAACAAAACACAACAAACCAATATGAACCAAGAGAAAACTCAAAGCAAATAACCGAAAGCAGTAGAAATTCAATGATCTATAACCAATTCTTGAAAATATGCTAATTCAATCAAACTCAGATATCGAAATAGCAGTTTCAATGATCAATTATTAGATTGATCAATGATTAACCTGCTCTGATACCATTGTTAGGATCAGTGATCTAAGTTTGATTAGTTAGAGAGTATTGCAGCAGAATTCGAACAATGAATTAAACAATTCACAAGAACATAATTGATATTCAATGTAATAGTAAACGGTTATAGAAAGAGAGAATTCTGCAAAAGAAATATTTCATTCATATGCTTTTGTGGTGGCTCAATGTCACACGTTACAACTAGGTCAACATTCCTTATATAGGAAATGTGACGTCTGCTGATATCACTTGATAGTGACATCTAACAGAATTATTCAAACTACTGAAACTATGCAAACTACTGAGAATATTCTCAACTACTGATTACATCTTAGAGAATGCTAAGTACAAAAACATAATACTACTAAACTACAACTACTGAAACTATAACTAATGAAAAGTAAATACAAATACGGAAAGGAAACCATCACAACTACTGAAGTTAATTACTTCAGCTGTTGTGACAACTACTCAAGTTAATTACTTCAGCTGTTGTGACAACTACTTATCACTTTGGTCTTCAGTCTTTGTCTTCAGTCTTGGTTCTTCAGTACTTTACTTTCAGACTTTGTCTTCAGCTGATAGCTTCAGACGTTGTCTTCAGTACTTTACCTTGAGACTTGTCTTCGGTACTTTTACTTTCAGACTTTGTCTTCAGTACTTTACTTTCAGACTTTGTCTTCAGACCTTGTAATCAGCTGATGTCTTCAGCTGTTGAGATCTTCTTCAGCAGTTGTAATGTCTGTGGGACTTAGAGGTTTTTCTGATCAGGCTCATTGGTTTTTTTGGTCCAACAAAGTTCTCATGTGAATGGCCCATGCGAATGGACCCTATGCATGAATAACTTCATATGAATGACTCAGTCGCACGACTGAACCAGGAGACTGGATCAGTCGTATGATTGTAACATAAGATTGGCTCAGTCGCACGACTGAACACTCAGTCATGCGGATGAATCAACCATATGGTTCAATCGCACGACTGAACCATACTAATGGTTCAGTCGCACGAATGAACAATACTAACATATAAATACAACCCAATTCATGAAAAAAAAGAGAGCATTCATTCTATTTCGACTCCAGACGTACCCTAGCCGTCCAGAAGCCTCCAAGTTCATACTCCAAGTTCATAGAACGTTGTAGATTGATTTCTAATTGATTCTTAACGTTTGATTCAATATTTTATTGATTCTACGTGCGTTCTCACTAATTGGATCACCAAACAAATAGGCTTCCGCACTATTTGGTTTGGTTTACACGTTAATCATTAGGTATTTCATTCAAATACCAGGTCCTAACACAAGTCTTAGATTCAAGATTTGATTTGAACATTTTCATCTTTTGTTATGCTCTATGCATACGATGAACATGATTTTGAAATTCACCTGTTGATTGTTATTCTTCTTAGTTAACATGTTCATTGTAGTCGAAAATGATCATCATTCCTTAAATCAAGTCTAATTTTGAGTTCTCCTTTATTGACCTAGGGTTTTATGTTCTTTATCGGTTCAAAAGTCCGACATTTTAGGTCACAAAATTTAAAGACTTTCACCTTTTGTTTGATACTATTGTTGTAGAGAATCAAAAGTGAGGATTGATTAGATGAAACAAATCGTAGAACACAGGTTGGTAATGGTGATAATGATTGATGAAGAACACTGAGTTTCGCTCGTATCACTTTAAAGTCTCTAAAATTTGATAAGTATTAAATGACCTTTTGAAATTTCATTAAATAGTCAAATAATGGCTTTTACAAATTTTTACAACTTTCAGAATCGTTAGGACTGTTTAGGTACAGAGTACTAACTGATTTACGTGTATACCAAATCAAATAGTGCGGAATCCTATTTGATTGGCGATCCAATCAGTGAGAACGCAAGTATAATCGATCTAAGAATGAACCAAAACATTAAGAACAATTGTCAGATGATTAACTATGATCTATGAACTTGGAACAGGTCTTCTTTGGTCTCTAGATGGCTAGGGTACGATTGTGTGCATAGGGATTTGAATTGTTCCGTTTTCCACAAATTAAGTGGTATTTATAGGTTGGGTTTTCCATTCATGCGACTGAACCATTAGCATGGTTCAGTCGTGCGACTGAAGCACGCGGTTGATGCATTCGCAAGACTGAATATACAGTCGTGTGACTGAGTCAATCTCATGTAATAGTGATGCGACTGATCCAGTCTCCTGGTTCAGTCGTGCGACTGGTTCATTAGCATGAGGTAATCATGTGTATAGTCCATTAGCATGGTCCATTCACATGACAACTTCACATGATTAAGTTTACATATGTTTCTCAATCATTATAGACCAAGAATTATGTAAACAACCACAAACCAATATAGTTAGTTCACTATGTATCACACAATAAACAAGGAAATATTAAACATTATATGCATCAACCACACATTGTATTTCATTACTACCCACTCAGTTACATATATGTAAGACATGAATGACATTTTCCATTAAGCTCCTAAACTAGGTACATATGTATCTACAAACACCCCCTTGGACCTAGTGTACATAATTGTCTAAAATTTTTCATCAACTCTTCAAACTTCATCTACTTCTCCTCTCTTGTAGCTCCTGCATGTATCTCAAATGCAAAACAAAGCCTTATAACATTTTGGAACTCGAGAGCTTGTACAATGTCTTGCGAATCATAAAACAGTGGCCACCTGTACAATGTGTATACATCATCAGCAGACAGGTTAGTCAGCCACATTAGGTCAAATACCTGAATAGTATCCATTTTGCCCTCTTTTTGCAAGACTATAACAGCTTCACTGTTCTCTAACCGTAGTACCCCCCCCACTTAAAGTGTGGAGTGAAGTCTTGTGGCATTTCCCTTAGAGGGATTCTTGACATTATGGGCGGAGGACTTCACTTCAACACTATCTTTGGCTTTCCCGTAATGGTATCAACTTTAGACCGTCTGATGTACCTCGTCGATTGTTGAGGTCTGAAGTTAACTCACCTGGTGTGGTACTCTTTTCTTAATGCAGCCTCAAACCAACCTGGCATTTTCTTAGGTTTAGCATATAACAACTTCAGTTTGGCTAGCTGGTTGAGCTCAAAGCCAGGGAGAGTCTTCAGATCATGTGTGAATCTAAAGTACTCTATTCCCTTCTCCCTCTTGACAACATAGACATTTAAATCCTCAAAATATGCCCACGCTATAATCTTTCCTCACACCTTTAGATGGTCTTCACTTTATAGAGCTTGGTGTAGGCACTTGGCTTTGGAGCAGTGCGTTGGGCTTGGATCTTAGCAAAACAAGCCGCCCATTCAACCTTTTTCTTATTGACTTCAGTGTCTGAGGCTTGGGCTTGATCCTTATTCTTCTCGGACACTTATTCCATCTGATCTAGTTTTTCAAACGTATCACTGACGAGAGTGTCACCCAGATTGGGAACTACATTTCCCTCTCTGTCAGCATACTTTGGATAATGCTAGGTTATGACGTCTTCAATCTCTATTTCATCCACATCATTAAACTCGTCGTCACTAGCCACGTCAACGGTAGGGGCATCCTTGTCAATTTCATCTGGATTTAGATGGAACATCTCCGCAAGTTGCTCATCAGTAAGGTCATGAATTGTTTCTCCTTGTTCAGGAGTATAACCCACAGACCTCCTAACAATCCCTTGCAAATCAAGTATCATTGTGAATTGAGACTTGATTTGTTGTAAGGGAGCAACATAATACTCGTCTTGCTAAGATGGTGATCTTGCGTGATTTTAATATTTAACACATCAATCATTTGTCAATAATCAAGACAGTTAAATAGCAAATATATAAAAACATTAAGTATATAAGTTTAATACATGATTCAATTACATTAGATTTAAAATTACAAAAACATCTAAACATTACTTTATCCTAAATCATGTGCTCTTCTACAGACGGGGCTGAGGACGAGGCTCCCTGATCCTGTGCCTTCTTGGAGCATCATTCTCTGGTTGTGTGGCAGCCGATGCACCCGCATCATCTCCTTCCTCATCATGTCCTCCCTCTTCCTCTCCTGCTCCATCATCACCTCCTCCTTCTGTCTCATCCTCATCATCATCCTCATCGTCCTCATCCTCATCATCATCATCACCCTCTCTGATTTTAAGAGGCTCATCTTTAGTGCCTTTGAGCTTGAGCATGATGGTCTTGTTTGTAGTCTCCAACTCCCTAATCCTTTTAGCTGATTCGTCATTTTGCTCCTTGAGTTGGGCTATCTGCTGAGCTTGCTGAGATATCTGCTGAGCTTGGGTAGCATTAAGCCCGCAAGCTGACATAGTTAAGCAGCTATCTCTTCATCAGCTGCCAATAGCTTCAGCACCATTCGGTTGAGTGCCGACAGCTGTTCCTCTACCCCAATGTGGGGCAAAGATGATCCTGTAGTGAATGATGGGTGGGACGATGGCCTAGCTTGGTGGCTGGTGGTAGTAGTGGTGCAAGTGATGAATATGGGTAGTGGCATATGAGTGGGTGGAGTGGTAGTAGGTGGAGGTCTGGTAGTAATGGTTGGTGGAGTGCTAGTAGTGGTGGTGGGTGAGGTAGTGGTGGTGGTAGTTGTGGTGGTGGTGGGGGAAGAGGCAGTGATCAATGTGTACCTCCTTCTCTCGGGTTTCATCCCATGGGGCTGAGCCATCCTCTTTTTTCCTAGAACCCCTCGAGGAGGATGCACCCCTGGGATGTTGGGCAAGCCTGGGGTGTAGGTAGGATCAGTTGTAGTCTCCCCAGACTCTCCCGGGCGTCCTCCAACCGCCTGAATGCCTCACTCGGTTACAACCACCTTGCTGCCCACCGTTCGAGTCAATGGATCCTCATCCTCCTCGTGGAGATGTAACATCTGTCATCATCATTACCACTGTCATCATCATCACCACTGTCATCATCATCTGAGCCCTAGATCTGTAGTGGTGATCACCACTGTCATCACTCGTGGAGGTGTAAATCTATAGTGGTGGCCCTAGATGGTGTGGGGCCAGTGTCTCCATCATCACCACTGTCATCATCATCCGAGCCATCAGTGGGGAGCACAATCTGCTTGGTGTCTGAGTTGCTTTCATCGTGGCGCCACTTACTTCATGCCAGCGCCACGTAGTCTTCACGGGCCACATGCCCAAACAGTCGCCTGACAGGGGGCTTCACCTGCTTCCCCCTGTACACCTTCATCCTTCCAAGGGTGGTGTCATCCATGACCTCGAGCACCACGACATCCGCTTTCTCCTTTGGCAGTGAAGTGAGCTTCTGGTCAATAATCATCTGCATAAAGCGAAGGTACATGCAAAATCCCTCCTTGCCTTTCAGCTCGAAGTTCTACACCAGGTAGGTGAAGAACATCCTAGAGAAGCTGAATGAATGGTTCAGCACCAACGCCACATAGGCGTTCTGAATCTGGTCCGACAGCTTATCGAAGCCTCCCTTCCTTGAGGCAATGCTCTTCAGTAGCACATGGGCCAAGTACTTAAATTGGGGGCATAGGTTGTTCTTGTTGAGCACACCTATGTTGATATCCCACAAGTACTTGGCCGGCAAAAAACAACCTCGTACAGTTAGTGGGTGTAGTAGTGTCGGGCAGTCAGCATCATCCCCAAACTCCAAAACTATCCTGAGATCGTCCTTAGTGATCTCTATCGCCTGACCAAAAATGGAGCTCCTGATACAGTGGGGCTCTAAGGACCTGTCAATGACAACACTTTCCTAGAAAGCCTCCTGAACTGAACGATACGAAGTGCACAGAGTCGATATAGCATGGAAAATCCTCAATCTCAATAAGAATGTAATAATGCCAGAGAAATCAGCCACGTTCCAGGACGTCAGATACAGATGAGCACAAATGTTATGCTTCGTGCTCATTGTCCAATGACTAGCCATCTGTTACACATTGTAAATAAACGTCAGAGTGTGTCAACGAGTAACAACTTGATACATTGGACTTGAAATCTTCTATTCTATCATATGAATGAACTGTATGACTGAAATCTAGTCGTGTAGTGAGCATGCCATTGGTCTTAGTCGTATGCTATCCCATGTGTTTACACCAGTTGTGCGATGGAACTCATATGCATGGTTCATCGTGCGATTGAGCCATTCCGCCAGCTCAGTCGTGCGATTGAAATTCGCATGACAAACTGTTTTTCAATTCAAATTCAAATTTTGAGAAAAATTAATGTTAGACGTCATGGTTGGCTCATTAGTCTCGCAAATGATCGACATAACACCTAATAACCTTTAATTGAACAATGTACTTTGTTTTATTAGTATCTTAGGAAAACTAAGTCTCGGTTCAGTTTAGGGCTTAAATTCGATCATTAGGGCAAGAATTGATTGAACTTTTGGGTGAAAATCATCGAGCATTACCTGGATAAACACCAGCAATCATTAGATGACAACAATCAGTAGTTTAGAATAGTCAAACGAAAATCGGGTAGCGTAATGGTACTTCGTGCGATAAGGTGAGCGATTGGGGGTGAATAGGAGTCTGTGACCGACTCCCCCGCCTTTTATACTAGTGTTTCTTTCAGTCATGCGACTGATCCTAGTCACACTTTTGATTCGTGCGACTAAGGATTAGTCGTGCGACTGTCACATTCGGTCACTTTTAGTCGTGCAACTATGTGTCAGTCGTGCGACTGTCTCATTCGGTCACCTCCATTCATGCGATTGGTCTTCTTGTGAATCAATCGTGTGAATTACACATGCTTATGGTCCAATCGCACGTCTAGTCAATACGTGTGCGTTAGTCATGCGATTGGACTCATACGTATGGTCCAATCATACGGCTTGTCCATACTCATGGTCCAGTCATGCGAATGGCTCATACTTATGATTTTGACTTTACGACCATTTGACACTTAAGCCTTTCTTTTAACACTTGATATAACATTTCGAGCATTCGATCATCACAGACATGACCATTTTAACTTACAAAACTTTTGATCACCTTAACGTGATCATTTTACCATTAGAAAAAACCTGTTTGGTCACCTCAGGCATGACCCTTTTTAGTGATTAAATCCCAGACAGAATTTCAATGCATAGTCTGATGTTTGACAACTAAACTGACAAAAAAATTAAACAAATAAATCAACTAGAACTAAAAGACCAAACTGATATATTTTTGTAATTTTGTGAGAGGTGGAAATCCTATGATACATATCTAATAGATTTATTTTTCGAACAATACAGCTTCAAGTTATTTTGACCATAACTGGGATGATTCATTATGGAATCATACAACTAACTCAAATCATCTGAACATGTTATCAAAATCTTTTGATGCTAGATTCTTGTTTTCATTTAAAGTCATTAGCAAGTCTAGGAAATCATACTAGTGCCACAAGATGCACACAATGGTTTTGACTTTCAAGAGTTGCAGCCATGATAATTGTCAGTATACTTGTCCTCCTAAATCCATACACAGACTTTTGACACAGATTGGTGATGATTTAAGGTTTATTTATTTCAACAGGCATTTGTGGATCCCACGCTTATATGGTAATAAATGTTCCTTAGGAGATTTTTGAGCGGTCTACTGGTAGTATTCAAGAAGAACTATTCTTGAGCTTTCAAAGAGATGCTAAGCCTCAGGTCAGTGCCACCACATAGTAGAGAGGCGCAACCAACAATGAATTATAGAATATTTAGGTTATGCTTATCCTCGGGTCAATGCGACCGCACAACAGAGAAGCACACACCCTATCTTCTTGTTTGAGAAACTATATTCTTTTTGCACACACCACACCAACAACAAAAGTTATTAGCTTGATTGCTTTTTGCATTTTTCATGTGCTTTGCTCATTTTATGGTCATCCGCACACATTTGTGGCATTTATTTTGCTCGTCACCCCTTATTGGAACTTTGTTGATTGTGTTAACCAGGGACAACATGTTAACCCACAGCTTGTTGAACAATTTAGTTTGAACTTGAAATCACCAACGAGGTCTACTAATCTAATGTGTTGAATCTACCGACAATCATCTAATGGTCTAGCAACCTCTAGGTCACTTTCTCCGTGTTACCTTAGTAGTCGCTACTTTAACTATCATTTTTCCTTTTATGGTGCTTAGACTTCTCTGACTTGTACATCGAATTTTGTATTTTAAACAATTTCATTCTTTTTAAATCCCAAACTATTTGTTCCTTTGTACTATCATTTTCCATTGTCATTGAATCAGTATCACAGATACGATCTCATTTCTCTTAGCTAGATTGTCCTCCTCCCTCGTTTTTATTTGTATTAAAATTAAAACAACTAAATTTAATATTAACTAAACCTATTCTCCCCCTAAAATTCTAAAACCGAAAATGTTTTTGCGTTTAGAATTTTAATAGGCGAAGAAATAAAATAAAATAAAAGCTTAAAAGTAAAACTGAAATCTACATGTCGGACTAAGTACTCATCGCCAGAAATCACATCACTTTTCTTTTTAACGTCGTTGACCTCTAACAGATATAGAAAACGTGGTTTATCAAAGGCTTTTGTGTAGAGATTAGCACGTTGAAAATCCGTATTTATTTTAACAACATGGATAAAATGCTTTTCAAAACAATCACGTAGTATAAAGGGATATTTAGTTCCGATGTGTTTGGTTTTAGGATGTTGGACCGGATTTTTAGTTATGGCTATAGCAGCAGCATTATCAACATAAATAAGAGTGTTATAGAATTGCAAACCGTAAACCCACATTTGCTATTGAATCCCCATGATCTGTGAACACCAACTTACGGCGGCAACATATTCAGCTTCATAGGTTGACAGAGCAACCGAGGTCTGCTTCTTACACTACCGGCTGACTAGTCTTCTCCCAAAGAATTGACATCCCGCTGATGTTGACTTGGAGTTCATTTTGCAACCGCCGTAATCCAAGTCACTATACGCTATAAGCTCGAAAACATCATCATGAGGATACCACAAACCGAGTGTTGGGGTACCCTTCAGATATCAACAAGTCCTTTTAACTCCGATGAGATGGTTGACCTTCGGTTTCGCCTGATATCGGGAGCATAAACACGATGCGTACATGATATCTGATCGTGAGGTGTTGAGGTACATGAGAGATCCGATCATTCCTCGGTACATGGTAACATCAACTAGATCGCCACTTTCGTCGGGTGCCACATCGTGGTTTGTAGCAAGTGGGGTCCCTGCTGCCGAAGCATTCTCCATATCGAACCGACTGAGAATATCACCTACATACTTGGTTTGATGTAGGAAAATTCCATTAGGTGACTGATCCACCTGTAACCTAAGAAAGAACTTCATTTCTCTCATGCACTCGTCTCAAATTCTTCCTTCATTACTGCTTCAAATTCTTTACACAATTCTTCGTTTTTGGACCCGAAGATTTTGTCATCAACATAGATCTGTACAAGCAGTAAGTCACCATCCTTTGCTTTGATAAAGAATGTACAACCAATCACTCCTCTTCGAAACCCGTGTTTCACAAGATGAGTCGAGAGCTTCTCATACCATGCTCTAGGGGCTTGATGAAGCCCGTATAGAGCCTTGTCCAGCTTTTAAACTCTATCCCAATGATATAGATCCTCAAATCCCTTGGGTTGACTGACGTACATTGTCTCTCGGATTTCCCCATGAAGGAATGCACTCTTCACATCAAGCTAATAAACTTTAATCTTCATATACGATGCATAGGCTAGGAAGATACGCATGGCTTCCATTCTTGCCACTGGTGCAAGGACTTCATTGTAATCAATTCCCTCAACTTGTTGAAATCCTTGAAGTACTAGTCGAGCCTTGTTTCTGATATTGACCCCTTGGTCATCCTTCTTGCATTATAAAACCCATTTAGTGCCAATGACCTTAGCACCTTTAGGTCTATCCACCAGAGTCCACACTCCTAACTTCTTGAACTGAAGAAGTTCTTCTTGCATGGCACTCACCCAAGCCTCATCATTTAAGGCATCGCTTACATATTTTGGCTCAAATTGAGACATAAAACATCGATAAGCACCATGGTGAAGGTACCCTTTTTCCATGACTGAGGCATAATCAGCTGAATATAGCTGATTTCTTGTATGTACTCCTAATTGTACATCCCTTATGACATTGTCAAGAGGATGATAAAAATTTAGGCGAGATCCAGGAGTGGTGGGTACAACTACCTCATTATCCAGATTGTGAACCACAGGTTCAGTATCCGACGCAGTGGGAGTATAGGGTTCTGAAGTGTCAGAGGCATCAACATCTGATGCGTGAGTACTTGTAGTAATAGGAACCTGTTCCTCCTGATCCACTAAACGTTTTCCACTTGTTCATCATCAAAAGGGGAGTCACTTACCTCCAGTGCTCCCCTTGAGTTACTAGAAGACTGACCTTATGAACCAGATGTTTTCGAGACTAGGGGTGGTGTGTTTAAGACATCATCTTTGTCAATAGCTCATAATCGAAGAATCTATCATAATCGAAAAAGAATGTGTGTCCTTTTCCCGCAAGGGGGTGGTGAATCTCTGAACGTCGACGTTGCACCACACTCATACTTGACCCGTTGAGTTGTTGTAAACCCTTTTGTTCGGTATGTTGTATCCTACAAAATTACCTTCTTTAGCCTTTTAACTGAACTTTCTTGAGTGATGTTTCTTCAGTAGTGTACATGGTCCACCAAACGGTTCAAGATACTCCAGATTAGGTTTACGTCGTTGGAGCAACTCGTAACACATTTTACCATGTCGTTTAACCACCATGACTCAATTCAGAGTGTAACATGCATTTGCTATTGCCTTGTTCCAGAATTGGATAGGTAGTTTCGAGTCTGCTAGGATCGTCCTCGCTGTCTCTATCAAGCTTCTATTCTTCTGTTTAGCAACTCCGTTTATCTGTGGAGTTTAGGCAGATGAGAACTGATGTACAATTCCCTTTTCTTTGCAGAATGCCTCCATCCATTCATTCTTGAATTCTGTACCGTTTTCTGAGCGAATCTGACGTACTTTTAACTTGTATAGAGATTCCAATGTGGTGACAAGGTATTTGAACGAATCAAGTGTTTCTGATTTGGATTTCAAAAACATTACCCAAGAGAATCTAGAATACTCATCAATGACTACATAACAATACAGATCTCGAACGATGCTCTTGTTGCTCACAGGACCAAACAAATCCATATGTAGAAGTTCGAGAGGCAATTCAATATAGTTGACGTTCTTTACCTTGTGAGACTTCTTGGTCTGTTTCCCTTTCTTACACGCCACACAGAAATTCGGAAGTTCAAAGTTTTAGACATTAACTCCATTGACTAAATCATTCTGAATGAGATGATTCATCTTCCTTGGATTTATATGTCCCATTCTCCTATGCTAGAAGATGGATTCCTTCTTAGTTGCCTTTGACAAGAAGCATTGTACTTGATGATCGGTTATGGAGACCTTTGACATACCCAAGACATATAAGTCATTATACCTTGAAGCTGATATTAAAATTTGGTCCTCCGGAGTGATTTACTCCTTTTTCAACATGTAGCACTTCTTGTTATCAAAAACAACTTTGAAACCTTTATCACAAATCTGTGATGCAGAAAGTAAGTTATTTGTTAGTTGTTGAACAAAGTTGACCTTGTCAAACTTAAATTTCTGATTTCCCACTTCTCCATGTGCAATGATGTAACCTCCTTTATTTCCAGCAAAAGAAACATGTCCTCCTTTAATCTGCTTGATGTTTGAGAGGAGTGACAGGTTCCCGATCATGTACCTGGATGCTCCATGATCCACAATCCTAGTGTTTGTGATAGCACTATAACGAACACCCTACACATTCAAAGGAACTTATTAGTGAAGGTTTGGCACCCAAGCCTTAACTGGCTTGCGTAACCCAAAGGAATCACACATCATAAATTTAACCAACTGCCCATTTGAGGGCGAGGGCATATCATTCTTCTTACTGCTCTTAGTATCAGACATTGGATTTGACTTTTCTTTCCACAAACCAGTTTTGTGCAAGACCTATTGTGATAAACAAACGACTAGTTTGTGGATTGAACTCTAGTTTCATTATTTCTTTTAGGTGGAGTACTAGAAGACCTTTAGAAGAAATCTGTTTATTATCATGAAGTTCAATTTTCTTTTGTGGTGTCTGATACTGAGGACAATTAGAAGCAATGTGTCCTCTCTATCCATAATTGTAGCACGGTCGACCTTCTACATGTCGGGAAAGACGTCTTTGTGGGGAAGTTGTGAGACCGGTGTGACTTTGGGCTTGTTGGGTTTTAACTCTTCTTGTTTATATGTTTTAACTTCTTTAACAAATTTACCTTTTGAACGGTTGTAACATCTTGTGCCTTTTGTTTTTTCAGACTATTACGTGGAGCACATGGTTGGGTACTTAGTTTAGTCAGTTTATGTTCAGAACTAGATGTGGTGGAAAATAACTCTACATTGACCATTTTGAACTGTTCATCGAAATTCAAAATCGGCATTTTACCCTTAGATTTCAAAGTGTCCTCCTTTAGTTTGGTGACAGATTCCACCATTTGACATGTGGAATCTAGAGCACTAATTAGAGGAGTGGTCACCACATGTTCCTTAATAGGATTGTTATTTACTAGTCGACATTTAGTATTTAACAAAATCTCATGTGGTCGTGGAACCACTTTGTAACCTAATCCCTCCCTGTTATTTTGTTATTTCACTAGGTTTTTAACTAGAAGAACTAGTCCAACTGTGCAGTTTTTGTTCTAATGAATTTACTTCGACTTCCAAAACTACTTTTTCCTTTTTAGTTTGTTCAAGGGATTTTAAATAGAACTTAATGTCATTTGCTTGGTTAAAAGCCACAAATTTGGTTTCCCTAAGTTGTTTATTTAACAGTTCTATTTTCTCTTTGTAACTATGCTCATTTAGTTTTAAAATGCAATTTGCTTCTGTGCACAGTTGCAAATCCTTTACTAAGCTATGGTTGTGATCTAATAACCTAGCAAATTTCAAATCTATGCTTTCCCTAAATTTATTACATTCATAACAAGCATGAGTATTAAACAATTGGCCTTTAGTACTTACCTGTGAAGATTCAGTTGAATCCACCATGAGTGTAAAGGTTGACTCTTTAGCTGCTGGAGATTCTGAACATGTCATTTTGGTATATTCTTAAATCAGGTGTTTTACCACTGTCATAGTAAGTTCAGTTTCTGACTTTGCTAGTTTAACCGCGATATCATCTTCACTTTCAGTATCGTCATCCAACACCTCGACATTTGCAATGTTAGATTCTCCCGGAGGGACAAATTTGAAGCTCCAATCTTGTCCTTCGTCAGCTTGAGCAGTCAAGGCCTTTGTCTCCGTACTAGACGAGGTAGCTCCACCTGTTGGTTTGTCCTGATGGTTAAAAGTAGAGAACGGGTTGCCTTTACCTGTCTTCTTGGGCTTTACACACTCACGTTTAAAGTGCCCCTTCACTCCACAATTGAAACACGTAACTTTGGACTTATCGTAACCAAAAGTAGGGTCTTTAGTGGCTATCAAGTTCTGTCCTGTGTTCTTAACAAACTTTTAAGCTCTCCGCACAGCACTTGCCAACGCCCACATTATGTCCATTCTTTCAAGCTCGTTCTCATCGACTTGTTCGTAATTTTCATCTGCTAGATGGGAGTCACCAATCTTTCCTGCAACCAAGCCATCATACGAGTGAACAACAACTACCAATAGATCCATATGTTCTTTAGCCATCTCCATAGTGATATTCCCGTGGTTGTCGGTCTTGAACTTTGTAACATTAGCCTCAGGTGCAATCTAATGGGTACTTGATGTCCCAGATCTATCATACCCTAAAGCTATGGTTGGTGAAGGAGTAGCTGAACTTGAGACAAATGCAGTCTGAAGGGGTGCTCCTGAATTGGCTGTTGTGGGAGAGGCGTTGTAGAGTGAAGGATTTTGGTCACATGTTCCTTTCTGCGACCTGTATTTCATCCTAAGTTCCTCCTCCTTCAATTTTAGTATGAAATCGTTTATGTCTAATTTTTCCAACATACTATTTTGTCTCAAATTAGATACAAACGAATCCCACTTCTATGGTAAGCCATCTGCCAAGCTAGATACCTTGTCTTCCATTGACGTTGTGACTCCATGAATACACAGCTCACTCATGAGATGATAGAACCTGTCGATTACATCATCCAGACATTCTTTACCTATTTAAGAGAAGTTGTCAAACTCCTTGTTCAAAGCTTTTGCCTTTAGTTCTTTTAACGAAGCATTTCCGTCATAGCGTTTTTCCAAGGCTATCCAAAGCATATCCTTTGGAATAGACTGAGCTAACAGGACATAAACCTTTTTCTCTACATTATATTTCGCCTTCTAGCTATCAATCATCCCTCCTAAGGACAATTTTACACCATCAGCACCAACCGGCATGTCATATCCTGTTTCAATTGCTTCCCAAAGGTTGGGATCAACTCCATTGAGGTAGATCTCGAAACGTTACTTCCAATGTGGGTAATCATCTAATGTTATTAGCTTAGTGTTTTGTTATGATTCCCAGTCTCATTCTCCAAATGCAAGAGGTTCTGGATCCGTGCGTCTCCACCAGCAGTGAATGTGGAGTATTGTTCTACCATCTCGTTAACATTAATCTTTTGAAATCAAATACTTCACTTGTGCGAATGGACCACTCGTGCGATTGAACATATGTGAATGAGTCAATCTTGCAAATGAAGAGTGCTCATGAGTTCAATCGTGAGATTGGATTCCGTCATGCGTAAGGAGAGTGCACTTGGAGTCTATGCGAATGATGTTGGTCAGTCGTACGAATGAACAAGGTGACTGAGTTCAATCGTGCGTATGGGAGATGCGAATGGATTCAGTCGTGCGACTGAAGGCTGTTGTTTTTGTAAAAACGAAGATTTTGAACACTTTGACACAAAAAGACGAATTACTCACGAACCCTAATTGCCGTATGCCAAAAAACATTAACTTTTTGACCTGGAGAGGTCGAAAACACTGTTTGACACAAAAAGATTAAGTTTTTTGAGTGAAAAACATGATTTTTATATCAAAATCGATTGAATCACATGCAAATCAAGAGCCAAAGCTCTGATACCACTTGTCAGGACCATTTAGGTATGGATTACTAACTGATTTACGTGTATACCAAACCAAATAGTGCAGAATCCTATTGATTGGCGATCCACTCATTGAACGCAAGTATAATCGATCGAAGAATGAATCAAAAAGTTAAGAACAATTGTCACATGATTAACTGCGATGTATGAACTTGGAACAGGTTTTCTTGGGTCTCTCGATCGATAGGGAACGATTGTGTGCGTAGGGATTCAAATTGTTCCGTTTTTCCTCAATTTAAGTGGTATTTATAGGTTAGGATTTTCCATTTGTGTGACTGAACCATTAGCATGGTTCAGTCATGCGACTGAACGATGCGGTTGATCCATTCGCACGACTGAATATCCAGTCGTCTGATTGAGTCATTCTCCAGTCACAATTGTGCGTCTGATCCAGTCTCCTGGTTTAGTTGTGCGACTGGTTCATTAGCATGAAGTATTCATGCATATGGTCCATTAGCATGGTCCATTCACATGAGAACTTCACACGATTAAGTTTAAACATGTTTCTCAATCATTAAAGAATAAGAAATATGTAAACAACCACAAACCTATATAGTTAGTTCACTAAGTGTTATCACACAATAAACAATGAAATATTAAACATTATATGATCAACCACACATTGTATTTCATTCATACCATTCAATTACATATATGTAAGACATGAAAGACATTTTTCATTAAGCTCCTAAACTAGGTACATATGTATCTACAAGGACAAATGCGGTCAATTTTTAATTACACTATAGCAAATGCAGAAAAGTTTTGTTCATCCACATATGTGTACTGTTTTAAATGCAGAAGTAGAAAATTTGGGAGCATTTGTTTCATTGAAGCAAATGTGAATGAATAAGGTCAATCAATATTTTGCTCATTGTAGCAAATGCGGTTGAACAAAGTTAACTAGCATTTGTTCATTGTAACAAATGTGGTTGAACAAAGTTAACCAACATTTGTTCATTGTAACAAATGTGAAAGTATTGTTACGCACATTCAAGAATCCGGATGAGTAAAAACAAATGCGGCAGTGAAAATGTCTTCGCATTATCAAATGCGGTAGAACACTTTGTCCGCATAGGCTTTTATAACAAAACCTTTTGTATTCTTGATTGACACAAAAGCGGTAGAATAAAATCCTCATCCACATTAGTTGTCAATGACATAAACAGATACCCGCATTGGTTATATGCATGGGTTACCTTCACCACTTTAACCAATGCAGTTACCCACATTAAATTTGAATTTAATCAAAACCTAATGTTTCTGTTTTTGGTTTTTCTTGTTATGAAGAGTTGTCTTTGATTGAATTGTGTCTTATGAAGTTGTTGGCTGTTGTTGGGGTTGTCAATTCTTGCTTCGATTGACTTGTATATCATAAGTAATACAAGTTTCCTATTTTCTTACTGATCTTGGCCTTCTTATGGTTCCAAGAGTCTGCATGAGCTAAGATACTATAGTATAACTTCTGCACCAACACAAACATTCTCTTTTTGATTTGATTTGAAGTTTTAAGATAGTAATTTAAGAAAGTAAATGACTATACAAATTGATAAAAAATTAAATTACTCCCCTTAAAGTTTATACCACATCTAGATAGAAAGTTTAAAGGTTTAAAACTTTTAAATATGAATTAATTTGAATTTTTGTTTTTCGGATTTAAAAATGAAGAGAAGTATACCTTTTGTTGGGATCATATCAATCTTAAATTATACATGTGCATTCTTTTATGATAAGATGGACATGTTTATGAACTTATTGATTGAAGGTATGTTTGTACTCTTAAGTTCATACATGGTTGATATTTAAATGCATGTGATATTTATCATGTTTTGGTTGATTTGGTTATTCAACATGTACCTCACACACATAAGCATGGAATGATCAACCATCCTTATGTAATGCATGGCAGAACTTTTTCACAACTTTCTTGACCAAATTAGTTAAGTTATGAGATCTCATTTTTACTTATCGTTATTGGGATTCTTTTACTTTGATACTTTTCATGATGATCCCTATTGGGATTCTTTTCACTTCACTTTGGAAGGTGATCCATGATTGGATTGTTTTGTTCATTCACATGGAATGTATTGTTACTGTAGATTCATCCAATTTGGATGTGTTCCTCATTAGGAATCTTTTGTATCAATACATCTGCACTATGTGCTTGTTTCTTCAAGTCTTTTCTTAGCAAAACAGAGATGAAACTTGATGTCGGTGAAAGGGATTCATAAATTTTCATTACCTAGTGTGTTTAGGTTACTAAACACACATACAGTTAGATAAGACAATAAATACCTATACTCCCACATAAGAGTTTTAGCACTGAATAACATTTTAATTCATCACAGCATGTATCTTCTCTTCAAAGTTGAGTCTACCAAGATATCTGGTAAGTCATGACAGTCTTTCAAATTTTAAATTAATCACAGTGAATGATATAACGACTGTAATTATATCATTTCCCATAATCATTCTTTTGTTCATCAAAATTGACTTCTTTTTGTGATTTTCTATCTTTTTTTATTAAATTGTTTTTGATGTTTTTATTTTATTCAAGGTTAATCATGCCAATTGATTGAACTACGTATTCAAACCTACTAGGTTCAAATGCCTTCGTTAATAAATCAGCTAATTGATTTTCAGTTGGAACATGAATCGATTTGATTAATCATTTTTCAGCATAATCTCTCAAGAAATGATATTTGATTTCAATGTGTTTTTGTTTTTTAGTGTTGAACTGGATTATTGTAATAAAAACAGCTCTTGTGTTGTCAATGTGAATTGCGGTATGCAAGAAGTTAAGACCATAATCAAGCATCTGGTTTTGAATCTTGAGAACTTGAGAGAAACAAGCTGATGCTACAATATACTCAACTTTTGCTGATAAAACAGATACGTTTGTCTGCTTCTTGCAATGCCGGGAGACCAGTCTGGGACCAAGAAATTTACAACCGCCAGAAGTGGACTTCCTGTTGATGTTGCATCCCTTATAATAATTGTTAGTCAAGGCATAGAGATTGAAGTCTCCTTCCTTTGGATGCCATAAACCAAGAGCTGGCTTGCCCTTAAGATATCCGAATATCCTCTTGACAGGATTCACATGAGATTCCTTAGGCTCAGCCTGATATGTGGCACACACACAAACACCAAACATAATGTCAGGCCTACTGTCTGACAGATACATAAATGAACCGATCATAGATCTATAGTCAGTCCGATCCACTGATTTGCCTTGTGGATAAGGTCCTGTCTTCACTTCAATATCAACGGTGTTTGGATAGACTAGCAGTCAACAAAGTGGAATTTCTTCAACATTGTTTCCATATGTTTTGACTGATGGATGAAAATTCCATCTGCTGTTTGTTGGACTCACACTCCAAAAAAGAATGTGAGTTCCCCTATTGCACTCGTTTGAAATTTTGAATGCATAAGGTCTTCAAAATCATTACAGAGTTGCTTGTTTATTGAACCAAAAATTATATCATCCAAGCAACGTGTCTCTTCCTCTTCTCTTTCTGAAAAGAGTCTGATCAATCTTTCCTCTTTCATATCCATGTTGAAGAAAGAATGATGATAAAGTCTCATACCACATTCTTCGAGCTTGATGAAGACCGGACAAGGCTTTGTGAAGCTTGTATACCCTCTGAGGGATATCAGGATCTTCAAAGCCATGTGGTTGCCTCACAAAGACTTCTTCAGCAATCTTTCCATGCAAGAAAGCACATTTCACATCAATTTGTTAAACATGACACTTCATGGATGCTGAATATGCAAGAAAGATTCTTATTCCTTCTAATCTAGCAACAAGTACAAAAACTTCATCATAATCAATTCCTTCTTCTTGAGTACACCCCTGTGCCACTAGGCTCATTTTATTTCTTATGACAATCCCTCTATCATCAGTTTTGTTTTTGTACAACCATCTTGTACCGATAGGTATTGTCCTTCAGGAAGATCTACTAGTTGCCATACTTCTTGCTTCTTGAACTGCAGCAATTCTTCGTGCATTGCTTCAATCCAGCTACTATCTTGAAAAGGCTCGTTGATGTTTTTGGGTACTGTTTGACAATAAAGCATGAGAACAAACAGTTGTTTGTAATAATTGACTTGCTTCTTGTTACCCTTTCATTGACTTCACTAATAATGCTTTCCTGTCGATGATTCTTGTGTATTCTAGTGGTTGGAATTTAGTCACCAACAATGGTTTCATCAAGATTTGAGACATTCTGTTAATTATAGTGAGAGGCACCTTCATTTTGTATTGTTGGGGAGTTATGAAGACAATCAGACTTTATTTTAGTGACTGCTTCAGCATTTGTAGCACTTTGAATGATTCCATCATTTGAGATTCATTCTGTTTTAACTGGAGGTGTAGTTTGATTTTGATGTCTAACTTTAGTTGATTGGTCTTCTGAAGGTGTTAGGACCAAGCTAGGACTAGCTTCAGTGGGATATCTTCATCCACTTGCACAGAAGAGGTAGGAATCAATGGAAAGTCATCTCTTCTTTCTACACCTAAAAAAGGTTCATCTGGATGTAGGTTTCCTGCATCAGATAATTGAAATTGATCAAAATATTTTGTAAATGAGTCAATATCAAACAACCAGTCGGGATAATTTGTTGATTTAGGAAATGAGTGTTCTTTGAATTGAACATTTTTTGATTCATCAATAATGTTTATTCTAGGATTAAACACTCTGTACGCTTTTGAAACAGAAGAATAACCTACAAAGAATCCTTCTTTAGACTTAGCTGAAAATTTTCCCAAATAGTCTCAGGTGTTTAATATTAAGACAAGACTACTAAATGACTTGAAAAGTCTAATAAATGGTTTTCTATGAAAAAATAGTTTATATGGAGTCATGTTGCTTTCTTTTATAATCAGAGTTCAATTTTGCACAAAGCACGATGTGTTAATTGCCTCTGCCCAGAAGGTAATCGGCAATTTCACATCGGCTAGCATTGTTCTTGCTACTTCAATCAGTGTTTTATTTCTCCTTTCAGCTACCCTATTTTGTTGAGGAGTTCTAGCTGCACTGAATTGATGAGCGATGCCTTTGGTTGCACAAAAGGAACTCATGTCTTCATTTTTAAACTAAGTTCTTGTATCACTTCTTATTTTTTTGTTCTTATGATCAAGTGGTTTCCAATTTTTGTGATAAAGTGTTTTATTATTTGGGATGCCTCATTTTTATGAAGTAAGAAGAAAACCATGTAATCTTGTAAAGTCATCAATGATCATGAAACAATACTGTTTTTTGCACCCTGAAAGGATCATACATGCCAATTCAATGGGTGATTTGATGATTGCTTTGCTAGAATCCCACAACTCCAAGAAGAAATGTGGATGAAGATCCTGCTCAAGAAAACCAAGTATTGTCTTCCGCATTTGTCAATGCGAAAGACATAAAACAAATACGGACAAGTATTTGTTCTTCTGCATTGACAAATGCGGAAGACCAAGTATTAATGTGGACAACACTTTGCTCATCCGCATTTGACAAATGCGGATGACCGAACAAATGCGCAAAAGTATTTGTTCATCCGCATTAACCAATGCGGATGACCAACATACTAATGCGGATGATCAAGTGAAGAAATGCCGATCAAGTCAACTCATCCGCATTTGCCAATACGGATGAACAAGCAAAGATGCGGATCAAGACTTAGACTAGTTCTGATGTAATAGGTCAGGGGTAGTTTAGTCATTTTGTGAAAGGCATCTTGTTTGCCTATAAATAGAATAGATAACCTCGTACGTGTGGTGATGGCTGATAGACATAGAGAATTTTTGTTGTTGTTTATTCTTTGTGATCAATCAACTTTCATATTGTTAGAATCTCAGCCCTTGGTTTAATCGATTGAACAGATATAGCAGCGGATAGCTCAGAATTAGACAAATTCAAACAAGAACATTTGATATAAAACGATAAGAGAATTTGTTATAGAGAGAGAAATATCCGACAAAAGGAATATTGCATTAAGATTGTCGGCCTCAAAGGCACGATTACAGTGAGTCATCCTTCCTTATAAAGGAAAGAGTGACGTAGGCTGATGTCACTTGAAAGTGACATGTAACCGTTTGATAACAACTGATGTTCAACACTACTGAAGATGTCAACAACTGACATCTTCTTACAAATGTTCCTAAGTGCTAAACATCTTATTTACAACTACTGAAAAACATAAAACTACTAATACTACAACAACTGAAGAACAACCTCTTCAGTTGTTTACAAGTACTGAAAAGAAAAGTAAACAAACTACTGAAAGGAAAGAAACTACTGAAGAAGAAAAACTATCACAACAACTGAAGAAGCCCTCTTCAGCTGTTGTCATCAGCTGTTAACATCAGCTGATGTCTTCAGTACTTGAACATCAGACTTTGTCTTTCAGCTGTTGATCTTTAGTCTTTGTCTTCAGTACTTGTTGAAGTCTTCAGACTTTAGATCTTCAGCTGTTGTCTCAGTCTTTGTCTTCAGTACTTCAGACGTACTTCAGCAGTTGTATTCTTCAGACTTTGTAGAACAGCTGATCAGGTCTTCTTCAGCTGTTGTGATGTCTTGTGGGACTTAGAGGTTTCTCTGATCAGGCTCATTGGTTCTTTTGGTCCAACAAAACTCCCCCTGAACCAATGCAGCCAAAACCTCCAAGTTATTGACGAGTCCCACTTATTTTGGCAGATAGATTGGTCTTTTTATCCTCTTGATCAGATGAGAAGTGACCCTTTTTCAGCACAGGCCTGGGAAGAAGTCTCTGATGATCTGTTTGGCATGATATGGTTGGGAGCTCTGTATTGGGGACTTGGACACCGAGCTGTTGCCCCAACCATGAGATCTACTTCCCGTGTATCAGCCTATATGATTCCCTGGTGTAAGCCCTTAAAACATGATTTGCTCATCCATTGTCAGCACCTCGGGCACACCATCAAATAATCCTTCTCGGCCATACACTTCAGATATGTACTTGGCCTGTTTTCCATTTTTGAGCTCAACCGTGGTTATTTGTCTATAAGCAAACTCATCTGGATGAGTCCCTTCTAAGAGCAGGTTGAGCTCTTCTTGTTTGAAGTTTTCAAGTCTTTTGTAAACCAGTCCCTTCTTTATAATTTTGTTCTCTAACATCTTTTGAGGTGGTTGTTTGGCTTCATAGGCTTTCTTGAACTCTTCAACAATTTCCCAAGGGGACACTACAAGAACCACAGTGATGTCTTCGTCGACAACTCTCTTCACTTGGCCCTTGTATCTTGAAGGAATTTCTTTCTTGACAATTCGATGTGCCACCTTCTGGATCAGGCCATATCCTTACTCTTTCCCTTTGGTATTGAAAGGTATTAGCAAGGGTATACAATCTTAATACTTCTTTCTTCACACTGATCATTGAAGAGGATGTGGCATATGCTTTGTCAATGCTTTTCAGCATTTCCTCATCATGTTTTTGCATCTGTTCCTCTTCAATCTTTATCATTACATCATGCATTTGAGAAGCAGGAGTGATGGACATTGGTTTAGCCTTAGGCAAAGTAATGACTGCAGAGAGTGGCAGTCTGTCTTCATCCTCCTCTCATCTTCATCAGGCCTCAGTACCTTTCTTTCTTTTGGCTAGGTACATCACTGGCAGTGGGTTTTGGGGTAAAGGATTTGGTTTTGTGGATTGGATGGTTGGTTTAGAGGGTAAAGGGTTGTTTTTGTGGGTTGTGGAGATAGTGATTTTGAGGATTGAGGCTTTTCAGACTGTTTTAGCATTTTGGCTGTAAGGGAGGCTTTAGTAAATTTTGTCAGTTCTTTTTGATTCCCAACCCCAGCTTCATTCAGTACCTCAATCACTAAACCTTTGGAGTATTCTTCAGACGAACAAATCTTGGTGGTTATTGCCAAGATGTTGTCCCTGGTCCAGGCCCTTATTTCCATTAGAGATCTTCCCAAGTATTTAGCTATAAATCTGATCATTATCTCCAGCCTTTCTCTTTCTAAGGCATCATAGCTAGCCCATCTTGAATGGATCTCCTCTGTTTCCATCCTTCTGATTTCGGAGTCTAGTTGTTTGATGTCAAAACCCTGCCTATACAACTCTGCTCAATGATTTTCCATTGAACGGTTATGGTTGGCGTCAGCTTCTTTCACCATATCCTTCAGCTCCTTCTCCTTCTCAGACTCTCCTTTTCTCTTTTGATATGTGACATGAAAATCTTTTGACTTTCATTCACTGCAGCTCCCTTCACACTCTCCTTCTCATTCTCATTTACAAACTCAGATTCTTTCGCCTTCTCCCCATCTATCATCCTTTTCCTTTTTCCTTTAATTAACTGACTCTCCCCCTTTTTGGTTGCATTGGATGCAAGGTTTGAGCAGTAGAAATGGATTAGTCACCAACTCCTCCACCAAGGGTTGTATTATGGTAGGAAGCCTCTCATCAAGGGCTTTGATCACGATATCTGTGATCATGGGAGTGATGAAGGTAGGGATTTTTGAAGGGTAGCAACTGATTGATCAGGATGGTTCTGTTCCTGAGAATCAGTGCCGAAAGCAGAGGCGGTGGCTTGGAAGTAGATACTGGCTCAGTGTGTAGGGGACCTTCAGAAGAAGGTGCCATCTGTGGGTGTATTGTGGTGGCAGATGGACTTGCATCCTGAGACATCTTGGCCAGCAGCTCTTTGAGTCTGCTAACCTCAACCTCGAGAATGGTGTTTTGAGCAACTACATCATAGAAGAAGCTCAGTTCATCATCATTGATACTGAATCACCTGACCTCCTGACAGAGTCAGGATGAACATGCCTTGAGTGTAGATCAATGATAGCATGTGCCCCTTGTTCTTGGTTCTGGGGACTTCCAGCCTCAGGACTATGTCCTTCATCAGCTGTTGCCACTGATGAGGTCTTAGAGATGTTACCAACTGCACCCTGGTCATTTGCTGAGGCAGAGACAGTGGCAGCCTCACCAGAAGTTTGCACCTCCTTATCTACACTAGAAGATGAAACATGATAACCCCTGTGTTGTGGGTTGACAGAAGCATTTGGATCCTCCCCTCAGGTGTTGAGGCTATTCCAGTAGTGATTGGTGTCTGGGTGGGGGGTGAGGAATGCAACTGTGTCAGCACCTTTGCAACAATTATCGTAGGGCTTTGAGGGGCGGTTGCATCAGGAGAGGGTGTGGAAGCAGTGTGCACCCGGGACAGGTGGTGCTCTTCAATGGTAATCCCCTCAAGTGAGGAGGATCCCAGCAGTGTGGCTTCCCTTGAGTGGTTGCTTCAGGTTCCTTTTGAGAGGCAACCTAAGCGGCTTCAGCTGGTGGAGTCATAGTCTCTACTGGGGGGTTATTTCCAGCAGAGATAACCTGCGTTGGTGCAGCAGGAGCATCCACAGGGGACTCAATTCCCTGAGTAGCTTTCTTAGGCTTCTTCTTTGTGGTTTTGGAGGGGACTTTGGATGTGGAAGTGGAGGCTGTGGGTTCCAGCTGCGTGGGTTTGCGCAGCTTGGCAGCCTGTTTGAGAATTTGGTCAGTGTTGTGTCGGGAGTATACCTCCGGCAATACAGCCAAAGCAGGGACTCCCAGACCAACTAGTCCCTCAGCAGAAAGCTGATTCTCTATTATGGCCATTATAACCGAGGATATAGTATCCAACGTTAGAAAGTGTTTTGTGGCCATATCCTTGAGTTCAAGAAAAATTATTTCAGAAAAGTTTAGTGGTTCTTGTTCAAGGATAGAGAACAATACCTGTTGCCATCTGGAAGACAGTTGATCCCAAGAGGAAGTCTTCGGGCCAGGCCAACATTTACCATATGAAATATTAATCGTTCAGCATCTGGAAAATGTTTCTTCAGGATTGTTGAAGCACTAAGATCACCCTGATATCCATGTTGTCCAAATGAAAGATCAAGTTGGCGCTTAGGATATCCAACAGGGTAGGCAGCATCATCTAACAGTAATGTCTGGCGGATGGTAGCAGTAGAGATGACCACCTTATGCGAGTTGATAGATGAATGGATAGATTCTCCATTAACGGTCGCATTCATCCAGAACTGACGTAGCGAATCGGCATAAATGATTGGATTTAAGAGGAAGCCGTTTCAGTGGGGATTGGACCATAAGATCTATAGCAGTATCAAATTTGGTCCAGAAGGGCGATTTTGTGAGGTACGCAACACAGTTGTGTCGAGGCTTGAGTTGCATGGTCGCCATTAATGAAGATGAAAGGTTTTCAGAGCTTTTGAAATTTTTAGGTCGTGAAAGAATGAAAAACTCTGAAAGAGGGATCAGGTAAATATAGAGTACGGGTTAAGAAACGACTGAAGGTTTTGGTGTTAGTCATCAGTATTTGAATCTACTGATGACGTGGTATTAACTTTCAGAAGTTTGAAACGACTGATGATATTGATGTGGTCAGCAGTTATAAAACAACTGAAGACATGGTGTTTACAATCAGACGTTGAAACAACTGAAGTCTCTGATTTAGGCATCAGTAGTTTTAAAAACTACTGAAGACAAGTTGGACTTCAGATGTTGAAACAACTGAGGACTTGGTATTAGCCATCAGTAGTTGTGAACTACTGAAGACCGTCGTTTTGCCATCAGTTGTTGTAAACAACTGAAGACTTGGTGTTAGTCATCAGTAGTTGTGAAACTACTGAAGACATGGTATTGCTTCAGTTGTTTATAAAGAAACAGCAGTTTGTGAACTACTGAAGAGAGAGTACTCATCAGTAGATGTCGTCAATTCATAGCCTTTCAGCTGTTTCATACTGTCCTCAACACTTACTCATCAGCCTTTTTTGCTGTTTTTAGTTGTTTCATAGGACATCAGTACTTATCTGTTTCTACTGATTTCAGTAGTTGTAACTACATCAGTAGTTTAGAACAGAGAAAGTACAGTACTTAAAGCATTTAGCCTTCAGTAGTTATAAAAACTACTGAGAGTAAAATAACGCATCAGTACTTATATGTGACATGGTTACCAATGATTATCAGTAATTACTGAGATCATCAGTAGTTGTCACTTATTCTAGCTGTAGCATACCAAGCCTTAACACTAGGTTGTGGAAAGATGAACTATCCAAAGGCTTAGTAAAAATGTCTGCAAGCTCATCAGCACTAGGCACAAACATAGGATTAATTAGACCCTTTTCAAAACAATCTCTTATAAAATGATGTCTAATTTCTATATGTTTGGTCCTAGAGTGCTGGACAGGATTTTTGACAATGCAAAGAGCTGAAGCACTATCCATTAATAATGGAGTCTTAGTCTCTGTAATGCCATAATCCAAAAGTTGATTCTGAACCCATAGTATTGGGATGTACAACTTGCAGCAGCAATGTACTCGACTTCAGCAGTGGATGTAGCAACAGATGTTTGTTTCTTACTCTGCCAAGAAATCAAACAGTTGCCTAGGAATTGGCATCCACCAGAAGTTGATTTCCTGGTCAACTTACACCCTGCATAGTCACTATCAGAGAAAGCAACTAATTTGCAAGAATGTCCAGTGGAATACCATAAGCCTAGAGATTGTGTACCTTGCAGATATCTAAAGATCCTCTTGACTGCAATCAGATGGGACTCCTTAGGTGCAGCCTGAAATCTAGCACAAACACATGTAGCAAACATAATATCTGGTCTAGAAGCTGTTAAATACATCAAGGAACGAATCATACATCTGTAAAGGGTTTCATCAACACCTTTACCTTTCTGATCAACATCCAACTGTGTGGTGTTGCACATGGGAGTAGAACAGGTTTACAGTTTTGTAAATCAAACTTATTCAAAAGATCTTTTGTGTATTTAGACTGATGAATGAAAATTCCATCAGCTTTTTGTTTGATTTGCAAGCCTAGAAAGAACAGTAATCCTCCCATTGCACTCATTTCAAACTTCTGTTGCATTAAGGTTTGGAAATTCTCACACAATTGGGGATCAGAAGATGCAAATATAATATCATCAACATAAATTTTGAACAAGTAGCTTATGCTGATCCACCTTCTTAATAAATAAAGTTTTATCTATGGAGCCTCTAGTGAAATTATTCTGTAGAAGAAAGTTTGATAAGGTCTCATACCAGGCTCGAGGTGCTTGTTTCAACCCATAAAGAGCTTTATCAAGCTTATATACCCATTCTGGGTGCTTATTATCCTCAAAGCCTGGTGGTTGACACACATAAACTTCTTCTTTGTTGTACCATATAGAAAAGCACTTCTGACATCCATTTGAAAACTTTAAGATTGTGGAGTGCAGCATAGGCTAAAAACAATCTAATTGCCTCCAGTCTGGCTACAGGGGCAAAGGTTTCATCATAATCAATACCTTCTTCTTGTGCAAACCCCTGCAACCCAGTCTAGCCTTGTTCTTAACAATTAGCCCATTTTCATCAGTTTTGTTCCTAAACACCCATTTAGTGCCTATTGCACACTTACCTGGGGGTAGAGGAACAAGCTCCCACACTTGCTGTTTCTTGAACTGAAGAAGCTCAAGCTGCATGGCTTCAACCCATCCATTGTCTCTCAAAGCAACATGATAGTTCTTCGGCTCTAGCTGACTGATGAAGAGAGCATAGAAGCAGAAATTGGACAACTGGCTTCTGGTTGAGACACCAGCATTGATATCACCAAGGATTTGAGATATTGGGTGATTTTTCAGCTCTTGGTAAACAATCAAATCTGTGCAAGTGTTTGTAGAATCTTCAGCAGCAGCAGATGTTGATGCAGATTCTTGAAACCATGAAGATGGTGGCAACTCAAATGAAGTTGAGGATGCAGAAATCTCATCAGCATTTGTTGTGGATGGTGCGGCTGGAGCTACAGGAGCATCAGGTTTAGAGGACTCAGGCAGTTGATCACTAAACCTGAAGAGGTGATTACTACTATCATCATCATCTTCAGTAGTAACACCAGGTGGTGAACTGTTGACAGGAGCAACAGCAGGAGATTGATAAGGAACATATTGCAGTATGTCCAAATCAAAGAGCTCCACAGGGCTTTGTGGAATCTTGTCCTTTGGAGATTCATTGAACTTGACATGTAGAGTCTCTTCAACCATCTTTGTTCTGCAGTTGAAGACTCTGTATGCCTTGCAAGTTGATGAATAACCAACAAAGTACCCTGCATCCACCTTAGATCAAATTTCTGGAGGTGATCCTTTGTGTTGAGAATGAAACAGGGACACCCAAATGCTCTAAAGAATGAAATGAGAGGAGCCAAATGATGTAGAACTTCATATGGAGTCTTCATCAACCTCTGATTTATTAGCACTCTATTCTGCACATAGCATGTTGTGTTGACAGCTTCAGCCCAAAAGGTCAATGGCAGTCCAGAATCAGCCAACATAGACCTTGCAGCTTCAATGAGAGTCCTGTTCTTTCTTTCCACAACTCCATTCTGTTCAGGAGTTCTTGGAATACTAAACTGTCCTTTATTCCCTTGGAAAGGTAGAACACATCAAGTGTATTGTTCCTGAATTCTGTTCCATTGTCACTTCTAATACACTTGACTGAGAGGGAATACTGCTTCTCAACATACAACACAAAGTTTATGATCTTCTGTGCAGCTTCATCCTTTGAATGTAGAAAGAAAGTCCATACAAATTTGGAGTAATCATCCACAATTACCAGACAGTATTTCTTTTGTGCCATGCTCATCACTCTCACAGGACCAAAGAGATCCATGTGAAGAAGTTGTAAGCAGGCAGTGGACTTTGGTTCTTCAATAGATGGAAATGAAACCTTGTGCTGTTTTCCTTTCAAACAAGCAGTGCAGTTGTTTTCACACTTGAACTCCTTCATAGGCAGTCCCCTTACTAAACTATGGTGTATCAGTTGATTCATGTTTTTGAAGTTAACATGTCCCACCCCTTCTATGCCATAGATTAGATTCTTGAGGAGAGGCCTTGGAAATAGGCAAGGATGGCCTTTGAGATCAATTTTCTTGGAAAGATCTAAGGCATACACTCTTCCTGTCCTGTTGGCCTTCAGGAGAGTGTGAGCATCCAATGCCTTGTCAATCAAACTCAGAACTTTGGATGACAGAATCCTGCAGTTCTGGCTTGTGAAAAGGGCAACATGGCCTTTGTCACACATTGACTGACACTCAAGAGGTTATACTTGAGATTTTCCACATGGTTGACATCATCAAACTTTATTTCCCCATTGGAAACAAAGCCCTCCCGATGATGTAACCTCTTGCATCATTGCCAAAGGAAACAAATCCCTTCCTTCCTGAAGAGTAGTCATTAAGAAGTGAGTTGTGCCCAGTCATATGCATAGATCCCCCACTGTCTACATACCAGATGCTACTTTGGTATGTTGAAGAAACCTGCATAAATAAACAATCAGTTAGTTTGGAGACCAAACCTTTTTGGTTTTGGGCCTGGTCTCATCAACAGATGGTGAACTAACAGGTTTATAGGACACAATAGCTTGAGGTGAAGGAGATGGTGTAGAAGAGGAATCCTTTGGCTTGGATCTCCTTTTCTGGGGTTTCAACACAGGGCCATCAAGTTGGTTAACTCTCCCCCACAGATGTTGAACCATCATTACCAGTTGTGTCTGATTCTGGGAGAGAGCTTTCAGCTCTTCAACACTTGGTGTTGGTGTTTGATGATGAGTTCTTGTGTTGCACCATCTTCTTTTGAGCAACCTCAGCTATTGCCTGTTGCACTCCTTCCTTTTTGGATTTCAGTTTGGACATAGGAGTAACAGGATTTGATGCTGCTGGTACACAACTTGGACTCAAACTCAGTTTTCATTTTAGCCAAGTTTACTTTAATTTTCTCCTTTGTTTGAGTTTGGATCCCTTTTTGTACCAACAATCATCTGTGAGATGATTGAATAGACCACATATTTCACATGGTTTCTTCTTCATCTTCTGTTGATCATCAACTAAAAAGATGAAACTACTGAAGACTTGCTCTTCAGCAGTTTAGAAGCACTTTTTGCCTTCTTGTCAACTTCCTTAGTAGGCTTCAAATCCTTCCTACTGACCGTTTTCTTCTTTTCAGTGCTGTCGTCAGTCATTAGGATTTGAACTCCAGATGTTATCCCCTGCTCTCCAGTACCCTCAGTACTTCTAGGGATAACACTTGGGTTGATCAACTCATTAATCATGTGAGTGTCAGCAGTTGAACCATCATATCAGCTGATAGGTTCACAGAGGGATTACTACTGACTTCAACTACTGATGGTGCTTTATCAAGTAGTGAATCACATGATGAGGTGGATTGGTCATTACTTTCTCCATCAGATTCTGCTCCTGCTCTTGAAGCAAAACTGTAGGAGGAGCAGTGTGATTATAACCAATTCCAACTTCACATTGGAAGCGGTTTGCTTACTAAGAAGCATTTCAAAGCCCTTGCAAGATTGTACCCATCGATCATACTCTACCTGGGTGACAGCAAGAGTATCTTTGAGGTCTTTGTACTTCTCTAAGAGTACATCCTCCCTAGCCTTATCATTAGAAATTTGGCATTTTAATTTGTAAATCTCATCAGTTTTCACTTTTAGCACAGACTCAAACTCAGCTTTATTTTTGGAAATTATTTGTTCTAGCTCTACATTTTATTGATTAAAGCCACATTTGCTTCTCTTATAGGGCAAATGCTGCTATGCAAGTTTCAGAACATAATTTGGCCTTAGCCTCAGAGGATACCTGTGATACCTTTGTTGAAGAGGTACTTGAAGATGATCCATCAGAGGATTCCAAAGCCATGAGAGCTAGATTTCCAAAAGGATGCTCACCACCATGTTGACCAGCACCTGAGAACAGTTGTTCATTACCAGACACATCATCTGGTAAACTGCTCCAGTCAACAACTCCTGGTGTGAAGAAGCTGTGTTGTTGAAGTTGATTAGGTTGATGAGATTGGGATGGTTGAGGCTCAGGGAGTGCATGTGGTTGCTGAGCAGTGGGTGCTTGAACCTGGCCTGGTTGTGGCATGTAATAGCATGGGTATGGATATGGCATTGGCCCCTGTGGAACAAAATATGCAGGAGATTGTGGTTGATGATGATAACCAGAATTGACAGGTTGTTGCCCTCTGTTTTGTTGACTATTGCCAGGGAAAGTGACAAAGGTGCAGGAGAGTTAGATCCAGATGATCTACATTCTCTTGCAAAGTGCCCAAGACTGTGGCATTTATGGCACTTCAACTTACTCTTGTCAAAACCAACTTTGGTTTTGCCAGAGAGTCCTAGGAATTTCCTTCCAGTTCTTTTGTAGAACTTCTGAGATCTGATATTTATCAAGGCCATTGGCTCAAAATATCCATCTCTTCTAAGTCATCATCAGCAATCCCCTTGAGATCATCCATGATGAAACATAGATTGTCACTATTACTACCAACAGAATGACTATCAACACTCACAAAGGCAGGCTCAGAAGTGTTTGTAGAGAAATCAATATGCTCATCATACTGGTTTTCAGATGACGCATATTCTGACTCTTGATGTCCAATCAGGGCAGTGTTCCCTTGGACAAAATCCTCAGTGAGCTTGCCAGATGAAACCAATTTCCTTTTTGCTCTATCTCTCTCTCAATGTAAGCAGTTTCCCATGAAGGGGTGAGAGATAGGCGATCAACATCAGCATTTGAGCGTAGAACAATGGTATATGTGTTCCATCTCTCAGCAGTGATCTTAAGAATCTATGGTTCATCTGACTCCTGGTATATTCATGTTTAACCATTTTCAATTCAGAAATTAAACATGAAAACCGCTCAAATTGTTGAGTCAGAGTCTCACCCTTCTATGAGAGAAAGTCTCATATTGTTGGGCGAGGATTTCCCTGTTGTTTGCTAAAACCTCATCAGTACCACCAAATTGTTCTTTGATGGCATTCCAGAGGTCATGAGCAGATTCACAATGCAGAAGCCCAGAGTAAATCTCATTAGGAATAGCCATAGCCAAAATTCCATGGGCTTTTGCATCGATTTCAAACAACTTCTTGTCCTCATCGGAGTAGTATTGCCCTTCTTCTTTGGAACCAACTGGTTTGTTTCCGGATCATTCACCATTGGCCTATGAGGTCCATGTACCACAGATGTCCAACAACCTGAGCTATTGACAGACAGGTGATGGAGCAATCTTCTCTGCCAAATGTTATACTCATTCCTCACCAAGATCGGAGGCTTGGTAGAGGATCCAGTATTGAAAGGATCATTCGAAGAAGTAGTCATGTGGAAAATCAGACAGACTCAAGTAAAATCACAATAAATTTAGCTCAAAACCACACAGAACCTCAAATAAAGCGGCCAGAAGCGATACACTCTCAATCTTTATAACAGATCCTTGCGAATTTGCTAATTCAATTAAACTTAGAGCGATTGAACAGTTTCAATGATCAATTGTTAGATCGATCAAAGATTAACCTGCTCTGATACCATTTGTTAGAATCTCAGCCCTTGGTTTAATCGATTGAACAGATATAGCAGCGGAAATAGCTCAGAATTAGACAAATTCAAACAAGAACATTTGATATAAAACGATAAGAGAATTTTTTGTTATAGAGAGAGAAAATATCGACAAAAGGAATATTGCATTAAGATTGTCGGCCTCAAAGGCATGATTACAGGTGAGTCATCCTTCCTTATAAAGGAAAGAGTGACGTAGGCTGATGTCACTTGAAAGTGACATGTAACCGTTTGATAACAACTGATGTTCAACAACTACTGAAGATGTCAACAACTGACATCTTCTTACAAATGTTCCTAAGTGTTAAACATCTATTTACAACTACTGAAAAACATAAAACTACTGATACTACAACAACTGAAGAACAACTCTTCAGTTGTTACAAGTACTGAAAAGAAAAGTAAACAAACTACTGAAAAGAAAAGAAAACTACTGAAGAAGAAAAACCATCACAACAACTGAAGAAGCCCTCTTCAGCTGTTGTCATCAGCTGTAACATCAGCTGATGTCTTCAGTACTTGAACATCAGACTTTATCTTTCAGCTGTTGATCTTCAGTCTTTGTCTTCAGTACTTGTTGAAGTCTTCAGACTTTAGATCTTCAGCTGTTGTCTCAGTCTTTGTCTTCAGACTTCAGACGTACTTCAGCAGTTGTATTCTTCAGACTTTGTAGAGCAGCTGATCAGGTCTTCTTCAGCTGTTGTGATGTCTTGTGGGACTTAGAGGTTTCTCTGATCAGGCTCATTGGTTCTTTTGGTCCAACACATATATACAATACAAAAGCATTTATGAGTATAATTCTTGCATTGAATGTCTTTGATTGTTTGTTTCTGCCAATCAATCATTGACTTGATTACCATATTCGATTCACAGTAAGAATCTCAATCTTACTTACCCAGTCACTGTTTCTTTACAATACTCATAATAGGAGTTGGTCCAAATAGATCCATATGAAGTAGCTTCAATGTAATATAGTTTGTGTTAACCAGCTTTGGTTTGTGAGAAGATTTATGTTGTTTTCCTTTGTGGGATGCTGAACAGTGATCAACAAAATGAAATTCTTTTTGGGGAAGACCAATGACATGGTTTCCTTTAACCAATCTGTTCATGTTTTTAAAGTTTATGTTCCCCAAACGTCTGTGCCAAAGCTGAGACACATCAGATGATGCTTTAGACAGAAGACATGTCTCTTCTATTGGTGTTGTAGAATTTAGGTTTAAGACATAGGTGGTATTCTTTCTTGGAGTCTTTAGGACAACCCATTCTTCAAAAATCTGAAATCCTAGTTTCAGAATGTAGCAATGAGTGTCTGTAATGTGAGTTGAATATTTCTTGTCACAGATCTGAGACACCTTAAAAGATTGAAGTTCTATTGTTCACAGTAATTCCCTCTATCAAAGCTCAGCATCTCATTTGTCATAGATCTTTCACCACTAATTCTTCCACCTTTTGAATCTCCTCCGAATGCCATAGTTGTTCCTTGTATATGCTTGAAGTCATGAAGGAGGGAACGATCTCTAGTCATGTGTCGAGAGCATCCACTATCAACATACCATAAGCTATTGGACCTATATGGATGATCCTGCAAACACAAAAGAACTAATTAGAATATGGAACTCAAGCCATAATGGTCTTGGGTTTCCCGTTCAAATCCATGATGGTGACCTCTTGATGCTTTCCTCTAACTATGATTTAGATAGAGGTTTTCTCATTGTGTCATCTCATCAACATCAACTGAAAGTGAGAGAAGTATCAAACCTTTGGTCTTTATTTCTTTGAAGAAATTTGACCTATTTTTGATTATCAAGAATCATTTTTGGTTTGGGAAGATCATACATTTGCTTGAGGTTGTGATGTTTGTTTCTTTGACTCTTCCATAATTCTTTCATGTTAGTCCTATCATTATTTGATCTAGAGATCCTAGATTGATTGTTATGAAAATGACTTTCGTAGTAGGTTTCACAAATGATGTTGTTGAGATGGATTTGTTTTGGGGAATTCTCAATCCCTTTTGATTGAAGTAACAATCAAATTTATTGTGATTGTGCATATCACAGACTGGACAATATTTAATGAAATAGTAGTTTTTAGTTGAGTGATTGTTCATGTCACACATAGAGCAATATAGATTGAAAAAGCACTCTTCTGTTTTGTGATTAAACATGTCACATATGTCACAATACATATGTTTGTTTCTTGAATACGATTTTGCTTTTGTAGACTTAGTTGATTTACTCGGTCTCAACTTAGTCACAATCTTTGGTTTAGGGGAGGAATCAAAATTAGCCTTTTTAGTAGATTGGTTCAACTGAGTCATAATCTTTAATTTTGTTGACTGGTTTAATGGAAGGAATCCAAATCAGCCTTTAATTACATATTCTCAACTGATTTGTTGATTGTTTTAGATTATTTTTGTTTCCACAACCCATTCTTTACTTCTTGCACAAAATGATCAACATGCTGCTTATTACATACGTCAAAACATGCTCCTGTCTTGATTTTCAAGATGAGGGTCTTATTGAAATTTAGCTTTTGAAATCAGTGACCTCTTGAGTTTCTTTTCCAGTGAAACCTTGTCTAATTTGATTGAATTTTTTTGGAGATTTAATCTCATTATCAGAACTACTTTTAGTAGAATGTTTCATTGACTTCACAATTTTCTTCTTTCCTTTTCAAATAGCAGTATATTTCACAAAGGACAATGGCCTTGATAGGGCTTGTTGGTTTAATGACATTCACTGTCTTTTCTCAACACTCCTTGATTTTAATTGGGTGACCTAATTTGATTTTATCCTCATTTGTTTCAATGTAAACATTTGCTTTGTTCTTAGGATTTGTGACTTGTTTACTATTGTTGTTGATCAATAGTATTTGGTTCAATTTGCTCTTTGAGTGTAACAGATTCAGGCAGGTGAAAGATTTGATCTGCCCAAGATACATATAAAATTGATGTGGCTAGTGTGATATGATCAAGTCGGGTCATACCCATAACAAGCCTAACAAACACCGAAAGATAACTTATTTGTTGATGAGATCATAACAAATAATAGTTACACTAATTTAGAAAATTGGATTTTCTGAATAATTACTTTTGTAGATGAACATCATTATATATAATGTAATTTGTTCATGAGGTTTTTCTTGTGCATTGTTTAATTAGTTAAACAATAACAAAGACTAGTTGTATGTTTATAAAAATTAAATTGGTTTAATTTTACTAAAGGTGGATTGTATGAATGGATTTTAATAAAAATTTGAATTAGAGAGGGACCAAGGGTTGCCTATTTCGGCCGCCCATTTATGTCTTGGGAACCTCTTAATTGATGGTTCCAAGCACATGCACAATCTCTCTATCATTTTTCAGATTTTCCATTCACACACTCAACCAAAACACAACACAAGAATCTCCTCTTTCTCTCCCTCTTTGATCACGGTTTCAAGATCGATTTTCAGCTTGAAAAACTCAGGTTCAAGGCTGAAAACAACACAAGAAGAGAGAACTACACTTGTATTCAAAGCCTAGTAAAAAGGGAGTTGTTTGTTCAAGCTTGGGGTATCACTCCTTGAGGTTTTCTAGCTTGAAAACTAAGCCACATTGTCTCATTTCACAGCTCTCTCTCGGTTTTGAAGGAAGCTACAAAAGGTTGTATTCACTTCTTCCCTTTTATGTTCTTTTGTATGTATTGTGTATAAAGATCCATGGTTTGGGGTTCCTTGTTAAATGGGTTTAACAAATATATTATTAACATGTTTTTAAACATTAAATCCGCTGCGCGTTTATACATATATAATCTATGATATATGTGCTTTGATAAATATTGTTGGAACCCCTACAATGGCATCAAGAGCCACTTATACATATGCATACATGTATTACCTTTGCTTTCTTTTGGACTGCCCAAACCGTGGGTTTTAAGGGCTGTTTTGGTGCCCCCTTTGATGTTTTGAAGATGCTATATTATGCATATTAGGATCTTTAAGACTCTAGTTTATTAGATTATTGTTTGCTTGGACTAAAACCCATTTGTTCTTGGTTTATGTTGGCCAAAAACATGGGTTTTAAGGGGCTGCCAAATCGACTTCTTATGTATGTTTGGATATATTGTTGTTGTTTATGCATAACAAAGCCTAGACCCCTTGGATTGTATGATTGATTGTCATGTTGTATTCATTTGGGCATGTAATAATTTAATTTTGTTTCAAGTCTAGTCTTGTAATTTATTTATTCACATGGTTTGTAATATAGATTAGGAGTTTATCTCTTCTAGTAAAATGTATTAGGATACATATCTTGTAAGGAAGCTCAAGATCAAGACTTGAAGAAAAGGTGGACAAAGAGGATGCTTGAAGTTATGGTTTCAAGTGGGAGTCCTTTTGGGGTCAACCATGTGTCATGTTCTTAACCCTTAGGACAAGACCATTTGACACACTTGTTTTGGCTAAACAAGTGTGCTCAATTAGTATGCTTTGTTATGCATATTTGTATGTTTTGTTTAATGTTTGGTTGAATGCATATGATGATGTTTGTTTTGATTATTTGGATGTGATTAACAAACCGTCACTAAAACAAACTATAAACATGTAATTGGTTCTCAAATCATTAGCATAAATAGGAATGGTTCTAACAAAGGAGTTAATGGTTTGTAAAATAAAAGGGTTTTATTTAAAAGAACCAATAGGGTACCATATGGTTGAATGCATACGATCATATGGTACATAGACTTTTCTTAACAAGAATTATGAAATTGTATATCCCTTTTGAAAACAAGTTAAACACCATCCTTTTACACAACACTTAGGTTACTTGCAAACTCTTAGTGGGATAAAGGTCACCTAACCACTTTGAGGGAACTTGTGACTTGAGGTGAGAATACCATGTTTGTGGGATAAAGGTCACCTAACCACTCATGTTGTAACTCACACGTGTGTGTAAGTAGGACGACTTGATTTATAAAATATTGAATGGATCACCTAAAATGTGTTTTATAAAAGGTGTTGATGGGTAAACATGCCGTTATAAACATAAGATGTTCAAACGATCCCATACCACTAGAAGTTGCAATAGGTTGCAATTGTCATTTATGACTACCTTGTTTGTTAAATAATGGGATAAAGGTCACCTAACCAATATTTAAATATAACGTTGGATTCTAAAATTTGTTTTATTAAGTCTATGAGACAAAAGGTATTAATAAATGAAATATAATTATATCAACGATTACTAAAATGGAACTTTGTAAAATCTTGTAGATGCCGACCACAACAATACTAATAATGATGTACCAAACCAAAGCAACCAATCCTTAAGGGCGATTCTTCAAAGGGATCGTCTAACGCCTAACAACTTCATGGATTGGTACCGCAACTTGAGAATTGTTCTCAAGCAAGAGAAGCGGGCCTACATCCTTGATGATCCCATCCCCGATGAACCTAACGAGAGGATATAGAGGCCTATAATGATTGGGTGAAGTATGTGGAAGACTCCGTCCAAGTCTCTTGCCTTATGTTGGCAAGTATGACACCCGAGCTCCAAAAGGAGTATGAGCTCCATGGAGCCTATGACATGATCACTCAGTTGCGGGAAACGTTCCAGCAACAAGCAAGAGTGGAGCGCTTTGAAACGGTTCGAGCGCTTCATGCATGTCGGATGGAGGAATCCCAATCAGTTTCATCTTATGTTCTTAAGATGAAAAGCCACATCGACCGCCTTCAAAGGCTAAATTGTCCTGTCTCAAAAGAGTTGGCCACGGATTTGATCCTTAATGGCCTAACTAAAAGGTTTGAGGCATTCGTCATGAATTACAACATGAACGGATGGGACAAGAGCATAAATGAACTTCATTCGATGCTCAAATCAGCTGAGGCGGGAATGGGTAAAAGGGTTTTACCCTTCTCACCATTAATGAAGGTGGAAGAAAGAAAAGGTCTCTACCCCCTCCTAAGGCAATGTTGCCAAAGGAAAGGGGCACTTTAAGGAAAGGGGAAGATGGTTGTTAGGCCGGGACCTCCAAACCCAAGGAGAAGAAGCAAAAGGTTGCTGTGAACGACCCATGCTTCAAATGTGGTGAGATAGGGCATTGGATGAGAAATTGTCCAGTCTATCTCAAAGAGTTGAGAGAAAAGAGGGATGCGGGGCAAACCTCAGGTATAATATACATGATACATATAGAATTAAATGTTATTTCTTCTAACACATGGGTATTAGATACCGGATGTGGAACTCACATTTGCAATTTGTTGCAGGGGTTCAAAAGAAATGAACGTTATGAGAAGGGGAAATAAGTCTCTTCATGGGCAATGGTGCAAAGGTTCATGTGGAAGCCCAAGGAGACTACATTTTGAAGCTTCCAAGTGGTTTGGAAGTTATTTTATGTAATGTATTATATGCTCCTAGTTTGACTAGGAACATAATTTCTGTTTCCCGTTTAAGACAATATGATTATGATTTCAAGTTTGTTGACAATGATATTCATGTTTCTTTAAATCATGTATTTTATTTTAAGGCTATACCTTGTAATGGTATTTATGAATTGGTTCATGAAAACACAACATATGATAGCTCAATATACCAAGCAACCACCAAAAGACTCAAACAAGATTTGAGTGATACCTATCTTTGGCATTGTCGTCTTGGTCATATAAACAAGAAACGTATACAAACACTTCAAAAGAATGGTCTTTTAAAACAAATGAATGTGATTCATTTGATGTATGTGAATCTTGTTTACAGGGAAAAATGACTAAGGCACCCTTTAGTGGAACTAATGAAAGGGCAAAAGATTTATTAGGTATCATACATTCGGATGTATGTGGTCCTTTTAAGCCAATGACTAGGAATGGTGAAAGACTTCATTACCTTTACCGACGATTATAGTCGCTATGGGTACGTGTATTTATTAAGACACAAAGATGAAGCTTTTGAAATGTTCAAAATCTTCAAGAATGAAGTAGAAAATCAACTCAACAAATCAATTAAAGTTCTCCGCACCGATAGGGGTGGTGAATACCTAAGTGATGTTTTTCAAGATCATCTTAGGAATTGTGGGATTGTCTCACAACTCACTCCACCTGGAACACCACAACATAATGGTGTGTCTGAGAGGAGGAATCGAACCTTATTGGATATGGTCCGATCTATGATGGCTAGAAGCACATTGCCTCTATCATTTTGGGGTTTCGCTTTGCTCTCCGCGGCTCGTATTCTGAATATGGCCCCAACCAAGAAGGTGAAAAGGACACCTTTTGAGATATGGCATGGAAGAGTTCCATCCCTATCATACTTAAGGGTTGGGGTTGTGAGGCTTATGTTAAGACTCCCACCCCAAACAAATTAGAAGTCCGATCCACCAAGTGTATTTTTGTAGGATATCCTAGAGATTCTATGGGATATTATTTCTATGATCCACTGGAACAAAAGGTGTTTGTTTCCAGAAAGGGTGAGTTCTTAGAAGCCAAGTTCCTTATGGAAGGAGCTAGCAGTAGAACATGGATCTTGAGGAGGAACAAGAACCACAGCCTAATACACGTTTGGTTGAAACTAGCACTCAACATGAGGATGTTGAGGATGATCAAGCAGTTGATCAATACACACAAAACGTTCGCAGAAGTGGTAGAACTAGTAATCCACCTAAAAGATACGGATTTTTCATGGATGGATGCTATGTGGTAGATTCAGATGAACCAACCACATATGATGATGCTGTGTCCAATTTGGATTGTGACAAATGGCTTGAGCCATGAACGTTGAAATGCAATCCATGTATGACAATCAAGTTTGGGAACTTGTTGTACCACCTCACAATTCCAAAGTAGTTGGAAGTAAGTGGGTTTTCAAGAAGAAAACCGATATGCATGGAAACTTGGATACTTACAAAGCTAGACTTGTAGCAAAAGGTTTCACTCAAACTCAGGGGTTGATTATGATGAAACCTTCTCACCTGTTGCTATGCTTAAGTCTATAAGGATATTGTTTGCCATAGCAGCTCATTATGATTATGAGATTTGGCAAATGGATGTCAAAACCGCTTTCCTAAATGGATATCTTGAGGAAGATGTCTATATGGTTCAGCCTGAAGGTTTTGTTGATCCAAAACATCCTAACAAAGTATGCAAGTTAAAGAAATCAATCTATGGATTGAAACAAGCATCGAGAAGTTGGAATCACCGTTTTGATGATGAAGTAAAGAAATTTGGCTTCATCAAAAACGCTGATGAGGCTTGTGTGTATAAAAAGGCTAGTGGGAGCACAATAACCTTCCTAGTATTGTATGTTGATGACATACTACTATTTGGAAATGACATTCCAACCATGGAAGGTGTAAAAACCTGGCTTGGAAGTTGTTTTTCCATCAAGGATCTTGGTGAAGCCGCCTATATTCTGGGAAAAAAGATCTATAGGGATAGATCAGGCGACTGATTGGTTTGAATCAAAGTGCATACATTGACAAAATCTTGAAAAGGTTCAAGATGGAAAACTCTAAGAAAGGTACTGTACCTATTCAAAGAGGGACAATATTGAGTACAACTCAATGTCCAAGCTCCAAGGAGGAGCAAAATAGGATGAAGGCAATCCCATATGCATCTGCTATAGGATCCATCATGTATGCAATGATATGCACTAGACCGGACGTGTCATACGCTTTAAGCATGACAAGTAGATACCAGCAAAATCCTGGTGATAATCATTGGATGGCTGTCAAGAACATTCTGAAATACCTAAGGAGGACTAAAGACATGTTCTTGATCTACGGGTCTGGTGAAGAGGAACTGGTTGTAAAAGGTTACACGGATGCGAGTTTCCAAACCGATCGAGATGATTCACGATCTCAATCGGGTACATCTTTATTCTAAATGGGGGAGCTGTTTCTTGGAAAAGCTCAAAGCAAGAAGTCGTAGCGTTGTCCACTACAGAGTCAGAATACGTCGCCGCTTCAATGGCAGCACAGGAAGCTGCATGGCTGAAGAAATTCATAGCCGATCTAGGGGTAGTCCCTTCCATTCAGGATCCCCTAGAGATCTTTTGTGACAACGAAGGTACGATTGCTCAAATCAAAGAACCTCGTGCTCATCAAAAGACTCGGCACATTGAACGGAGATTCAACTACATAAGGGATGAAGTTGAAAAGGGAAAGATATGTATTCGCAAAGTCCACACTGATAAAAACATAGCGGATCCACTCACAAAACTCCTTGAAAAGGCAAAGCATGAAGGTCATGTTTGTGCCATGGGACTTAGATATTCTAGTGACTGGGTTTAATGTTGTACTTTATTTTTGAATATTGGAACTTATGTTATTTGACTTAATTACATGGTTATAATATTCAATTGTTCTTCTATTTTAGCATGTTTAAATCCGTGAATAAATAACTTATTCTAAACGTTCGTAGTCGATCATACTTGTGGGAACAATTATGAATATAAGACTATAATGAACTTGGATTGGTTGATATTCATAAGGTATGAATATAGAGCAAGAGGTTGCTAGCAAGGTTCATTGATATCTATGGGATATAGATATTGGACTGACCCGCACTCAATTATTTCTGCATGGAATCTTTGTGATTAGTCATAAGAAATATTGAGTAAAGGCGAATATCATAGTATCCTCAGACCTGAGATACATATTGGGTCTTGATATTCACCGAATATTGTATTTTGACTTAGTTCTTTGCTGTTCTGAAAAATTGGCAGTACATAAGGCTGAGTTCAGGTATGATACGAAGTGATTGTGAGAGACGTATGTAGTCAAGATGGGATTTGTTCCTCTTATTCGTTGAGAGTTAGATGTCTAAGGCCTATTGAAGTTAAATCATCAGAGAATGACAATTCTGTGTCTCTTGGATTTAACATGACATCTGAACAAAAGGATAAATGATAAGTTCACCTAAAACATATTCAAGTAAGGTACTTGAAAAGGATGATGTTATTGAATGGCACTTAGTCATATACATTAGGGGTAGCAACCGTTGCTAGGCGTTATTTGCTGCTTGCATCAATCTTCTATGAATCTTGTGCAAGTGGGAGATTGAAAGATTTGATCTGCCCAAGATACATATAAAATTGATGTGGCTAGTGTGATATGATCCAAGTCGGGTCATACCCAATAACAAGCCTAACAAACACCGAAAGATAACTTATTTGTTGATGAGATCATAACAAATAATAAGTTACACTAATTTAGAAAATTGGATTTTCTGAATAATTACTTTTGTAGATGAACATCATTATATATAATGTAATTTGTTCATGAGGTTTTTCTTGTGCATTGTTTAAATTAGTTAAACAATAACAAAAGACTAGTTGTATGTGTTATAAAAATTAAATTGGTTTAATTTTACTAAAGGGTGGATTGTATGAATGGATTTTAATAAAAATTTGAATTAGAGAGGGACCAAGGGTTGCCTTATTTCGGCCGCCCATTTATGTCTTGGGAACCTCTTAATTGATGGTTCCAAGCACATGCAAATCTCTCTATCATTTTTCAGATTTTCCATTCACACACTCAACCAAAAACACAACACAAGAATCTCCTCTTTCTCTCCCTCTTTGATCACGGTTTCAAGATCGATTTTCAGCTTGAAAAACTCAGGTTCAAGGCTGAAAACAACACAAGAAAGAGAGAACTACACTTGTATTCAAAGCCTAGTAAAAAGGGAGTTGTTTGTTCAAGCTTGGGGTATCACTCCTTGAGGTTTTCTAGCTTGAAAACTAAGCCACATTGTCTCATTTCACAGCTCTCTCTTCGGTTTTGAAGGAAGCTACAAAAGGTTGTATTCACTTCTTCCCTTTTATGTTCTTTTGTATGTATTGTGTATAAAGATCCATGGTTTGGGGTTCCTTGTTAAATGGTTTAACAAATATATTATTACATGTTTTAAAACATTAAATCCGCTGCGCGTTTATACATATAAATCTATGATATATGTGCTTTGATAAATATGTTGGAACCCCTACAGCAGGATAGTGTAGTTTTCATTATACGGTGGAGGAAACGAGTTATACCCAATCCTAGCATATCCTTGGGATGCTTGTGAGTCAGCATCTCTTGCAACTTGTCTGAAGAAAATTTTAACTTTTCAAGTTTCACTCCTATATGTGTTTGATCAGCTATTGATTGAGCTAACTTTTTAGTTGGTGCTCAATCTTAGCTGCACGAGTGTACTTTCACCATGTAATTTTTCAATATCAAAGATGAGAGATTAATTTTGATTTCAAAGCCTTTAATTTATCTCTTAAGCATCTATGACTTGACCTTTTCTCTTTTTTTTTGTCAGCCAATTTATGATTATGCTCTCGATAACCTTGTAGTTCAGTAAGCATTTATCACTGCAAAGGTTAGATTTTACCTTAGATGGCATGGGAGATGGACTATTATTTATGTGACCCTTGAGTGCATGATTATGGAATTGAGGATTCACATCCTTTGCATAGACACTCTGTTGGACCAAAGAACCAATGAGCCTGATCAGAAAAACCTCTAAGTCCACAGACATCACAACAACTGCTGAAGACTTGAAAAGCTGTTTGACAAAGTCCGAAGACTTCAACAGTGAAGACTAAAGTACTGAAGACTTCAACAGCTGAAGACTAAAGTACTGAAGACTTCAACAGCTGAAGACCAAAGTCTGAAGATCAACAGCTGAAGACTAAAGTACTGAAGATTAACAGCTGTAGTACAAAGACTGAAGACATCAGCTGCTGACAACAGCTGGAGTTCAAGTACAAGTACTGAAGCCTTCAGAGTTTGTTACAACAGCTGAAGAAGCATTCTTCAGTTGTTGTGGTGGTTTCCTTTCAGTAGTTTTCTTTTCTGTTTCAGTATCTGTAAAATGACTGAAGAGCATGTTCTTCAGTCGTTGTAGTTTCAGTAGCTTCTTTTCAGTAGTTGTGTTAACTTTCAGTATTCTGAATAATTCTATAGATGTCACTATCAAATGACATCAGCAGACGTCACATCTCCTATATAAGGAATGTTCCACCACGACATTCTTATATAAGGGATGATTGACCTGATTGTAAGTGTGACATTTTGCCACCACGAAAGCGCGTATTGTATGAAACATTTGATTTGCAGAATTCTTTCTATAATCGTTTGTTCCTACTTTGAATATCACTGTATTCTTGTGAATTGTCTAATTCATTGTTTGATTTCCGCTGCAACACTCTCTAATCAATCAAACGTAGATCACTGATCCTAACAATTGGTATCAGATCAGGTTAATCATTGATAGATCTAACAATTGATCATTGAAACTGCTAATCAATATCCGCATTTGATTGAATTGGCATATTTGCAAGAATCGGTTATAGTTAAATTGAATTTCTGCTACTTTCGTTTTATTGCTTTCTGTTTTCTCTTGGTTCAATTTGGTCTGTTGTGTTCTGTTCTAAATCTGTTAAAACTTAATTGATTTTGGTTGAATCTGAGAATGACTACTCCTTCTAATGACCCTCACAATACCGGTTCTTCAACCAAGCCTCCGATGCTGGTTAGGACTGAGTATAACATATGGCAACGAAGAATGCTTCATCACCTGTCTGTTAACAGTTCAGGTTGTTGGACATCGGTGGTACATGGTCCACATAAGCCTATGGTGAACAATCCGGAAACCAATCAAATGGTTCCGAAGAAGAAGGAACAATACTCAGATGAAGATCGGAAACTGTTTGAGATTGATGCTAAAGCCCATGGAATTCTGGCCATGGCACTGCCGAATGAAATCTATTCAGGGCTTATGCATCATGAAACTGCTCATGACCTCTGGAATGCACTGAAGGAACAATTCGGTGGAACTGATGAGGTCTTAGCAAACAACAGAGAAATCCTTGCCCAACAATATGAAACATTCTCTCATAGGAAGGGTGAGACACTGACTCAACAGTTTGAGCGTTTTTCCAGTTTGATCTCTGAGCTAAAAATGGTCAAACATGAATATACCAATAGCCAGATGAACAACAGATTCCTTAGATCACTGCCTGAGAGATGGGACACATACACTATTGTCCTACGCTCCAGTGCAAATCTGGATAAACTATCTCTCACCCAACTTCATGGGAAACTGCTTACATTTGAGAGAGAGATAGAGCAGAAAAGGAAACTGGCATCATCAGGAAAGCTCACTGATGACTTTGTACCAGGGAACACTGCCTTGGTTGGTCATGAGTCAGAATATGCTGCATCTGAAAGTAATTATGATGAGCATATAGATTTCTCTTCAAACAGTTCAGATCATGCATTTGTTGGTGTTGATAGTCACTCAGGCTGTAATAGTGACAATTTATGTTTTATCATGGATGATTTGAAAGGAATAGCTGATGATGATCTAGAAGAGATGGATATTCTGAGCCAAATGGCCTTGATTAATATCAGATCTCAGAAGTTCTACAAGAGGACTGGCAGGAAATTTCCAGGACTCTCTGGCAAAACCAAAGTTGGTTTTGACAAGAGTAAGTTGAGGTGTCACAAATGCCAAAGGCTTGGACACTTTGCAAGAGAGTGTAGATCATCTGGATCTAACTCCTCTGCACCCTTTGTGACTTTTCCAAGCACTAGTCCACAAAACAGGGGGCAACATCCTGCTAGTTCTGGTCATCATTCACAACCTGTTTCGCCTGCATATTTTGTCCCTCAGGGTCCAATGTCATATCCGTATCCCTGCTATAACATGCCTCAGCCAAATCCAGTTCAAGTTCCTACTGCACAACAACCACAAGCATTACCTGAGGCTCTACCATCTTAATCACAACCTCATCACAGCTTTTTCACCCCTGGTAATGTTGACTGGAGCATTTACCAGATGATCTCTCTGGTACTGAGCAATTATTTACTGGTGATGGTCAACATGGTGGTGAACATCCTTTTGGGAATCTAGCTCTCATGGCCTTGGAATCTACTGAGGGTTAATGCTCCAATGCATCTTCTTCACAGGTAACCCAGGTATCTTCTGAGGCTAAGGCCAAGCTTTGTTCTGAATCTTGCATAGATGCATTTGTCTCTATTAGAGAAGCAAATGTAGCTGTAATTAATCAAAATCTAGAGCTTGAGCAAAAATATTTCCAAAAGAGAAAGCTGGAAAAAGGCTAAGCTAGAGGTCATTCTTGAGAACCATAAGGAACTCAAAGAAAAACTTGTAGTTACCCAAGTTGAGTGTGACCGCTGGGTGTCATCCTGCAAGGGATTTGAAATGCTGCTCAGTAAGCAATCTGCTTCGAATGTGAAGTTTGGAATTGGTTACAACCATATTGCACCTCCAACAGATTTTACTCCAAAACCAATAGTAAAATCTGAAAGTGAAAGCAATCTCCAAACCACATTATCATGTGCATCATCCACAAGTGATCTCCAAAATCACAAGATGAAATAAGGGTTGATACCTCAGCAAGTCAATTGGCTGATGGGTTAACTACTGATAAGCACATGAAGCTGAGTATTTCAGATGTTGTCCCTCAAAGTAACTTAAGTACCGAAGGGCAAGTTACAACAACTGAAAAGCATTTCAAATCAACTGAAATAAATGGATTAACAACTGCTGGCAATGAACAGCTGAAGAACAACTCTTCAGTTGTTACAGATTCTTCAGTACTGAACAAAATTACTGAAAGGAGGAAAGTACTAAAGAGCACACCTTCAGTAGTTTCCACATCAGTTGATCAATCCAAGATGAAGAATAAGCCATGTGAAATATGTGGTAAATTCAATCATCTTTCTGATGAATGTTGGTACAGAAAGGGTTCCAAACTCAACAGAGATAAGCTCATTAAAATCCAGATGGATGAAATGAAAACTGAGTTTGAGACCAAGTTTGTACCGCAATCATTCCATTATGATAAACCCAAGCCTTCAACCAAATTCAAAAAGAAGGATAAGGTTCATCACAAAACAGCTGATGGTGCTCCTCATGATAAACATCAGACTAAGTCTGTTAATTTTAAGGAGGAAATGGTGGATCACAGGAACTCATCAAACACAAGTACTGATATGTCACAAGAGCTGAAAGCTTTGGCTACAAATCAGACACAACTTGTTATGATGGTTCAGCATTTGTTGGGGAGAGTTAACCAACTAGATGCACCTGTGATCAAATCACTGAAAAGGCATTCCAAGCCCAAATCCAAGGAATCCATTTCAGCACCATCCCTTCTTCAGCTGTTAATCATAAGAAACAAGTTATGGTTGCATCTGTTGATGAAAACAGACCCAAACCAAAAAGGTTTGGGTCTCAAAATCTAACTAGTTTTCTTTTATGCAGGGTTCTTCAACATGCCAAAGGAGCATCTGGTATGTGGACAGTGGAGGATCTATGCATATGACTGGGAGCAGTTCTCTTCTTAATGACTACTCTCAAGGAAAGAAGGGATTTGTTTCATTTGGAAATGATGCCAGAGGTTACATCATTGGGAAAGGATATGTGTCTAATGGACAAATCGGTTTGATGATGTCAACCATGTGGAGAATCTCAAGTATAATCTGCTGAGTGTCAGTCAGATGTGTGATAAAGGGCATGTTGCACTTTTCACAAGCCAGAACTGCAGGATTCTGTCTTCCCAAGTTCTGAGGCTGATTGACAAGGTAATGGATGAACATACTCTCCTGAAGGCCAACAGGATCGAAGAGTGTATGCCTTGGATTTGTCAAAGAAGATTGATTTGAAGGGTCATCCATGCCTGTTCTCCAAAGCCTCTCTTCAGGAATCTAAACTATGGCATAGAAGGCTGGGTCATGTCAATCTCAGAAACATGAATCAGCTGATCCACAATCGTTTAGTGAGAGGTTTATCAATAAAGGAGTTCCACTGTGATGAAGCCTGCACTGCTTGTTTGAAAGGAAAACAACACAAAGTCTCATTCCCTCCCATTGAAGAACCTAAGTCCACTGCCTGCTTGCAGTTACTGCACATGGATCTATTTGGTCCTGTGAGAGTGATGAGCATGGCAAAAGAGAAATACTGTCTGGTAATTGTGGATGATTACTCCAGATTCGTATGGACTTTCTTTCTACATTCAAAGGATGAGGTTGCTCAGAAGATTACAAACTTTGTGCTGTATGTTGAGAAGCAGTATTCCCTATCAGTCAAGTGTATAAGGAGTGACAATGGTACTGAATTCAGAAACCATACACTTGATGATTTTTATCTTTCAAAAGGAATCAAAAGGCAGTTTAGCATCCCAAGGACTCCAGAACAAAATGGAGTAGTGGAGAGAAAGAACAGGACTTTAATTGAAGCTGCAAGGTCCATGTTGGCTGACTCTGGTTTGCCTTTGACCTTTTGGGCTGAAGCTGTCAATACAGCTTGCTATGTGCAGAATAGAGTGTTAGTAAATCAGAGGTTGATGAAGACTCCATATGAAGCTCTACATCATTTGGCTCCTTTGATTTCATTCTTCAGAGCCTTTGGATGTCCTTGTTTCATTCTCAACACAAAGGGTCAACTCCACAAATTTGATCCTAAGGTGGATGCAGGGTTTTGTAGGTTATTCATCCACTTGCAAGGCTTACAGAGTCTTCAACTGCAGAACAAAGATAGTTGAAGAAACCTTGCATGTGAAATTCAATGAATCTCCTAAGGATAAAATTCCACAAAACCCTGTGGAGTTGTTTGATCTGGACATACTGCAATATGCTCCTTATCAAACTCCAGCTGTTGCAGATCATGTGGATAAATCATCTTCTGCAGCAAGTCTTCCACCTGGTGGTACTGAAGATGATGATGATATCAGTACTCACCTTTTCAAGTTCAGTGACCAACTGCCTGAGTCTGCTAAACTTGATGTTCCTGTACCTTCAGCAGCTCCATCCACAACAAATGCTGATGAGATTTCTGATTCCTCTACATCGTTTGATTTGCCATCTAATACTTGGTTTCAAGAATCTGAATCAACATCTGCTGATGCTGAACCGGCTACAAACACTTGCACTGATCTTATTGTGCACCAAGAGCTGAAGAATCACCCATGTCTCAAATCATTGGTGGTATCAATGCTGGCGTCTCAACCAGAAGTCAATTGTCTAACTTGTGCTTCTATGCTCTCTTCATCAGTCAGCAAGAGCCAAAGAACTATCATGTTGCTTTGAGAGACAATGGATGGGTGGAAGCCATGCAGCTTGAGCTACTTCAGTTCAAGAAACAGCAAGTGTGGGAACTGGTTCCTCTACCCCCAGGTAAGTGTGCAATAGGCACTAAATGGGTGTTTAGGAACAAAACAGATGAAAATGGGCTTATTGTTAAGAACAAGGCCAGACTGGTTGTTCAGGGGTTTTCACAAGAAGAAGGTATTGATTATGATGAGACCTTTGCCCCTGTAGCCAGACTGGAGGCAATTAGATTGTTCTTAGCCTATGCTGCATTTCACAATTTTAAAGTTTTTCAAATGGATGTTAAAAGTGCATTTTTATATGGTAAAATAAAAGAAGAAGTTTATGTGTGTCAACCACCAGGTTTTGAGGATAATAAACATCCAGATTGGGTATACAAGCTTGATAAGGCTCTTTATGGGTTGAAACAAGCTCCTAGAGCCTGGTATGAGACATTATCAAATTTTCTTCTTCAAAATAATTTCACTAGAGGCTCCATAGATAAAACTTTATTCATTAAGAAGGTGGATCAGCATAAGCTACTTGTTCAAATTTATGTTGATGATATTATTTTTGCATCCTCTGATCCCAGTTGTGTGATGACTTTACCAATTTAATGCATAAGAAGTTTGAAATGAGTGCAATGGGAGAATTACAGTTCTTTCTAGGATTGCAAATCAAACAAAAGGCTGATGGGACTTTCATTCATCAGTCTAAATATACAAAAGATCTTTTGAATAAGTTTGATTTACAAAATTGTAAGCCCTGTTCTACTCCCTGTGCAACACCACACAACTGGATGCAGATCAGAAAGGTAAAGCTGTTGATGAAACACTTTACAGATGTATGATTGGGTCCTTGATGTACTTAACAGCTTCTAGACCAGATATCATGTTTGCAATGTGTGTTTGTGCTAGATTTCAGGCTGCTCCTAAAGAGTCTCACTTGATTGCAGTCAAAAGGATCTTTAGATATCTGCAAGGTACACAATCTCTAGGTTATGGTATTCCACTGGACACTCTTGCAAATTGGTTGCTTTTTCTGATAGTGACTATGCAGGGTGTAAGTTAACCAGAAAGTCAACTTCTGGTGGATGTCAATTCCTAGGCAACTGTTTGATTTCTTGGCAGAGTAAGAAACAAACATCTGTTGCTACATCCACTGCTGAAGCAGAGTACATTGCTGCTGCAAGCTGTACTTCTCAGGTACTCTGGCTTCAGAACCAACTTTTGGATTATGGCATTACAGAGACTAAGACTCCATTATTAATGGACAGTGCTTCAGCTCTTTGCATTGTCAAGAATCCTGTCCAGCACTCTAGGACCAAACATATAGAGATCAGACATCATTTTATTAGGGACTGTTTTGAAAAAGGTCTGATTGATCCAAAGTTGTGCCTAGTGCTGATGAGCTTGCAGACATTTTTACTAAGCCTTTGGATAGTTCGACTTTCCAAAACCTAGTGTTAAGGCTTGGTATGCTGCAGCTAGAATAAGTGATAACTACTGATGATCTCAGTAAATAAGTACTGATGATCATTTGTAACCATATCACAAATAAGTACTGATTCTGTTACAAGAACTGATACAGTCATAACTACTGATATAAGTACAAACAGATAAGTACTGACGTCCTATGAAACAACTGAAAAACAGCCAAAAAGACTGATGAGTAAGTGTTGAGGACAGTATGAAACAGCTGAAAAGCTATGAATTGACGAAAACTACTGATGAGAATTTTCTCTTCAGTTGTTTCTAAAACTGCTGCTTCATCTTAAACAACTGATGACAAAACCACGTCTTCAGTAGTTTCACAACTACTGATGACTAACACCACGTCGTCAGCTGTTTACAACAACTGATGACAAAACCATGTCTTCAGTAGTTCACAAAACTACTGATGACTAACACCACGTTATCAGTTGTTTCCAACATCTGAAGCTAAAACCATGGTCTTCAGTAGTTTTATAACTACTGATGCCTACAACCAAGACTTCAGTTGTTTCAACCTCTGAAGGTTAATACCACGTCATCAGTCGCTTAAAACTACTGATGACTCATACCAAACCCTTCAGTTGCTTTATAACCCTACCCTATAAATACCTTGTCTTACAGAGCTTCATCATCTCAAACCTAACGTTCAAAAACTCAAATCTCTCACATCAATGGCGAACATGAAGCTTAAACCACGACACAACTGTGTTGCTTACCTTACCAAATCACCCTTCTGGACAAAGTTTGATAATGCCATTGATCTAATGATCAACTCTCCATACAAAACGGCTTTCCTTCTAAATCCTACCATTCATGCCGAATCCCTCCATCAGTTCTGGACGAACGTCACCCTCATCACTGGGGAGAATGACACCGACTCTCTCCAGTCGTTCGTCAACAACCGTCAGGTGGTCATCACTCCAGAAATCCTTCGCCAAACCCTACAACTGGATGATGCCACTTTCCCCACTGGGTATCCAAAGGGCACCACTGATCTATCATTTGCCCAACATGGATACCAGGGTAACCTTAGTGCCTCTACCATCCTGAAGAAGCATTTCCATGATGCGGAACGACTAATTTTTCATATGGTGAATGTGCTTAGCTCCTAAGACTTCTTCTTGGGATCAAATGTCGACGAGGTGGCAGCAGGTATTATTCTCTATCCTTGACCAACAAAGCTTAAATTTTTCTGAAATATTATTTCTTGAACTCAAGGATATGGCCTCCAAGCCTATAGCTAACCGATGGATATTATATCCTCGGTTCCTAATGGCCATTATAGTAAACCAGCTGAAAGCTGAGGGACTTGTTGGCCTTGGAGTCCCTGCCACGGCTGTATTGCCTGAAGTATACTCCAGGCACAACTCAGACCAGTCACTCAAACTGGCTGCCAAACTGCGAAAACCCACGCAGCTGGAACCCACAGCCACCACCTCCAAATCTATTGTCCCCACCAAACCCAAACATAAGAAAGCCAAAAAGGCTACTCAGGGAATGAGTCCCCTGAGGATGCCCCTGCAACACAAACGCAGGTTATATCTACTGGTCATAACCCCCCAGTAGATACACGTACTCACTCACCTCAACCGCTCAGGTTTCCTCTCAACAGGAGCCTGTAGCAACCACCTCTGGGGCACTTATACATCTGGAACCTTCCTCACTTGAGGAGGTTGCCATTGAAACGCACCACTCTCCCCGGGTGCATACTGCCTTCACACCCTCTCCCACTGCAACCGCCCCCCAAAGTCCTACCATCATAATTGCCAAAGTGCTGACTCAGTTGCACTCCTCACCCCTCCCCAGATACCAATCAAAACTGGGATAGCCTCAACCATTGAGGGGGAGGACCAAAGTGCTTCTGACACCCCACAGCACAGGGGTTACCATATTCAATCTCCAGTGTAGAAACGGAGATTCGAATTTCTGGTGAGGCTGCCACTTCTCCTGCTTCAGCAAATGATCAGGATGAATTTGGTACTATCCATAAGACCTCACCAGAGGCAACTGCGATGAAGGACATGGCCTGAGGCAGGAAGTCCCCAGTACCATGACCAAGGGGCACATGCTACTACTGATCTACACTCAGCATGTTCATCCTGATTCTATCAGGAGGTCAGGTGATTCAGTAAACACTGATGATGACCTGGGCTTCTTTTATGATGTTTTAGCCCAAAACACCATCCTCGAGGATGAGGTGAGCAGACTCAAAGAGCTGCTTGCCAAAATTTCTCAGGATCAAAGACCATCTACCCCTCAAAACCCACAGATGGCACCTTCCTCTGAAGGTCTCCCATACACAGAGCCACTCCAAAACACACAGCCACCTGCCTCTGCTTCTGGCACTATTTCTCAGGGACAGAACCCCCCTGAGCAAATAGCTGCTATCTTTCAAATTCCTTACCTCTCATCACATCAACTATCACTGATATGGTGCTTAAAACCCTTGATGAGAGGCTTCCCTCAGTTATACAACCCTTGATAGAGGATGCTGTGAGCAAAAGGCTTTCTGACAATCAACCCCTTGCAACCAATGCAACCAAAAAGGGGGAGATTCAGTCAGTGAAAGCAAAAAGAAAGAGGATTGCAGATAGGAAAGAAACTGAGAAGGAGAAGGTGAAGGATGCTGACATGGAGAAAGTGACTGAAAGTACTAAAGACTTTCATGTCACATACAAGAAAAGGAAGAATGAAAAGGAGACTGACTTGGAGACAATGGTGAAGAAGGCTGATGCCGAACACAAGCCGATCAATGGATAACATCATTGATCAGTTGTTTAGGCAAGGTCACGACACTGAAAAACTTGACTCAGAAATCAGAAGACTAGAGATTGAAGAAATCCAAGCTAGATGGGCAAGTTATGATGTGTTGGAAAGGGAAAGGCTAGAAATCATGATCAGGTTCATAGCGAAGTATCTTGGTAGATCATTGATTGAATCAAGGCATGGTCCAGGGACAGCATCTTGGCAATAACCACCAAGATCTGTTCGTCTGAAGTATACACAAAGGATTGGTTATTGAAGCCTTAAACGAAGCTGGTGCTGGGAGCAGGACTGAACTAGTCAAGCAATCTAAAGCCGAACTCACATCCCAAATGCTAGAACAGCCTGTCAAATTCCACACCAAAACCACTAAAACAACAACCCCCACAAAACCACCAAACCAAACCCACAAACCAATTCCTTACCCTCAAAACCATAGCCGATGATGTACCCCAGAAGAGGAAGAGAAGGGTACTGAGGCTAGAAGAAGAAAAAAAAGATAATGATGAAGATGAAGATAGGCTGCCAATCTCAGCTATATACAATTGCCTAAGGCCACAAGTCACCTCCCAACAATTACTCCTGAAACTCAAAGACAAATGTGAAAGTGAAGCTAGAAGAAGAAGAGCTTCATAAACAACATGATGAGGAATTGTTGAGGAGAGTTGACAAAGCATATGCTGCCACATCTTCAATCATCAACATGAAGAAGCACGCTCTCAGGTTATACACTCTTAAACATACATTTCAATATCAAAAGGAGAGAGTGAGGATTTGGCCTGATCCCAGGGTGTCTCATAGGATTCACAAGAAAAACATTCCACAGAGATACATTGGCCAAGTGAAGAAGATTGTAGATGAAGTGATCTCACTGGTCTTTGTAGTATCACCCTGGGAAATCCTAGATGACTTCAAGAAAGCCTATAAAGCTAACCTGACCCACAAAAGATGCTGGAAAATAAAATGGTGAAAAAGGGGTTAGTATATAGAGGCTTGAGGAAGTTAGAAAGAATGAGCTCCAGTTGTTCTTAGAGGGTAATCACCCAGATGAATTGCTTATAGAGTAATAACAACTGTGGAACTCAAAAATGGGAAACAGGTCAAATACCTATCTGAATATTATGGGCCAGAATCATTTTTGAAGGAGGAGCTGAAGAGCTTACCATGGAGGAACAGATAACCTTCCTTGAGGCCTATACAAGGGAGTCATACAGACTCATTGTTAGGAAGTAGATCTCATGGATGGGGTAACAGCTCTGTGTCCAGTTCCCCAAGACAGAGTTCCCATTCATCCTTTGCCAAACAGATCATTGAGACTTCTTCCCAGGCTTGTGCTTACATGGGTCACTTCTGAGCTGATCTAGAAGACAAAAAGACCAAATCTTTCTGCCATAATAAGTGGGACATCTTCAATAAGTTTAGAGGTTTTGGTTGCATTGGTTCAGGGGGAGTTTGTTGGACCAAAAGAACCAATGAGCCTGATCAGAAAAACCTCTAAGTCCCACAGACATCACAACAACTGCTGAAGACTTGATCAGCTGTTTGACAAAGTCTGAAGACTTCAACAACTGAAGACTAAAGTACTGAAGACTTCAACAGCTGAAGACCAAAGTCTGAAGATCAACAGCTGAAGACTAAAGTACTGAAGACTTCAACAGCTGAAGACTAAAGTACTGAAGACTTCAACAGCTGAAGACGAAAGTCTGAAGATCAACAGCTGAAGACTAAAGTACTGAAGATCAACAGGTAAAGTACAAAGACTGAAGACATCAGCTGATGACAACAGCTAAGTTCAAGTACAAGTACTGAGCGTTCAGAGTTTGTTACAACAGCTGAAGAAGCATTCTTCGTTGTTGTGATGGTTTCCTTTCAGTAGTTTTCTTTTCTATTTCAGTATCTATAAAACGATGAAGAGCATGTTCTTCAGTCGTTGTAGTTTCAGTAGCTTCTTTTCAGTAGTTGTGTTAACTTTCAGTAGTCTGAATAATTCTATTAGATGTCACTATCAAATGACATCAGCAGACGTCACATCTCCTATATAAGAAATGTTTCCACCGACATTCTATATAAGGGATTATTGACCTGATTGTATGTGTACATTTTGCCACCAAAAAGCGCGTATTGAATGAAACATTTGATTTGCAGAATTCTTTCTATAATCGTTTGTCTTACTTTGAATATCACTTTATTCTTGTGTATTGTCTAATTCATTGTTTGATTTCCGCTGCAATACTATCTAATCAATCAAACGTAGATCACTGATCCTAACACACTCCAATCATATTCCATCTTGCTTGATAACAAAAGATCAGAAGATGACTGACTGCTTCCATGAGTTTGATTAGTTAGTTGTGGCTGATTCTGGTAAGGTCATTGATGTTGTTTTGTTGGTGATTGTTGGAGTAAAAGCTTGTGCTTGGTTATGGAGATGAATGACTCTGAGAATTCCTTTGAAATTGTTGTTTCTTTTCTGGCAGGATTACATTCTCTAGAGAAGTGGCCAGTCATGCCACAATTCAGCACTTCACCTTGGATTGTCATATCCAAGTTTGGTGTTTTCATTAAGGCTAAGCTTTTTTCTTTTTTTTGAATATCTTCTTTTCTCTCATTGCAATCATAGCCATTTGTCACTACAAATCCATTCTTCCACATCATCTGGATCCATTTTGTAGGATCGGGTTTGTCACTGAACACTTGGATTTCTCTTAAACTCACTTATACTAAACTTAGATAAGATGAAGCAGAATCTCTTCTAAGAGTGATAATAATATAATAAGTAGCAAAGAACACAAAGAACTAATTTTCAAAGTACTTGTATATATTACTTCTCAACTCAAAGTATTACAAGACTCTTACAAGCATGTTACATGAGTTACAATGATAAACTATATACACTACTACCTACACCCGCATATACTTTGATACCGGCTGGAAACCTACGACTAAAGCATATACTACAATGCTAAAGTTAAGGTATCTTGAATAAATTATTATCTATCATATGGTAGTCATGACATGTCCATGACTTACCTTTTGTCACCAACTAAAGTTGGCAAGTATACTAACTGATAAATGTGAACAGGGTAATAATGTATGCTCAACTACATGGCTTTTGAGAAAACGCCATACAGTATATTAGAGTCTGTAGCAGAGTGTCAGAGAGATCATACTTATGTCCACTGGTTCATAGTAGTGTCTTCTGAAGGTTGGTTGGCTTTGGAAGAACAAGTTTTTCTAAAGCCACTTATACTTCGGAAGAGGCTAGTTCTTTGGAGGCTTGAGGACTTCTTCTTTTCATCATACTTTGGAAGTTGACTTCTTATCTTTTCTTCTAACTCCTCATCATCGGAAGTGAATACTTTGTCTTTAGAAATTGCAGTTTACCTTCGGAAGTTGATCTTACACTTTGTTTTTGGAAAGAACTCCTTTTCGTATGGAAGTTCCATACTTAGCTTTGGAATTTCTTTATTAGTTGTACCAAAATAGTCTAACTGATTTAGTTTTGGTTGCACCACCCTTCTTCTTGATCCAACACTAGGGAAAGCATATACTTATCTTTTTATTTGTTCTTCCCGGAAGTGGTGCTGAGAAATTTGTACAAATCTTTCGTAGACAGGTGATCTAGTCTATCACTTTGAATGATATATACCCTTTGTTGTGCCCCCTGGAGAGAGTTAAATAATGGATCTTATACTCATACTCCCATCTAACTACGGATTCAAGTTCAAGACCATCAACCATTTGAAGAAAGGCTTTGCCTTTGTTGCTGATCCTTTCATTTTCTCCTCCTCTCTCAGTTTCCACTCTTCTTAAAACTTGGTCCTAGTAGTTAGCTCGGCCAGATGAAGACTACTCAGGTGATTCCTGATGTGAGTAGCTACTTCAGAGTTGGAGGGGTTAGAGAGTGGCTTCTCTGCTAACTCAGCAATATCAAATCAACTTAAGTGTAACAGATGAGGCATTTAGCCTATTTAGCTCTCCACTCCTCTCTCTAAAAAACAAAGTTGTGAGAAGAGTCTTCGAACATCCACTAGGTAATTTTCTTCCTTGGCACAAGGGGTTGACTTGGTACCTTGTCTCCTTTCTTCGTATCCAATAGAGTCACCAGCCTTCTCCTTAGCTTCTTTTCTTCCTAATTCAGAGCATCTCAGTTGAGGCCAAGAAGCTTTGCAGCTTGGTCCAATATTCCTTTGGGCAAATCAAGAAATTGATCTCTAGTGAGGGACCATGAGGATCCATTAGCATAAGTCAGTTTGACAGAGTCCTCCTCATAAGAGATGTTGCTCAGTGTTGTACAGTTGATCAGCTTTGTCTTTATTGCCTTGAACTCTTCTAAGGAGAGATCTTTGGAAGGCTGAGTGGATGGTTTGGGAGGTTGTCGGATAGGTTGTGGTGTTAGGGTTCTTGAGAGTGTTTTGGGTTAGAGGATGGTTAGTTTAGGTGGTTGAGGTGAGGAAGTTAGTATGGTTGATGGTATAGGTTTTGGTGTGTAAGGTTCAGTGGTTCGTTAAATCTTGATGGGCAATGGAAAACGAACTGGTTCAGATTATGGTTGGATGTGTGGTTGGGGTTGAGTGGTTAGTTTGAAGATGATCCCCTGTCTCCTTCTATACATCTCCATTCTCTTCCCCGAGCAAATATTAGCCTTTATGTCACAGACATGTCACTGGAGGGTCTTCTCAGACATAAGCACCAGCCTACCAGAGAAGCCATGATCTCAAAGATAATCTTTCATCTAGGGCTTTTCAACTATCTTTCTTGCAATAGCGAGTCCTGCTTCCTTTTCATTCTTCTTCTTCAACCTCACCTTCTCCTTAGCAACTTTCTTTCTCTCTTTCTCCATTTGATCTTGCTCTTTGTTGAAGAGCCAAATGATCGTATCATTGTTATGTGGAGATAGTTCTTCTAGAGAGAAACCCCTAGAGGTTAGGAAGTTTATCCTTTCCCTTCTAAGCTCTTGATCAACTTCTCTTTTCTTTTTCTTCCTTTCTTCCTCTAAGGCCAACCTTGCTGCTTCTCCCATTTGCTAGATTTTCACCACAGTTGCCTTTTCTAACTCAAATACTCCTCTAATGGTAGCAGGAGTACATACTCTGTCGATGATTTCCACTCTTCTTTTGTTGCTGACAACCTCCTGTTTGGCTATAGCTACTTGCTACTAGCAACTTCCCAGTTGGAAATGTACCTTTTATTTTGAGGTTTTCAAACCTTTCTTCTCCTGAAGCTTTTCCTCCGTCATCTTCTTCTTTCCTTTGACATCTTCGAAAATGCTAGACTTTAGGGGTTCTTGGATGGAAGGTTCAGGTTGAGTAGTGGTAATGGGAGCTGGAGTTCGTGTTGATGTTTGAGTTAGGGGTTGGGTGAGAAAATCCTCCCTATTAACCTCAGATGAAAGTTCTAAGACTATATCTATGACTACTAGATCAACGGATATAGAGAATAGTCCCTCCGCAACTACAATATCGGTTCGAAGATTGAACTTGTTCTCCCAAGGCTTTGACTTGTGCTTTGGAAATCTGTGAGAATGCGCTTTCTATCCCAACAATTTCAGTTGTTGGGCCATCAGTCCTTGTTTCCCCTTTGAAATTATCTCTGGTTCCAGTTGGACCTTAGGTTGACCACTTCCTTAACAGTAGTAGAAGATACACTCAACCTCTGAAGTTCTTGAGCTCCAAAGTAAATTAGAGGCAAGTCAGGACTTGGCTATTCAATGAGAGATTCTATCAGGAACTTGTTGAAGAACCTATTAAGATCTTGGAGCATCATTTGATATACTTGAATCATAACTGGAGGAGGCTCAGGAAAAACTGAAGCTTGCTGTATGGGGTATCTTGAACTTAAGGAAGTGAGCTTGACGTTGTGGTTTCTTTTGTCTTTCGCTTTGTCCCTGAACACTCTCCCCCTTTTTGGTAGCATCATCTTGAGAGCTTGATGAACTAAAGGAAGAGGTCAATGACACCTGAATTGGTACATGCCAAACAGACCTCTCAATTTGTTTTTCAACTAGTTTGGCCTTGAGATTTTCAATCTCAAGTTGCCGAGTGGTAGACCTATCCTCTAAAGTCCTAACCTTAGATTCAACGTTTAAGACTTTAGAAAGTAGGTCTTCAATGGTGAGTTTCAGTCTTCCCTCATCTTCTATTGAAGAATCATAGGGAAATGAGGTAACATACCTAGTATGTTCATCCTGGTTTCCCTTGCTCAATGATGTCTCTTTCAGAGTCATCAAAAGGCATGGTTGCCATAGATTTAGTCTCAAAGATATTACCACTGTTCTAAAGGTCCATTGAGGCTCCTTTAATAGCGGTAGCTGAATCTACATGAGTCCCCTCCACATCAGTGGGACTCACCTCAGTAAAGGCTTGCTGATGGGGGCTACAGATAAGAGCACTCTCTAGGCTCTGTTGATCCTTGAGAGATTGTCCTGGATCAACTTCATCGCCACGAAGGGACGTAATCTCTTGATCAGTTCTGAATAGAAGGTCAGTAAAGCATATAGAAGTTAAACCTAGTGACCCGGGAACTTGGTCAATGTCTAATGGCATTGAGCCTATGATGGGGTTGTCCCTTTGTTGGCTGCTCAGAGGAGTATAGAGACTCACCCTGAGGGTTTTCAACTTGGGTTTTGGGCTCATGGGTTTGAGACTAAGGAGAGTCAATACCCATATTAAGGTCAATTGTGAAGGATTTTAAGACATCAGACTAAGTGGTAGCCCATTATTTCACTCTAGCCTTTTTGGATTGAACCGGAGTAGCGTGTTCAATCAAAGAAGATTAAACAAGGTTTAATTTGGGGTGTCTTTGATATTTGATAGTAATGGGGTGAGAAGGTAGATATGGTAATGCGATGGTTGTTGCTGTTGTGGGTTCATCACATGTGGGGTTAAAAGGATGTCACCAGGAGCCATGGGCTCAGTCATACTTGGAAGCAATGCAGTATGCCTCATTTGAGGGACTATCATAGCAGCTGGATAGACAAGCTAACTTTGGTCCAGCTCAGAGTCGATTATTTGCTGAAAAAACCTGTGATAGATGAAGAATGTGTCCCTCTTGAGGTTCCCCATAAGATTGCTCAGCACAAACCTTGAGTAGTTGAAGCAAAGGCTTCTCACTGTTCCATGAAGTAGGCACGCTAGTTCATATGGGATTTGGTCCCATCCCCCAGATTTGTTGGATAAGCAATGAAGAATGACATGCAGCAGAAACATCCAGTTATAAGAAAAATTTAACTTGTAGATGGTAGACCTGTTATAACGCCCCGAATAAAGTCTAAGCGAGCCAATAATAATAATAGGCTTAGCGGGGATTATTTAAAGAAAATAAGTGGGTAATCGAGTATGGACGAAGTTATCTTTTCGGGATATTTGTTTGGTGAGTTTAAGGTCCCGAGAATGCCCGATTTATATAAAGGGATCAGCTTAGGCAGCTCCCATTTGCAAATCAACACCCACCTTCTAGAAAGAAAGTAGAGAGAGAAAGTGGAGAAGAGGTGAAGATTTAAGACTCGGTTGATCATGAGATTGAAGATAGGTGTTCGTGGGTATCCAAACAACAAAAAACCACCAAGAATTCCAGGTAAAAAACATCATTTAATCTTTCTTTTTGATGTAAACCCAAATTCTAGGGCTTGGGTTTTTGAAAGTGTCAAAGATTCGCCCAAAACTCATGTTTTTGTACAAAAAACATGTAAGAAGCTTAGATAAAGCTTATTGGGTAATAAACCAAGGTTTTGGGTATAAAATATTGAAGTTTTGGGTCAAAAATGGGTTGATAGTAATTTTCATTCCATTCTGCGAAATTATAGGTTCATCTAGCGAAATTGCATAGTCATCTGGCGAAACTATGAAAACTTTCTGTGAAACTATAGTTTCGCAGGTAGTTTCGCAGACATGGTTTTCCAACGAAATTTGGGCGAAACTGGCAGCGAAGATGTCAGCGAAACTGTCAGCGAAACTAGCAGCGAAAGTGATGGCGAAATAGCAGTGAAAGTGATGGCGAAATTAGCAGCGAAATTAGCAGCGAAACTGCTAATCTGCAGCGAAATTCGCAGTGAAATTAAGCACAAATTAACTCTTTTGAGTGTTAACTTATGTGCAGGCTGTATAGTGCAACCCTGCTTTGAAAGCTTGATTGAGGAGCTACTCACTGAGTCCAGATGAGTTTTAGATCCCCTATTTTAAAGGTTTTAAACTAATTTAGGACTGGAAATGTATGTGAAATATACGTTTTAAACGACCAAGATTTCAAGAGGTTTTAACGGGAAGATCGATTTTTCCACATGAAAATGTGCTATATAAAAGTGGTAAAATAAAAAATTTTCACGCTGACCTGGCAGCACGACCCCTGCCAGGGGCGTTGACCCTTAGACCCGACTAGGGGTTGCTGCCCCTATGACGCCGCTATTATGGGCTGCCACCCCTAAACCCCCGCTGTCCCGTGAGCATCAGTTATGTTTTATGATGACTTATGCTTGTTGTGCATGTGTATGTGTTTGTAAATGGAGGATGCATGATGTTGTTATGATGTGTGATGGTATGTAATGTTCATGTGATGTTATGTGTGAATGTGTTATGTTGATTTTACGTTCTTATTAAGTATTATTCCGTGACTTACGTGTTATGATTATGAAATGCACGTGAAGTATTACGTAACGTAAAGCGAAAGCTAATTAAAAGAGGAACGTAATAAACAATGCATGCATTAAGGAACAAACGAATGTAAGAAAGTCTTGCAAGCAATGTATGAAGCTTCGCACCCAATGAAGGGTGTTAGCTCAACTGTGTGTGGGTTAGCTAGCCCAGAAGGATGCACACTGGGGTCTAATCCGTGCGTTTAACCATAAATATGGGATCCTTGCCGCTTACCCCGGCACTGGGGTCAGGCCACCAGGCACAATGTATGGGAGTCTATTTATAGACTTTGGCCTAGTACCCGCTTTATGCATGACGGTGGGGTAAACACATGGCATTGTTCCGAATGAAAGTAAAGATTAATGATGTATGTACGGAAAAAACGATACCAATGAAGGGTTGTTTGAACACAAGATCATAGTTTAACCTCTAAACATTCTGAAATCGCAGCGGAAAGACAATATTATAAACTTACTTATAAGCTGTAAAACATGTTCTTTAGGTGACCATATAAATGTATAAAACAAACCCACATATCAAAGGATCATTGTATGTGAATGAGCATGCTATGTGAACATAAAACAACATAATATGACAGCCACAAGGGGCTGCCATAACTACCTTTCTGCGGCCTTCAAAACCGAATGAAAGAAAGATGAGATGAAGATGATGATGATATTGTTGATGCAGCCCTCAAAGAAAGAACCTCAAGTTGTAATACCCACAAGCTTCTTCCAAACACCTTGCTTTGTTAGGGAGCTTTACACCACAAGAAAACCCCTTAGAAGAGCAATCCAAATCAGCCAAAACAACTAAGAAAAACAATTTTTCAGCTTTGTTTTTGGCTTCTTCAGTCCAAAAATGTTGCTGTCTTCAAACAGAGAAAATGTTGCCTTTGTGTGTGTGTGTGAGAGAGAGTGTAGCAAAGAGGGTTGAGTGATAATGTGAGTTAACTCTTGCAAAGAACAAGAAGCAAGACACATCCTCCTAATGGCCCATAAGGGCGGCCGAAAACTTCAACCCAAAAGGTTTCCCTCTCTTTTGAATGTTTTATAAAAACTACACTTCCAAGCATATTAAGTTACAAAATAAAACATAGTTTAATTTTATAACATGACATTTTTTATTTGACATTATTTAACCAACTTAAATAATGTATCAAATATAAATACTCATGAACAAATTATCCAATAATATTGTTTTACAAAAAGCAATATTTAGAAAACCAATTACTAAATAGGTGTCATATTTATTGTATGATCTTATCAACAATAAATAATTGTTGGTGTTTGTATAGCTTGTTATTGGGTATAAACCGACTTGGATCATGACGTACTAACCGCATCAATATTCTATGTCTTTTGGGCATATGAAATCGTACAATCTCCCACTTGCATAAAATTCATAGGAGATTGATGCAATCAGTAAATACCACCTAACAACGGTTTACTACCCTTAATACGCATGACTTATAGCCATTCAATAACATCATCTTATTCAAGTATCCTACTTGATATGATTTAGGTGAATCAATCATGTATCCTTGTTTCACATGTCATGTTAAATCGAAGAACACAGAATGATCATTCCTTGTTGATTTAACTTATCAGGCCTTAGACATCTAACTCTCAACGAATAAGAGGAACAAATTCCGTGTTGACTACATACGTTTCTCACAAACACCTCGTGTCATTCCTGAACATACCCTTATGTGTTGTCCACTATTTCAGGACAGTGAAGAATTAGCTCAAGGTATAATACTTGGTGAACATCAAAACCCAATATGTATCTCAGGTCGGAGGATACCAAATGATATTCGCCTTCACTCAAATTTACTTATGATCAATCAATAAGATTCCATGTAGTAAAATTTGAGATGCGGGTTAGTCCAATATTTGCATCGCGCAAATATCTATGAACCTTGGTAGCAACCTATTGCTCTATATTCATCCTTATGAATATCAACCAATCCAATTTCATAATAATCTTACCCTCACACTTGTTCCCACAAGTATGAACGACTACGAACATTTAGAGTAAACAATTTACTCATGGATTAATCATGCTAAATTGGAACATTAATCGAAACATTATAACCAAATAATTTTATTCAAATAATAAAGAGTTCCTCATATCCAAATACATAATTTACAGATCAAATCCAATTACTAGAATGTCAAGTCCCATGGCACAAGTATGACCTTCATGCTTTGCCTTTTCAAGGAGCTTCGTGAGAGGATCCACAACGTTTTGATCTGTGTGAACTTTGCGAATACATATCTTTCCCTTTTCAACTTCATCTCGTATGTAGTTGAATCTCCGCTCAATGTGCCTAGTCTTTTGATGAGCACGAGGTTCCTTGATTTGAGCAATCGCACCCTCGTTATCACAAAAGATCTCTAGGGGGTCCTGAATGGAAGGGACAACCCCTAGATCGGCAATGAATTTCTTCAACCATGCAGCTTCTTGAGCTGCCAATGAAGCGGCGACGTATTCTGATTCTGTAGTTGATAGAGCCAACACATCTTGTTTGGAGCTTTTCCAAGAGACCGCTCCTCCATTCAGAATGAAAATATATCCCGATTGTGACCGAGAATCATCACGATCGGTTTGGAAGCTCGCATTCGTGTAACCCTTACAATGAGTTCCTCTTCACCAAATCCATAGATAAGAACATATCTCTTGTCCTCCTTAGGCGCATGACACGTCGGTCGAGTGCATATCATCGCATACATGATGGATCCAATAGCATATGCGTATGGGATTGCCTTCATTTTATCTTGCTCATCCTTTGAGCTAGGACATTGAGTCGTACTCAATGTCGTTCCTCTTTGAATAGGTACGGTACCTTTCTTAGAGTTCTCCATCTTGAACCTTTTCAAGATTTTATCAATATACGTACTTTGATTTAAACCAATCAACCGCCTTGATCTATCCCTATAGATCTTTATTCGCAGAATATAGGCGGCTTCACCAAGATCCTTAATGGAAAAACAACTTCCAAGCCAAGTTTTAACACCTTCCAAGGTTGGAATGTCATTTCCAAATACTAGGAAAGTTACTGTGCTCCCACTAGCCTTCTTATACACACAAGCCTCATCAGCGTTTTTGATTAAGCCAAATTTCTTTACCTCCTCATCAAAACGATGATTCCAGCTTCTTGACGCTTGCTTCAATCCATAGATGATTTCTTTAACTTGCATACCTTTTTAGGATGTTTTGGATGGACAAAACCTTCAGGCTGAACCATATAGACATCTTCCTCAAGATATCCATTTAGGAAAGCAGTTTTGACATCCATTTGCCAAATCTCATAATCTTAATGAGCAGCTATGGGAAACAATATCCTTATAGACTTTAGCAACACAACAGGTGAGAAGGTTTCATCATAATCAACCCCTTAAGTTTGAGTGAAACCCTTTGCTACAAGTCTAGCTTTATAAGTATCCAAGTTTCCATGCATATCGGTTTTCTTCTTGAAGACCCACTTGCTTCCAACTACTTTTGAGTTAAGAGGTGGAACAACCAAGTCCCATACTTGATTGTCATGCATGGATTGCATCTCAACGCTCATGGCCTCGAGCCATTTGTCACAATCTGAATTGGACACTGCATCATGATATGTGGTTGGTTCATCTGAATCTACCACATAGCATCCATCCATGAAAAATCTGTATCTTTCAGGTGGATTACTAGTTCTACCACTTCTGCGAACGTTTTGTGTGTATTGATCAACCATTTGATCATCTTCAACATCCTTATGTTGGGTGCTACTTTCAACCAAACGTGCATCGGGTTGTGGTTCTTGATCCTCCTCAAGATCCACTGTTTTACTGCTAGTTCCTTCCATAAGGAACTTTGCTTCTAAGAACTCACCCTTTCTGGCAACAAACACCTTTTGTTCCGGTGGATCATAGAAATAATATCCCATAGAATCTCTAGGGTATCCAAGAAAGATACACTTGGTGGATCGGACTTCCAATTTGTTTGGGGTGGGAGTCTTAACATAAGCCTCACAACCTCAGACCCTTAAGTATGATAGGGATGGAACTCTTCCATGCCATATCTCAAAAGGTGTCCTTTCCACCTTTTTGGTTGGGGACATATTTAGAATACAGGCCGTGGAGAGCAAAGCGAAACCTCAAAATGATAGAGGTAATGTGCTTCTAGCCATCATAGATCGAACCATATCCAATAAGGTTCGATTCCTCCTCTCAGACACACCATTATGTTGTGGTGTTCGAGGTGGAGTGAGTTGTGAGACGATCCCACAATTCCTAAGATGATCTTGAAAAGCATCACTTAGGTATTCACCTCCTCTATTGGTGCGGAGAACTTTAATCAACTTGTTGAGTTGATTTTCTACTTCATTCTTGAAGATTTTGAACATTTCAAAAGCTTCATCTTTGTGCTTTAATAAGTACACATACCCATAGCGGCTATAATCGTCGGTAAAGGTAATGAAGTATCTTTAACCATTCCTAGTCATTGGTTTAAAGGACCACATACATCCGAATGTATGATTCCTAATAAATCTTTTGCCCTTTCGTTAGTTCCACTAAAGGGTGCCTTAGTCATTTTACCTTGTAAACAAGATTCACATACATCAAATGAATCACATTCATTTGTTTTTAAAAGACCATTCTTTTGAAGTGTTTGTATACGTTTCTTGTTTTTATGACCAAGACGACAATGCCAAAGATAGGTATCACTCAAATCCAACTTGAGTTTCTTGGTGCTAGTTTGGTACAATGAACTATTTAAAGTATTTTCATGAACCAATTCATAAATACCATTAATGGATATAGCTTTAAAATAGAACATATCATTTAAAGAAATGAATATCATTTTCAACAAAAGATAATACATAGTCATAAAGTCTTAATTGGGATACAGAAATAATGTTCCTAGTCAGACTAGGAGCATACAAAACATTCTTCAAAATAACATCCAAGCCACTTGGAAGTTTTAGGATGTAGTCCCCATGAGCTTCAACTTGGACTTTGGTTCCATTGCCCATGAAGAGACTAACATCCCCTTGATTGAAGTCCCTACTTCTTGTGAACCCCTGCAACAAATTGCAAATGTGAGTTCCACATCCATTATCCAATACCCATGTGTTAGAAGATGTAACATTAAGATCAATATGAATAATGTATATTGTACCTGAGGTTTGCCCGGCATCCCTCTTGGCTTTCAACTCTTGGAGATGAACAGGACAATTTCTTGCCCAATGTCCAATCTCTCCACACTTGAAGCATGGGTCATTTGTAGCAACCTTTTGCTTCTTCTCTTGTGGTTTGGGTGGCACCCTTGCCACCCCTTTCCCTTTTCCCCATACGGTTCCCTTACACTTGGCAACCTTTGCCTCGGGTGCGGGATGAGGCCTTTTTTTGTTCCCACCCTCATTGATGGTGAGAACGGGTAAAACCCTTTTACCCATGGCCGCTCGGCCGTTTTTAGCATTGAGTGAAGCTCACCAATGCTTTTGTCCCAAGCATTCATGTTGTAGTTCAACACGAATGTCTCGAACTTCTTGGTAACGCCATTAAGGATCAAATCCGTGGCCAATTCCTTCAAGACAGGACAATTAAGCCTCTCGAGGCGGTCAATATGACTTTTCATCTTAAGAACATAAGATGAAACAGATTGGTTGTCGTCCATACGACATGCATGGAGTGCTCAACCGTTTCGAAGCGCTCAACCCTTGCTTGTGTTTGGAACGTTTCCTTCAGCTGGGTTATCATGTCATAAGCTCCGTGATGTTCATACTCCTTTTGGAGATCCGGAGTAATGCTCGCTAGCATGAGACAAGACACTTGAACAGAGTCCTCAGTGTACTTGAGCCAATCGTTGTAGGCCTCCTCATCATCCTCAGCAGGTTGATCGGGGATAGGGTCGTCTAAAACATATGATCTTCTCTCTTGCTTGAGAACGATTCTCAAGTTTCGATACCAATCAGTAAAGTTGTTATGATTTAGACGTTCCTTTTGGAGGATCGCTCGTAATGATTGGTTGGACGCGGATGAGTTATCGTGATTTTCATTGTTGGTGGCCATCTACAAAATTTAACAAAGATCTATTTTAGTATTTTCGATATTGTTATTTTTAATAATTAATGCCTTTTAAGGTCATTTTTATATTAAAGTCTAGAACCCAACATTACATTTAATATTGTGGTTAGGTGACCTTTCTTACACGATTTAAATTAATAAGGTGGTCAACGATTGACGGTTGCAACCATTTGCAACTTCTAGAGGTATGGGATCGACTTAACATCATATGTAAAGTCGGCATGTTAATCCCATCAACCCCATTTGGAAACCATATTTAGGTGATCCATTTAACATGGTTTGCAAATCAAGTTACCCTACTTGCACACACGTGTGAGTTTACCCACATAAGTGGTTAGGTGACCTTTATCCCACCAATGTGGTATCCCCACCTTAAATCACAAGTTCCCTCTAAATGGTTAGGTGACCTTTATCCCATTAAGAGTTTCCAAATGACTCAAGTGTTGTGCAAAAGGACGGTGTTAAACTTGTTGGTCAAAAGTTTAGAGATTTCATAATTCTAGTTTAGAAAACTCTATGTACTTGTATTTGCATGCTTTCAAATACAAGATACCCTATGGCCTTTTAATAAAACCCATTTTATTATAAAATCATTAATCCTTTTGATAACCATTTATTAACACTTAATGATTAAGAACCAATTTGATATTAGCTTGTTAAGATCATTTTATTGAGATTGTTAATCATATCCAAAATTCATACAATCATTCATAAAACCACAATCAAACAAGCATAATATAAACAACCATAATGTGCATAACCATAGCTACTATTGTGACCACACTTGTTTGCCATCACAAGTGTGGTCATTAGGTCTTTCTTAAGGGTTGAAAATAACAAAAAATGAGATCAATATAGACTCCCACTTGAACTTGCATCCATATGCTTCAAGTCCTTCTTTTGTGTCTTCTTCTTGTGCTTCCTACCCGAGCATCTTCTTTTACAAAATATATATCCTAATACATATTGTCTAGTAAAATAAATTACTCCTAATCTATTATTACATCCCAATGAATAAATAGACAAAATACATTTTAAACAAAGCACAAGTTTATATACAACCCCATTGAATGAATACAACCAAATAAAACATTCAATCCAAACCATAACAACACAAGGTCTAAGCTAGGTTATGCACCAACATGAACATACATCATATCATCCAAAATTAACTAAGAATCCCCATTAAAACCCACGATTTTCAGCCAACATAAACTGAAAATACAGGTTTCAAACATAGTCCAAACAATATACATATCATTATACATATCTTTCAAGGTTTAATCACAAGCATGTGTGATATAACCTTGAAAGCTTGGGGATTCAACATACAAGAATATTTCAGTCCTTAAAAGGGTTATAAAATCCCATAAAACAAATTGTATAAGGATACTAACAAGCATGCTATCCACATAACCGGCTCTAGATGCCATTAAAGGGTTTATTGAACACAAGATCATAGTTTAACCTCTTAAACATTCTGAAATCGCAGCGGAAAGACAATATTATAAACTTACTTATAAGCTGTAAAACATGTTCTTTAGGTGACCATATAAATTTATAAAACAAACCCAAATATCAAAGGATCATTGTATGTGAATGAGCATGCTATGTGAACATAAAGCAACATAATATGACAGCCACAAGGGGCTGCCATAACTACCTTTCTGCAGCCTTCAAAAAATGAATGAAAGAAAGATGAGATGAAGATGATGATGATATTGTTTATGCAGCCCTCAAAGAAGAGAACCTCAAGTTGTAATACACACAAGCTTCTTCCAAACACCTTACTTTGTTAGGGAGCTTTACACCACAAGAAAACCCCTTAGAAGAGCAATCCAAATCAGCCAAAACAACTAAGAAAAACGATTTTTCAGCTTTGTTTTTGGCTTCTTCAGTCCGAAAATGTTGCTGTCTTCAAAGAGAGAAAATGTTGCCTTTGTGTGTGTGTGTGAGAAAGAGTGTAGCAAAGAGGGTTGAGTGATAATGTGAGTTAACTCTTGCAAAGAACAAGAAGCAAGACACATAGTCACAAGTCAAAAGGCAATCTGCCTTTTGACTGTACAGTTGATTTTGTTTGTGTGTCTAGTCAATTGTATCTAGCTGGCTTTCAAAGTCATGTTAAATCCAAGGACATAGAATGATCATTCCTTGTTGATTTAACTTAATCATGTCTTAGACATCTTGCTCTCAACGAATAAGAGGAACAAATTCCATCTTGACTACATACGTTTTTCACAATCACCTCATGTCACACCTGAACATAGCCTTATGTACTAACCATTATTTCAGAGCAGTGAAGGACTAGCTCAAGGTATAATATTTGGTGAATATCAAAACCCAATATGTATCTCAGGTTGGAGGATACCAAATAATATTCGCCTTTACTCAAATTTACTTATGATCAATCTAGAAGATTCCATGTAGTAAAATTGAGATGCGGGTCAGTCCAATATTTGTATCCAACAAATATCTATGAACCTTGGTAGCAACCAATTGCTCTATATTCATTCCTTATGAATATCCACCAATCTGTTCATAATAGTCTTACATTCATATTCGTTCCCACAAACATGACCGACTATGGACATTTAGAATAATAAACATATTCATAGATGTATACATACTAAAATGAATATAACTCAAAATATCACAAGTATATAAAGAGTTAAATATTACATTGTTTCAAACTTTTAATACTTTGAACAGATCAATTCCAGTCACTACAATATCAAAGTCCTAAGGCACAAGTATGACTTTCATGCTTTGCCCTTTCAAGGAGCTTCATGAGTGGATCCGCAATGTATTGATGGGTATGAACTTTACGAATACATATTTTTCCCTTTTAAACCTCATCCCTTATGTAGTTGAATTTCCGCTCAATGTGCCTAGCCTTTTAAAGTGCATAGGGTACCTAGATTTATGCAATCGTACCCTCATTATCACAAAAGGATTTCTAGGGGTCTTGAATGGTAGAGAACACCCAAGGTAGGCGATAAATTTCTTTATCCATGCAGCTTCCCGAGCTGCTAATGATGCAGCTATGTATTCGGATTTTGTAGTGGACAATGCTACTCCATTCATAATGAAGACATACCCCGATTGTTATCGAGAATCATCTCGAATGGTTTGGAAACTCGCATCGGTGTAACCCTTTACAACGAGTTCCTCTTCATCAGATCCATATATTAGAAACATTTCCTTAGTCATCCTAAGATATTTCAATGTACTTTTAATAACCATCCAATGGCTATTACCTGGATTCTGATAATATCTGCTTGTCATGCTTAACGCGCAGGACTCGTCCAATCTAGTGCACATCATCGCATAGATGATGGATCCTATAGCTGAGACATATGGGATGTCCTTTATTCGATATTGCTCATCCTTTGAGCTTGGACATTGAGATGTACTCAATATTGTCCCTCTTTGAATAGCTACCATACCTTTCTTAGAGTTTTTCCATCTTGAACCTTTTCAAGACTTTATTAATATATGCACTTGATTTATCCTATCAACCACTTCGATCTATCCCTATAGATCTTTATTCCTAAAATATAGGCGGCTTCACCGAGATTTTATGAAAAACAACTTCCAAACTAGGTTTTAACACCATCCATGGTTGGAATATCATTTCCAAAAGGTAGTATGTCATCAACATATAATACTAAGAATGTTATTATGCTCTCACTAGCCTTCGTATATACACAAGCTTCGTCAGCATTCTAGTTGAAACCAATTTTCTTGATCTCTTCATCAAAACGTTGATTTCAACTTCTCGATGCTAGATTCAATCCATAGATTGAGCTCTTTAACTTGCATACTTTTAGGATGTTGTGGATCAACAAAACTATCTGGCTGAACCATATGGACAATCTCTTGGAGATGTCCATTAAGACAAGCGGTTTTGACATCCATTTGCCAAACCTCATAGTCATAATATGCAGGTATGGCAAATAATATCCTAATTAACTTTAGCATTGCCACAGGCAAGAAAATTTCATCATAATCAACCCTTGATTTTGAGTGATACCTTTCGCTATAAGTCTTGCTTTGTAAGTATCCAAGTTTCCATGTATATCCATTTTCTTCTTCAAACCCACTTGCATCCAACCGGTTTGGAGTTAAGTGGAGGGTCAACCAATTCCCAAACTTGATTGTCATACATTGATTGCATCTCAACGTTCATGGCATCCAGCCATATGTCACAATCCGAATTGGACACTGCCTCATGGTATGTGGTTGGCTCATCAGAGTCAACCACACAGCATCCATTTAGGAAAAATCCATATCTTTCAAGTGGAATGCTAACTCTACCAGATCTGCGAACGTTTTGTATGTAATGATCAACCTCTTGATCATCATCAACAACCTCTTGTTGATTGCTAGTGTCAACCAAACGTGTATCGGCTTGTGGATTTTCAGCCTCATCAAATTCCACTATTTTCTACATTATTCCTTTCATAAGGAATTTAGTTTCTAAGAATTCAGCCTTTCGAGCAATAAATACTCTTGCTCTGTTGGATCAAAGAAGTAGTATCCTATACAGTCTTTGGGATATCCAACAAATATATACTTAGTGAATCGACTAGCTTGGTCAGGGCCATATTCAAAATACGAGCCTCAAAGAGCATTGCAAAACCCCAAAATGATAGAGGTAGTGAGTTTATAGCCATCATAGACCGAACCATATCCAATAGGGTTCAATTTCTCCTTTAAGACACACCATTGTGTTGTGGTGTTCCAGGTTGAGTAAGTTGTGAGACGATCCCACAACTTCTTAGATGGTACTAAAAGGCATTACTGAGGTATTCACCTCCTCTATCTGAATGAAGAACTTTGATAGTATTATTAAGTTGATTTTCTACTTCATTCTTGAAGGTTTTGACCATTTCAAAAGTTTCATGTTTGTGTCTCATCATGTACACATAACCATAGCGACTATAATCGTCGATAAAGGTAATGAAGTATCTTTCACCATTTCTAGTCATTGTCTTAAAAGGGCCACATACATCCGAATGTATGATTCCCAATAACTCTTTTGCCCTCTCGTTAGTGCCACTAAAGGCCGACTTGGTCATCTTACCTTGTAAATAGGATTCACACTTGTCGAATGAAACATTTTCATTTATTTTTCAAAAGATCATTCTTTTGAGGTGTTTGAATCTGATTCTTGTTTGTGTGACCAAGACGACAGTGCCAAAGATAAGAATCACTTAAACCAATTTTAAATTTCTTGGTGCTTGTTTGGTATAATGAGCTATTATAAGATGAATCATTATGAACCAATTCAAAGATTTCATTAAAAGGCATAGCCTTGAAATAACATACATCATCCATACAAACATAAATACCATTGTTAACAAACTTTAATTCATAACCACATTGTTTTAAAAGGGAAATCAAATTTATGTAAATAAGAAAAACTTCCAAACCATTTGAAAGTTTCAAAATATGTCTCCTTGGGCTTCGACATCAAATTTTGCTCTGTTGCCCATGTAGAGACATGTGTTTCCCTTCTTGAATTGCTTATTTCTTTTGAACCCGTGCAATAATTGTGTATGCGAGTTCCACATTCGGTATCCAATACCTATGTGTTTGAAGAAATAACATTTAAACCAATGTGAATTATGAAAGTTGTACCTGAGGTTTGCCCAGCATCCCTCTTGTTTCTCAACTCTTTGAGATAGGTTGGACAATTCCTTTTCCAATGTCTTATCTCTCCACACTCAAAGCATGGATCGTTCTCCGTTACCTTAGGCTTCTTAAGCTTAGGCTTTGGAGGTTCCGCTTTAGCCTTTCCTTTCCCCTTTCTTTTGATGTACCCCTTTCCTTTGGCAACATTTGCCTTGGGATCCGGGAATGGCCGTTTCTTAGGTGACCTTTATCCCACAAGTATGTTAAGCCCACATCAAACACACAAGTTCCCTAACCTAAAAGTGGTTAGGTGACCTTTATCCCACAAGTAGTTCTCAAGTGATTCGAGTGTTGTGTAAAAGGATGTTGTTCAACTTATTTCCAAAGGGATTTAAGTTTCCATTAATTCTAGTTATGAAAACTCTATGTACCTTGTATTTGCATGCTTTCAAATACATGGTACCCTATGGTTCTCTTTTAATAAAACCTCTTTTATTTTGACATCATTATTCCTTTTAATAACCTTTTATTAGTCACTTAAGAGCTTGTTGTGATAATTTATATAGATTGTTAAGCATATGCATATATCAAACAATCAACATAAAATGAATAATCAAACAAACATATATCAAACAACCACATGTGCATAACCATAGCCACTATGTTGACAACACTTGTTTGCCATCACCAGTGTTGTCATTTGGTCTTTACTAAGGGTTGAACACAACACAAAGATGAGATCTCCAAAGACCCCCACTTGAACTTGCATCCAAATGCTTCAAGTCCTTCTCTTGTGTCTTCCTTTTGTGCTTCCATCTTGTTCATCTTCTTTTACAAAATTTATATCCTAACACAAATTTTGTAATAAAAGAAAACACACTTAATCTATCTATTACATTGCCATTGAATGAATAAATAAATTACATCCAAATACAAAACACAAAAGAATAATATTACAACCCATTATGAATGAAATCAACCAAACAAACATCCATATAAAACCAAATCAACACAAGATCAAAGCTAGGTTATGTACCAATATGAAACATCATACTAGAACCAATAAATCCCATATGACCCTAAATTTTCAGCCAACATAAACCATGAATGTAGGGTCTTTTGTCCAAACAAAAAACATAATCAACCACTTGATATCTTCTTTCAAGGTTTAATCATAAGCATGTTAGATATAACCTTGAAAGGTTGGTATTTATAATCATCATCACAAAACAGCCCCTATAAGGTTGTTAAAGCCCCATAAAACCAATTTTACAAGAACAAAAGAAACTAGTCATCCACATATCCGGCTCTAAATGCCAATGTTGGGTTTGTTGGACCATATCAAAGTAGTTTAACCATTTTAAACTATGAAAACGCAGCGGGTTAATACCTTAACATTATCATTTGTATTCTAAAAAATTAAGGCTTATAACATATCATCAACAAACCCAAGAACATAGGATCATTTATATGTGTTTGAATTAGCTATCAACTACAAAAAACAACCATAATATGACATACAAACTACCTTTTGTATGCTGCTGAAAACGTGATGAAAAGGGATAAATATGAGCTTCTTGAATGACCAAGATACCAAAGAGAGGTGTCCTCAAGTATCCATAGCCACAAGCATCATGCAAACACCTTGTTGCTAGGATTTGAGCACCAAAAACGACCAAGAAGAGGCTGCTGAAACACTTCCAGCCGAGAATCACTTCAAGAAAAAGACAAAACCTTTTGTTTTGGTGGTCCTTGCATGTGAGAGAAAGAGAAGATGGAGTTTGTGTGTTCTAGGTGTTGTAAGGTTCCAAGACCTCAAGGAAAACAAAAGGAGAGAGCCCCATCTAAGGGGGCGGCCGAAAATCCAAAACAATTTGGGTTTTCCCCCCAAAACTCTCTTTTATATTTTTGTTAAACTAGTTGTTTAAGATAGTTATATAATTAACCTTTTAATTATATAACACATACACACTTTTATTATTTGATGTTATTTAACTAAATTAAACAACATTACAAATAATATCCATGAACAAAATATCCATATAAGTTGTTCAATATCATATGCAACTTATTTAGAAAACCCATTTTCTAAATTGGTGAATTTATTTAATTGCATGATCATATCATCAATTAAATATTAATTGGTGTTTGCTAAGCTTGTTATTGGGTATGACCCGACTTGGATCATAACGTACTAACCACATCAATGTTCTATGAGTCTTGGTCATAAAGAATCCAATAATTTCCCCTTCTTCAGGGGTGTAACTCACTGATCTCCTAACAATCCCTTGCAGATCAAGATTCATGTTAGTTGAGTCTTGACCTGCTGAAGGGGAGCAGCGTCGTAATTGTCCCTTATCTGCTTGATTTAAACATATAACACACTAATCATTACTTAATAATCAAAATAGAACAGTCAAATATTCAACACTAAACATTCATTACATAAGTTTAACACAAGATTCGAATACATATGATTTCAATAACATAAATAACTAAGCATTACTCTTGTTTTGTATCATCGGTTCTTCTACTGTTGGGTTGGATGTGGAGGCACTCGGATCTTGAGTTCATTTGGTCCTCCTTTCGCTAGCTGATGTGGCACCCGCAGCTGAGAGTCATCATCATCATCATCACTAACATCAGTATCACCATAGTGATCATTACCATCATCATCATCATCACTCTCATCATTATCAGCATCGTCGTCTCCATCTCCTTCTCCGATCTTCAAGGGCTCTTCTTTGGATCCTTGGAGCTTTAGTAGAGTGGACTTGTTTGCAGCCTCCAGCTCCTCAATCTTCTTGTCATGTTGCTCCTGGAGCTGAGACATCAACTAAGCTTGTTGATCAATCAATCGAGCCTACTGAGAAAGCTGCTATGACTGTGCAGTAGTAAGATCTACTAACTGACGAATCTGTGCAGTCTTCTCGTCATCAGCTGCTAACAGACGCATCACCATACGGTTCAGCCCTCATAGATGTTCCTCTACCCCTATGGGAGTAGAGGTGATCCAGATGGATATGTAGGCAAGGATGATGGTGCAGTTGGATGGCTAGTAGTGGTGGTGGTAGCAGTGGTGAAGATTGGGGGTAATATAGGTGAAGGTGGTGATGGTGTGGGTGTGGAAGATGTGGGGAAGATTGGGGGTAATATAGGTGAAGGTAGTGGTGGTGTGGGAGTGGAAGATGTGGTAACAGATGGTACGGCTGTAGAGGTGGTAGGTGGAGTAGTGGTGGTGGCAGTGGTGGTAGCTATGGTGGTGATGAAGGTGAGTCTCCACTTCTTCTTCCTCATGCCGTCGGGTTGAGCCATCCTTTTCTTCCTCGATCCTATCGAGGAGGATGCTCCCCCTAGAACACGGCTTGGCAGATCGGGAGCATATGTAGCGTCAGCAGCAGTCTCTCCGAATCCGCCGGGGCGTCCACCAACCCCCCGGAGCCCTCGTTCTGTGGGAACGACTTTACTCCCCACAGTTCGGGTTAGTGGCTCCTCATCTAACTCCTCCTCTTCCTCACCAGGTATGAAACCCTAGTGGAACCCAGTAGACTCTGCTATATCTCTAGTAGGGGCAGGTACCAGAGATGCACTATCAGTACTGGGGCCCCTTGGTTGAGTGGGCAATGTATCTCGAGCATCCATGCTATCATCATCAGAGTCGTGCTTTGGGAGCTGTAGCTACTCATCATCTGAGTCGCTGTCTATGTGACACCACTTACGTCTGCCTAGCGCCACGTAAATCTCACTAGCCAGATGGTCTATCAGTCTCTTTACCTGGGGCTTTACCTGCTTACCCCGGTAAACTCTCATACGAACCAAGGTCGTATCGTCCATGATCTCCAAAGCTACAACATCATGGCGCTCATTTGGAAGTGAGGGCAGCTTCTCATCAAAAATCAGCTGCAATAACCTGGGGTACATACAAAAACCCTCTTTTCCCTTTGCCTCCATATTCTCCACGAGGTAAGAGAAGATCATGCTAGAGAAGCTGAAGGGGTGGTTCAGCACCAGTGCCACGTAGGCATTTTGTATCTGGTCTGACAGATCATCAAACCCACCCCTTCTGGAAGCTATGCACTTCAAAATGACATGTGCCAAGTACTTGTACTGGGGGCACAGGTTGCTCTTGTTAAGCACACCTGAGTTGATGTCCCCAGCATACTTAATCCTCAAAAACATCCTCTCACTGTCAGTGGGTGAACTCTGGTGGGGTGATGAGTATCGTCTCCCTGCTTAATTACCCTTGAATGTCTGCAGCAGTAATCTCTATATCCATGCCACAGATAGAACTTTGTATTATGTATGGCTCACGTGATCGATCAACAGAGGCATTATCCTAGAAGGCCTGGTGTATAGACCTGTAGGGTGTGCATGGAGTAGAGATGCCCTTGTGGATCCTTAATCGCTTGAGAAAAGCGATGATCTCTACAAACTTAGCACCATTCCAAGTAGTATGGTCTAAATGAGCACAGATGTTGTGCTTGGGATTAATAGACCATCTATCAGCCATCGATCTGAAACACAAGACACATAAACATTGGATAATCACATGACACAAATTAGTTTTAATTTACGTGATAGAAATCATTCTGGTTCATTCATGCGAATGAACCATGCAACTGTGTTCAGTCGGTTGTCCTGTCGTGCGACTGGATTCAGTCGGGTGAACGAACAGGCGACTGAGTTCAATCGGTTGACTTGTCCTGTGATTGGATTCAGTGGGGTGAATGAATAGGCGACGGAGTTCAATCTGTTGACTGAGCCTGCGATTGGTTTAGTCAGCCGATTGAACTTATTCGTACGATACATTCGGCCGATTGAGCCATTCAACCAGCTCAGTCAGGCGATTGGAGTTCATCCTAATGACCAGTCGCATGACCCACTGTTCGGTCGACTAAGGTTCGAATCTTGACCAATTCATGAAATTAAATGTTCTTTAATGGTTCTTTAGACTCGCGATCTCTTAACTAATGACCTAATAACATTAGTTTTAACATTTTACTTAATTTTTGTAGGTTATTAGTTCATTTAATGGTTTGGTTCTTGTTTCAATACAACATCACAAATTAGGGCACCATTTCTCCTAAATTCTATGAGATTTCATCTTATTATACATGTATAAATGCAAACACACGTCAGAAGATCAATAGGGATGTATAATCGAGGTCTAAAGAAATTTGGGCAGCGTAATGGTGGGATGTGCGATATAAGGGCGATTGGAACTGGTGAGAAAATGCGATTGCTGTGGCCCTTTATATACTAAATCTGAATTCAATCGGCCGACTGACTCATTCGCTCAGTTCATTCAGGCGAAAGTAACTCAGTCGGGCGATTGGCTCAGTCGATCACATTCAGTCGGCCGACTGAAGCTCAGTCAGTCAACTGACTAATTCGCACACTCTCATTCGGTCGAATGGGTCATTCTGATAAGTCATTCGGGTGAATGGTTCATACTCATGTCCATTCGGCTGTTTAGTGCATGAGTATGGTCCATTCGTATGATTGGTCCATACTCATGGTACAGTGGTGCGAATGGGTCATTCTCTTGAAATTTTTCTGGGTTTATGACCATTTGAATTTTAAACCCTTTTAAACTGTTGAATTAACATTATGAACATTTGATCATCTCAGACATGATCATTTTAAAAGAAAAAAATATTTCATCACCTCAAATGTGATCCTTTTAAAGCATTTTATCACCTCGGACGTGACTTAACTTTTTGATTGAAAGCACGTGTGGTCACCTCAGGTGTGACCTTTTAGATGATAAGGTCCCTTATCAACTTCCACGACATAGTCCGATACTACACAAAACTGAAATAGACTAACTTTGTACTTACATAAAAGAAATACTACTGAAACTTAAACTAGGACATTTTGTGTTTTTGTGAGGGTAAATTCCTATGATGTAGCTCTAAGGAATAATTTTTCTAAGCGGGCAGCCTCAATTCATTTAAACCATACGCAGACCAGTTCAATTTGGAATCATACAAGATATTCAAATCATTCGGGACAAGTTAGCTAAAGCCTTTGATGCTCTATTCTTGTTTTTCATCTAGAGTCATTTAGCAAATTTAGGAAATCATACTAGTACTATTAGGTCCCCACACTGATTTGAACTTTCAAGAATTGTAGCCACAGTGATTGTCAGTATACTTGTCCACTTAAATCCATACATTGACTTTCAACATAGTTTGGTGATAGTATTAAGGTTTGTTTATTTCAACGAGCATTTGTGGATCTCACACTTATATGGTAATCAACATTCCTCAGGAGATTTTTGAGCGGTCTCAAGGTAGTATTCAACAAGAGACTATTCTTAGAACTTTTAAAGAGAAGCCAATCCTCAGGTCAGTGCCACCGCACAGTAGAGAGGCGGCAAACAACAATGAGTTCTAGAATATATAGGTTACGCTTATCCTCAGGTCAGTGCAACCACACAATAGAGAGGCACATAACCTATCTTCTTGTTTGAGCAATTTTTCATTCTTTTTGCACAGATCTCACCAACACATAGGTCATCAGTTTGATTGTATTTTCATTTTTCATGTGCTTTTGCTCATGCTTTGGTCTTATGCACACATTTGTGGCGTTTATTTTGCTTGTCACCCCTTATTGGAATCTTGTTGATTTGTTAACCAGGGATAAGGTGTTACCCATAGCTAGTCAATCATTGTAGTTATCTTGAGATCACCAAAAAGGTCTAGTCATATATTGTGTTGAATCTACCAACATATCATCTGTGGTCTAGCAACCTCTAGGTCTACATTCTTTGTGTTACCTTAGTAGTAGCTAGCTTATCTATCATATTTCCTTTTATATTGCTCAGACTACACAGACTTATACTTGAGTTTTGCATCTTTTTCAATTTTGATTTTTAAAGTCCCAAAGGGTTGTACTTGTGTACTATCATATTCAAAATAATGAATCGGTATCGCATATAGGATCTTATTTATTTTCAGCTTGCCTCTCCTTTTCCATCGTTTTCTTTATTTCTAGACCAATTCTCCCCTTAAAATTATAAAACCACTATGAATTAGCGTTTTAGGATTTTAATGGGCAAGGAAAGAAACCAGTTGTAATTAAACTGATTAAAATTAAACAAAAACAAGAGAATAAAATAAAATTAAATTAAAAATTGAAAAGATTAAAAAGACTAGACATGACGCATCGGACTATACATGGTCATCTTCAGGTATGACCTCATTTTTCTTTTTAACCCAGTTGACCTCTAACAAATATAAAAAACGTGGTTTATCAAATGCCTTTGTATAGAGGTCAGCGTGTTGAAAATCTGTATTTATTTTTACCACATCGATTAAGTTCTTTTCAAAGCAATCACGAATAAGGTGATATTTATACCGATGTGTTTGGTCTTGGATGTTGGACTGGGTTTTTAACGACTGCAATCACAGCAGAGTTAACAACAAAGATAGAGTAGAAGAGAATTCAAACCATAATCCCGCATTTGCTGTTGAATCCATATGATTTGAGAATAGTAGCTTACAGTAGCAACGTATTCGGCTTCACAGGTTAATAATTCAACCGAGGTCTGCTTCTTACACTACCAGGTTACTAATCTTCTTCCAAAGAACTGACACCCTGCTCATGTAGACATGTAGTTCATCTTGCAGCCGCCGTAATCCGAGTCACTATACGTTGTAAGCTCAAAGTCATCATCAAGAAGACACCACAACCCAAGTGTGGGTGTTCCATTCAGATAACAAAATATCCTTTTGACCCTAATTAGATGGTTCACCTTAGTCTTTACCTGATATGGTGAGCATAAACATGTAGCATACATGATATCAGGTCGTGAGACAATGAATACATGAGAGATCCAATCATCACTCGGTACATAGTGGCATCTACCATATCACCATTCTCTTCGGGTGCTACATCATGGTTTGTAGCCAGTGGAGTGCCAGCTGTGGAAGCATTCTCCATGTCAAACCGACTGAGAATATCACCTACATACTTGGTTTGATGTAGGAAGATTCCATTTAGTGTCTCATCCACCTGTAACCCGAGAAAGAACTTTATCTCTCCCATTGCACTCATCTCAAACTCTGCCTTCATTACTGCTTCAAAGTCTTTGCATAATTCTTCGTTTTTGAACCAAAGATTATGTCATCTACATAGATCTGTACTAGCAGTAAGTCTCCATCTTTTTCTTTGATAAACAATGTACAGTCAATGACTCCCCTTTGAAAGCCATGTTTCACAAGATGAGTTAAGAGTTTCTCATACCAAGCCCGTGGAGCTTGATGAAGCCCGTATAGAGCCTTGTCGAGTTTGTAAACTATGTCCCAATGATATGGGTCCTCAAATCCCTCGGGTTGACTGACATACACTATTTCTCGGATCTCACCATGAAGAAATGCACTCTTAACATTTAATTGATAAACTTTGATTTTCATATAAGATGCGTAGGCAACAAAGATACGAATGGCTTCCATCCTTGCCACTGGTGCAAACACTTCATTGTAGTCGATACCCATAACTTGTAGAAAACCCTGAACAACAAGTTGAGCCTTGTTTCTGATGATCACTCCCTAATCATCCTTCTTGCATTTCAAGACCCATTTGGTGCAAATGACTTTAGCTCCTTTAGGCCTATCCACTAGTGTCCATACACATAACTTCTTAAACTGAAAAATTTCTTCCTGCATGGCACTCACCCAAGCCTCATCATTTAGTGCTTCACTAACATACTTTTGGCTCAAACTGAGACACAAAGCAGCGGTAGGCATCATCGTGAAGGTATCCCTTTTCCATCACAGAGGCATAATCAGCTGAGTACAACTGATTTCTAGTCTGAACCCCTGATCTCACATCTCCTATAATATTATCCAATGGATGATAGACGTTTAGACGTGAGCCAAGATTTGTCAAAACAACCACCTCGGAGTCAACATTATGGACATTTGGTTCTGGATCTAAGACAATCGGAGTCTGAGGTTCCGAAGGTTCAAAAGCATCACTAGTAGATGCTTGTGGACTTGTGGTAGTCAGAACCTGTACATCCTCGTTGATCTGATCATTTTCTTCATTTTCTTCATCAGAGGAAGAGTCACTCACATCAAGTGCTCCCTTGAGTTGGTAGGAGATTGAATTGTTGAATCTTGAGATGGTGTGTTCAAGACATCGTACATCATCTTGTTTGCCAACTCGTCTTCTGAAGAAGAAAGAGGTATGTTGAAGGACTTGAAGAATCCATCATAGTGGAAGAAGTAAGCACGCCCTTTTCCAGCGGGCGGTGTGATATATCTCTGAACATCAACATTACACCACACCTCTACCTGACCCATTGAGTTGTTATAAACTCTCTTGTTCGGTATGTTGTATCCTAGAAAAATCCCTTCATCAACCTTCTCACTAAATTTTCCCTCCTGAGTCTTCTTCAGCAGGGTGCACGGAGCGCCAAACGGCTCGAGATACTTTAAGTTAGGTTTACGTCGTTGTAATAACTCGTAGCACGTTTTTTCATGGCGCTTCACTACCATAACTCGATTAAGCGTATAACACGCATTTGCCACTACTTCATTCTAGAATTGGATTGGCAGTTTCGAGTCTGCCAGCATAGTCCGTGCCGTCTCTATCAAGCTGTGGTTCTTCCGTTCAGCAACTCCGTTCATCTGAGGGGTGTAGGCCGAGGTCAATTGATGCATAATTCCCTTTTCCTTGCAATAGTCCTCCATCCACTGATTCTTGAACTCGGTTCTGTTGTCTGAGCGCACCTGTCGTACTTTCAGCTTGTATAGAGATTCCAATGTTTTTACCAATTCCTTGAAGGATTCAAATGTTTCTGATTTGGATTCCAGAAACATTACCCAAGAGAACCTTGAGTAGTCATGAGTAACTACATAGAAATACAAGTCTCCTGCGATACTTCTTGTACTGGCTCAACCAACTCATAAATACCATTAATGGGTATAACTTTAAAATAGAACATATCATTTAAAGAAACATGAATATCATTTTCAATAAAAAATAATACATAATCATAAAGTCTTAATTGGGATACAGAAATAATGTTCCTAGTCAAACTAGGAGCATACAAAACATTCTTCAAAATAACACCCAAGCCACTTGGAAGTTTTAAGATGTAGTCCCCACGAGCTTCAACTTGGACTTTGGTTCCATTGCCCATGTAGAGGCTCACATCCCCTTGATTGAAGTCCCTACTTCTTTTAAACCACTGCAACAAATTGCAAATATGAGTTCCACATCCGGTATCTAATACCCATGTGTTTGAAGATGTAACATTAAGATCAATATGAATCATGTATATTGTACCTGAGGTCTGCCCGGCATCCCTCTTGGCTTTCAACTCTTGGAGATGGACATGACAATTTCTTGCCCAATGTCCAATCTCCCGACACTTGAAGCATGGGTCATTGGTAGCAACCTTTTGCTTCTTCTCTTGCGGTTTAGGTAGCACCCTTGCCACCCCTTTCCCCTTTCCCCATACGGGTCCCTTACCCCTAGGAACCTTTGCCTTGGGTGCGGGATGAGGCCTTTTATTGTTCCCACCTTCATTGATGGTGAGAACGGGTAAAACCCTTTTACCCATGGCCGCCTCGGCCGTTTTCAGCATTGAGTGAAGCTCACCAATGCTTTTGTCCCATGCATTCATGTTGTAGTTCAACACGAATGTCTCGAACTTTTTGGTAAGGCCATTAAGGATCAATCCGTGGCCAATTCCTTCGAGACAGGACAATTAAGCCTCTCGAGGCGGTCAATATGACTTTTCATCTTAAGTACATAAGATGAACAGATTGGTTGTCGTCCATACGACATGCATGGAGTGCTCGAACCGTTTCGAAGCGCTCAACCCTTGCTTGCATTTGGAACGTTTCTTTCAGCTGGGTTATCATGTCATATCCTCCGTGATGTTCATACTCCTTTTGGAGATCCGGAGTCATGCTCGCTAGCATGAGACAAGACACTTGGACAGAGTCCTCAGTGTACTTGAGCCAATCGTTGTAGGTCTCCAATCATCCTCAGTAGGTTGATCGGGGAGAGGGTCGTCTAAAACATATGATCTTCCCTCTTGCTTGAGAACGATTCTCATGTTTCGATACCAATTAATAAAGTTGTTATGATTTAGACGTTCCTTTTGGAGGATCGCTCGTAATGATTGGTTGGACGCGGATGAGTTATCGTGATTTTCATTGTTGGTGGCCATCTACAAAATTTAACAAAGATCTATTTTAGTATTTTCAATATTGCTATTTTAACAATTAATGCCTTTTAAGGTCGTTTTTATATTAAAGTCTAGAACCCAACATTACACTTAAATTGTGGTTAGGTGACCTTTATCCCACGATTTAAATTAATAAGGTGGTCAACGATTGACGGTTGCAACCATTTACAACTTCTAGAGGTATGGGATCGACTTTAAACATCATATGTAAAGTCGGCATGTTAATCCCATCAACACATTTGGAAACCATATTGTAGGTGATCCATTTGACATGGTTTGCAAATCAAGACATCCTACTTACACACACGTGTGAGTTTGCCAAAATGAGTGGTTAGGTGACCTTTATCCCACGAATATGGCATTCTCACCTTAAGTCATAAGTTCCCTCAAAGTGGTTAGGTGACTTTTATCCCACTAAGAGTTTCCAAGTGACTCAAGTGTTGTGTAAAAGGACAGTGTTGATCTTGTTTTTCAAATGTTTAGAGATTTCATAATTCTAGTTTAGAAAACTCTTTGTACTTGTATTTGCATGCTTTCAAATACAAGGTACCCTTTGGTCCTTTGATTAAAACCTATTTTAATCTTTAAAATCATTAAATCATTTTAATAACATTTTATTACCTTTTAATGATTAAGAACCATCATTTTTATAGCTTGTTAAGTTTGTTAATTAGTTTGTAATGCATATCAAAATATCAACCATACAATCAAATAACAAACATACAAACAATCATAAACATAAACAACCATAATGTGCATAACCTTAGCTACTATTGTGACCACACTTGTTTGCCATCACAAGTGTGGTCATTTGGTCTTTCCTAAGGTTGGAATACAACACAAAATTGAGGTCTTCTTAGACCCCCACTTGAACTTGCATCCATATGCTTCAAGTTCTTCTTTTGTGTCTTCCTCTTGTGCCTCCTTCCCAAGCATCTTCTTTTACAAAATACATATCCTAATACATATTTTCTAAAAAAAACCTAATCTATTAATACATCCCAATGAATAAATAGACAAAATACAAGGACAAAACTTTACACCCAATTGAATGATTATAATCAAATAATACATTCAATCCAAACCAAAACAACACAAGGTCTTAAGCTAGGTTATGCACTATCATATGAACAATCATTGACATCATTCAACAAACAAAATAAACCCCATTAAACCCTAAATTTTCAGCCAACATAAACTGAAAATTTGGGTTTGTTTGTTCAAACAAACAACAACCAAACATGTCAACCAATTGATATTTCTATCTTTCAAAGTTTAATCATAAGCATGAAGATATAACTTTGAAAGACATGGGGTTTATTCAATCAACCAAAATCAGCCTATTATGAGTTTATAATTATCCTCTAAAACCGATTTTAAAGTACAAAACCAAGCAAGTTATCCACATAACCGGCTCTTGATGCCATTGAAGGGTTTGTTAGAACATAAAACCAAGTTTAACCATTTAATCTTTCAGAAAAATGCAGCGGAATAACAACTTTAAAACTGATTTTATAAGCTGAAAATTATGTTCTTTAGGTGACCATATAAGTTTTTAAAACAAACCCATAAATCAAAGGATCATAATATGTGAATAACATGCTATGTGTACATAAAAACAACACAATATGGCAGCCACAAAGGGGCTGCCAAACTACCTCTTTCAGCAGTTAGAAGTCGACCAAAGAAGAAGTTAGAAGAGTGAAATATGGCGAAAGCTTCAAGGTTGGATGTCCTCAAATGTTGACTCCCACAAAGCTCTAAGTAAGTATCATTCTTGCTTGGATTTGGACACCAAAAACACCAAAATGAAAGCTGCCAAAAGACCTTCAAGATAGTGAACTTACAGCAGCAAATTTGATGATGTGGGAAGATGAAATCGACCAAGGTTCCAAGAGGAGGAACCCTCAAGTGTGTATACCCCAAGCTTATCTTGCAAACACACCTTCTTGTTAGGAAGAAACACCACAAAAGCTCCAAAAACCCTCAACTTTCTGCTGCTAGAACCGAGATTTTGAGAGAGAATAGAGAGCTTTTTCTTGTTTGCATGTATTGTGTATTTAAGAAAAGGAGAACCCCAAGACCACTTAATGTGTGTGTTATTCTCAAAACAAAATGGTCCAATGAGAAAATAGAGGGGGGGACGGCCAAAACTCATTCAAAATGGGTTTTCCCTCTTTAAATTAAACACATACACACACATTAAAATGGTCTTGCAACTAGACATATAATTACCATTTAATTGTATGTACAAGTTTTATAACTTATAAAATTATCCAATTAACTTATAAGTTATAATTTCTCATTATTATTTGGTGTTATTTAACTCATTTAAATACCACTTCAAATAATATTGTTGAACAAAATATTCTAATAAGTTGTTCCACCTCATATGCAACTTATTTAGAAAACTCATTTTCTAAGTTGGTGTAAGTATTTAACAGCATGATCATATCATCAATTAAATATTAATTGGTGTTTGCTAAGCTTGTTATTGGGTATAACCCGACTTGGATCATGACATACTAACCGCATCAATGTTCTATGTGTCTTGGGCATATAGAATCTAACATGTTTGTGATAAACAAACGACTGACTTAGAATTTGAACTTTTGGTTCATTGGTTCTCTTAGGAGGAGTAATTGTTGGATTCTATATGCCCAAGACACATAGAACATTGATGCGGTTAGTATGTCATGATCCAAGTCGGTTATACCCAATAACAAGTTTTGCAATCACCGACAATTATTCAATAAATGATATGATCATGCAATTAAATAATAACACCAAATTTAGAAAATGGGTTTTCTAAATAAGTTGTATATGAGATTGAACAATTTATATGGATATTTTGTTTATAGATATTGTTTGTAATGTTATTTAAGTTATTTAAATAATATCAAATAATAAGTGAGTGTGTATGAGTTATTCTAATAAAAGGTTAATTGTTTGAACAACTTTTATAAAGGACTTGTTAATGTGTTATATTTTGGATTTAATTTTGGGGGGGAAACTTAAAACCATAAGAGGTTTCGGCCACCCCTTTATGGGTGTGCCTCCTCTTGGTTTTGTAAAGCATCTTGAAAACATACACATATTAGATACACATTCACTCAACTCCTTCTCTCTCCAACATGCAAAACAATAACACAAGAAAAGGGTTTTCTTGTTCTTGTTGAAGGATACTCGGCTGAAAAGATTTCCACAAGAGTTATCCTTCGTTTTGGTGTTCAATCCTAGCATCAAAGGTGTTTTGAGTTAAAGCTTGGGGTATACAAGCTTGAGGGGTCCTTTCCTTGGAGCCTTGGCCGATTTTAGCATCCTACATTTCTCTCTTGGTCGATTTTTGCAGCTGAAAGTTAGTTATTCACAGCTTCATGTAGCTGTGATTTTATATTCATTTACATATTGTTCATAGCTTGCTCATTCACATATAATGATCCGTTTGATTTTGGGTTTGTTACAATATTTATATGTCACCATAAACATGAAATTTCAGCTTTATAATCATGTTTTAAAACATATATATCCGCTGCGTTTTCTGAAAGTTTAAGAGGTTAAACTCGGTTTTATCTTCCAACAAACCCTTTCAATGGCATCAAGAGCCGGTTATGTGGATAGCTTGCTTGTTCTTGTCCTTTAAAATTGTTTTTTATGGGACTTTATAACCCTTTTAAGGGCTGCTATATTCTGTTTTGTTGAATCCCCAACTTTCAAGGTTATATATTACACATGCTTGTGATTAAACCTTGAAAGATATGTATGTTGATATGTTGTGTTGTTTGGACAATGTTTGAAACCCGAAATTTCAGTTTATGTTGGCTGAAATTTCGTGGATGTTGAGGGGATTCATTGTTATATGGTGAATGTTTATATTGGTGCATAACCTAGCCTTTGGCCTTGTGTTGTTTGGATGATTACAATGGTTGTATTTGTTTATTCAATGGGGTTGTATATATTTATTTATTTGTGCTTTGTTTAAAATGTAATTTATTTATTATTGGGTTGTAATAAATAGATTAGGTGCATTTTCATTTTACTAGATATCTTGTATTAGGACTTTATATCTTGTAATATGAAGACGTATGCATTGGAAGCACAAAGGAGAAACATGGAGCATTTTGGATGCGATTTCAAGTGGGAGGCTTTTGGAAGCTTTCTATGTGTTTTTTGTTATGACCCTTAGGAATGCCTTTGGACCACACTTGTGATGGCAAACAAGTGTGGACCACTTTAGATGCTATGGTTATGCACATATGCTATGTTGTTTTGTTTATATTATTGTGGTTGATAGCATGTATGTGATATTTGCTTTAACAAACCTCTATATGATCTTAACAAAATTATCAAATGGTTCTTAATCATTTAAAGGTAATAAAAGGTTATCAAAATGATTTAATGATTTAAAGATTAAAATGGGTTTTAATCATAGGACCATAGGGTATCTTGTATTTGAAAGCATGCAAATACAAGTACATAGAGTTTTCTAAACTTTAAATATGAAATGTCTAATTTTTTTTAAACAAGATCAACACCGTCCTTTTACACAACACCTGAGTCACTTGGGAACTCTTAGTGGGATAAAAGTCACCTAACCATTTTGAGGGAACTTGTGATTTGAGGTGAGAATGCCTTATTTGTAGGATAAAGGTCACCTAACCACTATTTTTGGCAAACTCACACGTGGGTGTAAGTAGGGTATCTTGATTTGCAAACCATGTCAAATGGATCACCTACGATGTGGTTTCCAAATGGTGTTGATGGGATTAACATGCCGACTTTACATATGATGTTTCAAGTCGATCCATATCTCTAGAAGTTGCAAATGGTTGCAATCGTCAATCGTTGACCACCTTATTAATTTAAATCGTGGGATAAAGGTCACCTAACCACAATTTAAATGTAATGTTGGGTTCTAGATTTTATATATATAAAAAAATGACCTTAAAAGGTATTAATTATTAAAATAGCAATATCGAAAATACTAAAATAATCTTTGTTAAATTTTGTAGATGGCCACCAATAATGATAATCATGATAATTCATCCACCTCCCGCCAATCATTGCGAGCGATTCTCCAAAAGGAACGTCTAAATCATAATAATTTCATTGATTGGTATCGAAACTTGAGAATCGTTCTCAAGCAAGAGAGACGATCATATATTTTAGACGACCCTATCCCCGATCAACCTGCTGAGGATGATGAGGAGGCCTATAACAATTGGCTTAAGTACACTGAGGACTCCGTCCAAGTGTCTTGTCTCATACTGGCGATCATGACTCCAGATCTCCAAAAGGAGTATGAACATCACGGAGCTTATGACATGATAACCCAGCTGAAGGAAATGTTCCAAGAGCAAGCGAGGGTTGAGCGCTTCGAAACGGTTCGAGCACTCCATGCATGTCGTATGGACAACAACCAATCGGTTTCATCTTATGTACTTAAGATGAAAAGCCACATTGACCACCTCGAAAGGCTTAATTGTCCTGTCTCGAAGGAATTGGCCACGGATTTGATCCTCAATGGCCTTACCAAGAAATTCGAGACATTCGTGTTGAACTACAATATGAATGCTTGGGACAAAAGCATTGGTGAGCTTCACTCAATGCTCAAAACGGCCGAGGCGGCCATGGGTAAAAAGGTTTTACCCGTTCTCACCATCAATTAAGGTGGGAACAAGAAAAGGCCTCATCCCACACCCAAGGCAAAGGTTGCCAAGGGCAAGGGACCTGTATGGGGAAAAGGGAAATGGGTGGTAAGGGTGCCACCCAAACCACAAGAGAAGAAGCAAAAGGTTGCTTCCAATGACCCAAGCTTCAAGTGTGGGGAGATTGGACATTGGGCAAGAAATTGTCCCGTCCATCTCCAAGAGTTGAAAGCAAAGAGGGATGCTCGGCAAACCTCGGGTACAATATACATGATCCACATTGATTTAAACATGACATCCTCTAACACATGGGTATTAGATGGATGTGGAACTCACATTTGCAATTTGTTGCAGGGGTTCAAAAGAATCAGTAACTTCAACAAAGGGGATGTTAGCCTCTACACGGGTAATGGGGCTAAAGTTGAAGTTGAAGCCTGTGGTGACTACATCTTTAAACTTCCAAATGGTTTGGAAGTAATTTTGAACAATGTTTTGTATGCTCCTAGTTTGACTAGGAATATTATTTCTATAGCCCTATTAAAATAATTTGGATATGTATTCTCATTTGTTGAAAAGGATATTCATGTTTCATTGAATGATACGTTCTACTTTAAAGCTATTCCCATTAATGGTATTTATGAATTGGTTCATGAAAATACTTTAAATAGTTCATTGTACCAAACTAGCACCAAGAAACTCAAGTTGGATTTGAGTGATACCTATCTTTGGCATTGTCATATTGGTCATATAAACAAGAAAAGAATTCAAACACTACAAAAGAATGGTCTTTTAAAAACAAGTGAATGTGATTCATTTGATGTGTGTGAGTCTTGTTTACAAGGTAAAATGACTAAAGCACCCTTTAGTGGAACTAACGAGAGGGAAAAGATTTGTTAGGAATCATACACTCGGATGTATGTGGTCCTTTTAAGCCAATCACTAGGAATGGTGAAAGATACTTCATTACCTTTACCAACGATTATAGTCGCTATGGGTATGTGTACCTATTAAGACACAAAGATGAAGGTTTTGAAATGTTCAAGATCTTTCAAAATGAAGTACAAAATCAACTCAACAAGTCGATTAAAGTTCTCCGCACCGATAGAGGAGGTGAATACCTAAGTGATCCCTTTCAAGATCATCTTAGGAGTTGTGGGATTGTCTCACAACTCACTCCACCTGGAACACCACAACATAATGGTGTATCCGAGAGGAGGAATCAAACCTTATTGGATATGGTCCGATCTATGATGGCTAGAAGCACATCACCTCTATCATTTTGGGGTTTCGCTTCGCTCTCCGCGACCCATATTCTAAATATGGCCCCAACCAAAATTGTGGAAAGGACACCCTTTGAAATATGGCATGGAAGAGTTCCATCCCTATCATATTTAAGGGTCTAGGGTTGTGAGGCTTATGTTAAGACTCCCACCCCAAACAAATTGGAAGTCCGATCCACCAAGTGCATCGTTATTGGATATCCTAGAGACTCTATGGGATATTATTTCTATGATCCACTGGAACAAAAGGTGTTTGTTGCCAGAAAGGGTGAGTTCTTAGAAGCAAGGTTCCTTATGGAAGAAACTAGCAGTAGAACAGTGGATCTTGAGGATGATCAAGAACCACAATCCGATGCACGATTGGTTGAAACTAGCACTCAACATGAGGATGTTGAGGATGATCAAGTAGTTGATCAATATACACAAAACGTTCGCAGATCTGGTAGAATTAGTAATCCACCTGAAATATAAGGATTTTTCATGGATGGATGCTATGTGGTAGATTCCGATGAACCAACCACCTATCGTGATGCAGTGTCCAATTCGGATTGTGATAAATGGCTCGAGGCCATGAGCGTTGAGATGCAATCCATGCATGACAATCAAGTATGAGACTTGGTTGTACCACCTCTTAACTCCAAAATAGTTGGAAGAAAGTGGGTTTTCAAGAAGAAGACCGATATGCATGGAAACTTGGATACTTATAAGGCTAGACCTGTAGCAAAGGGTTTCACTCAAACTCAAGGGGTTGATTATGATGAAACCTTCTCACCCGTTGCGATGCTAAAGTCTATAAGGATATTGTTTGCCATAGCTGCTCATTATGATTATGAGATTTGGCAAATGGATGTCAAAACCGCTTTCCTAAATGGATATCTTGAGGAAGATGTCTATATGGTTCAGCCTGAAGGTTTTGTCGATCCAAAACATCCTTATAAAGTATGCAAGTTAAAGAAATCATTCTATGGATTGAAACAAGCATCGGGAAGTTGGAATCACTGTTTTGATGAAGAAATAATTAAATTCGGATTCATCAAGAACGCTGATGAAGCTTGTGTATATAAGAAAGCTAGTGGGAGCATCATCACTTTCCTAGTATTGTATGTTGATGGTATACTACTATTTGGAAACGACATTCCAACATTGGAAGGTGTAAAAACCTGGCTTGGAAGTTGTTTTTCCATCAAGGATCTTGGTGAGGCCGCCTATATTCTGGGAATAAAGATCTATAGGGATAGATCAAGGCGGTTGATTGGTTTAAATCAAAGTGCATACATTGATAAAATCTTGAAAAGGTTCAAGATGGAGAACTCTAAGAAAGGTACGGTACCCATTCAAAGAGGAACGATATTGAGTACGACTCAATGTCCTAGCTCAAAGGATGAGCAAGATAAAATGAAGGCAATCCCATACGCATCTGCTATTGGATCAATCATGTATGCAATGATATGCACTCGACCGGACGTGTCATGCGCCTTAAGCATGACAAGCCGATACCAGCAAAATCCTGGAAACAGTCATTGGATGGTTGTTAAGAACATACTTAAGTACCTAAGGAGGACAAAAGATATGTTCCTAATCTATGGATCCGGTGATGAGGAACTTGTTGTAAAAGGTTACACGGATGCCAGTTTCCAAACAGATCATGATGATTCACGGTCACAGTTTCCAAACTTAAAACCATAAGAGGTTTCGGCCACCCCTTTATGGGTGTGCCTCCTCTTGGTTTTGTAAAGCATCTTGAAAACATACACATATTAGATACACATTCACTCAACTCCTTCTCTCTCCAAGAAACGGGTTTTCTTGTTCTTGTTGAAGGATACTCGGCTAAAAAGATTTCCACAAGAGTTATCCTTCGTTTTGGTGTTCAATCCTAGCATCAACGGTGTTTTGTGTTAGAGCTTGGGGTATACAAGCTTGAGGGGTCCTTTCCTTGGAGCCTTGGCCGATTTTAGCATCCTACATTTCTCTCTTGGTCGATTTTTGCAGCTGAAAGGTAGTTATTCACAGCTTCATGTAGCTGTGATTTTATGTTCATTTACATATTGTTCATAGCTTGCTCATTCACATATAATGATCCTTTTGATTTTGGGTTTGTTACAATATTTATATGTCACCATAAACATGAAATTTCAGCTTTATAATCATGTTTTAAAACATATATATCCACTGCGTTTTCTGAAAGTTTAAGAGTTAAACTCGGTTTTATCTTCCAACCAACCCTTTCAGTAATACAAATCCTTTTAGAAGAACTTTGTTTTGTATCATTAATTTCAATTTTCTTTCTAGGAGTCTGATAATAAGGAAAAATAGAAGAAATGTGTCCTCTCTTTCCACAATAGTGGCATGATCTCCCTTCTACATGTTGAGGAAACTGTTTATGTAGGGTTGAGTGTGAGACAGGTGCGACACGAGTCTGGTTAGGTTTAGTCACTTCTCGTTTAGATGTTTCTGGTTCCTTAACAAAATTAATTGTTTGAACATTTTTAACATCTTTAACCTTTAGTTTATTTGGACTTTGACGTGTAACATGGGTTTGGTTAACTGGTTTAGTCATTTTGGGTTTAGGAGAAGGCATGTGTGAACCTGAACTTACATTAACCTTTTCAAATTTATCATCCAAATTAACAATAGGCGTCTTTCGTTTTGATATCAAGGTAGACTCCTTCTGTTTAGTGCTTTCAATCATAGGTTTACTTGTCAAATCGGGATTACTAACCAGAGTAGTGGACACCACATGATCCTTTACTAGGTTGTTATTTATAGGTCTACATTTTGTATTTAAAAGGGTCTCATGTGGTGGTGGAAGTACTTTGTAACCCAACCCTACCCCATTATTTTGTTCTTTCACTAAGTGTTGAACTATATGAGAAGAATTGGTCCAACTATGTAGTTTTTGTTTTAAAGAATTAACTTCGACTTCTAATACTACTTTTTCTTTCTTTGTTTCTTCCAAAGAATTTAAATAAAATTTATAACATTTGCTTGATTGAAAGCAACAACCTTGGTTTCCCTTAGTTGTTTACCCAAAGTTATATTTTTTGTAACTGCACTCATTTTGTTTTAAAATCTGATTAGCTTTAGTGCACAGTTGTAAATCATTTACTAAGTTATCATTGTGATCTAATAACCTAGAAAATTTCAAATCAATGCTTTCACTATTTTTTTACATTTATCACAAGCATGTTTTTCAAACAGTTGGTCTTTAGTACTTACCTGTGAGGAGACGGTTGAATCATCCATCAATGCAGAGTTAGACTCTTTGGATGCTGGAGCTTTTGAACTTGTTGCTTTGACCTCTTCCTCAACCAAGTGATATACCACGTTCATAGCTTCTTCAGTATCTGACATTACTTGCTCAACTGTGATCTCACGTTCACTTGCAGATCCATCATCTAGTCCCTCAACACAGGCAATGTTTGATTCACCTAGAGACAAAAGCGGAAGGTCCAGTCTTGCCCTTCATCACCTTGAGCAGTCAAAGCCTTTGTCTCTTTGCTTGAAGAGGTAGCTCCACTTATGGGTTTGTCTTGACAGTTGAAGGTTGAAAATGGATTTCCATTTCCAGTCTTCTTGGGCTTTACACATTTCCATTTAAAATGCCCCTTTTCACTATAATTAGAGCAAGTGACTTTGGTTTTGTCAAAGCCAAACGTTGTGTCCTTTGTGGCTACAAGATTCTGTCCCATCTTCTTAACGAACTTTTTCGCTCGTCTAACTGCACTTGCAGGAGCCCACATGATATCCATTATTTCTAGCTCGTTCTGTTTAACTTGCTCATAATCTTCATCAGAAAGATGACAATTACCGATCTTCCCGACAACTAAACCTTCATAGGATTAGACAACAGCTGCAAGAAGATCCATATGCTCCTTCGCAACCTCCGTTGTGACATTAGTGAAATCCTCAGTCTTCAACTTCATAGTGTTGGCTTCAGGAACTGTATATTGGGTTCCAAATGACCCTAATGTTTCTGGTCATGAAGCACTAGTTTGGGTAGGAGCAACAGAACTGGACACGAAAGCAGTTTACAATGGGGCTCCTAAACTAGTTGGAGTGTGAAATGAGTTGTAAAGTGAAGGATTCTGATCGTAGGATCCTTTCTGTGACTTGTACTTCATTCTCAGTTCCACTTCTGTTAGTTTCCGGATGAAGTCATTTATGTCTAACTTTTCAAGAATATCATTCTGTCTAAGATTAGACACAAACGAATCCCATTTATCTGGCAAACCATCTGCAAAACTTGACACTTTATCTTCCATAGATGTTGTTACACCATGAGTGTGCAGCTCACTCATCATATGGTAGAACCCGTCAATAATGTCATCAATGCTCTCCTTCCCTATTGAAGAGAAGTTATCAAACTCCTTCTTGAGAGCCTTATCCTTCATCGCATTTAACGTTGCATTCCCATCATATCTTTCTTCTAATGCTTCCCATAACTTTTTTGCCTGCTTATTCTCAAACAACTGATGAAAGATGTCTTTCGGTATCGACTGATTAAACAGAGCATACACTTTCTTTTGCATTGTACTTAACCTTCTGGTTGTCATTCATTCCTCACAGAGTCAGCTTAACTCCATGAGCATCGACTGGCATAGTGTAACCTGTCTCAATGGATGCGTAAAGATTGGGATCAACTCCATTTAGATAGATCTCGAACCTCTATTTCGATTGTGAATAATCATCTAATGTTATAAGCTTTGGTGGTTGATTATGATTCCCAATTTCATTTTCCAGAAGTAGAAGGTTCTGGATGCGAGAGTCCCTTCCGACAGTAAAGGCACTGAATTGATCTTCTATTTCTATAAATTTTGAACTTTAGAACAAGACTGTTTTACTCGTGCAACTAGACGAATACAGATGGACAAATGCAAATAAGTCAATTGTGCGGATGGACAAATGCGGATGAGTCAATTGTGCGAATTGACAAATGTGGATGACTTAATCGTGCGGACGGACAAATTCGGATTGCTCAGTCATACGAATGGAGAAATGCGAATGACTCAGTCGTACGATGGACAATGGGGATGACTCAGTTGTACAAATGGACAATGCGGATGACTCAGTCGTATGAATGAACAAATGCGGATGATTCAATCATACAAATAAGCAAATGCAGATGATTCAATCATACGAATGAGCTAGTCGCGCGACTGAAGGCTGCTGTGTTTGAAAATTTTTAAATTTTGAAACTTTGACACAAAACACATTTTTTCCAAAAACTCTAATCTGCCATATGATGAAAAACTTGAACTTTTAGACCTGGAAACGTCAAAAACACCATTCTGCTCAAGAAAGAAGACTTTTTGAATGAAAAAACGTGAGTTTAACACCAAAACTAATCGAATCACACGCAAAATCAATAGCCAAAGCTCTGATACCACTTGTCAGGGACTGTGTACGTACGGTGTACTAACTGATTATGCGTGAAACTAAATCAAATAGTGCGGAATCCTATTTGATTGGCGATCCAATCAGTGAGAACACAAATCCAATTGATCTAACGATTAAAGAAAACATTAAGATTGAATAGAAAACGATTAGATGTGAACTATAAAGTTGGAATATGTGTTCTAGACCCTCTGGACGGCTAGGTTATGAGGGTATATGATATAAGTGTGAAAAGTCTAGTTTTCCACGAATTTTGTGGTATTTATAGGTTTGCAATCTTCATTCGTGTGACTGAACCATTAGCATGGTTCAGTCTTGTGACCGACCCTGGCGACTGATTCATACACACGACTGAAGGTTCAGTCATGCGACTGAGTCATTCTCATGTCTCAATCGTATGACTGATCCAGTCTCCTAGTTCACTCATGCGACTAGTTCTTTAGCATTATGTCTTCATGCGATTGGATCATAAGTATGGTCCATTAGCAGGAATAATCATACAACAAATTCAAACCTCTATAATAAGTTCATATATATGAATTAAAGATACATTAACATCAAAGCACAAATCATATATCTTACATCTTTTTATTACATATATGTAAGTCATGACAAACTTTTACATTAAGCACATAAACTAGGGACATATGTTTCAACATCTTGAAATATTGATGTCAAATGGTTGATTATATTGTTTGGACAAAAACCCTAAAATTTTAGTTTATGTTGGCTGAAATTTTGAGTGTTAAAAAGGAGGTTCATTTTGTTCTTGAATATTGTATTTGTATACATGTTTTGGTGCATAACATAGCCTTGACCTAGTGTGTTTTGGTTTTGGTTGAATGTTTTTGTCAAGTTTGGTTTTATTCATTAAAAGGGTTGTAATAATAGTTTTGTGTTTTTATCTTTAGGTTGCAATTTATTTTTTCTTTAGTTATGTCACAAATAGATTAGGTTCATTTCTTTTATTAGAAAATTTGTATTAGGATATAATATTTGTAAAAGAAGATGCACAAGTTGGAGACTCAAAGGAAAGTACAAAGTAAGGACACAAAGACATGGATACCAGAAGCATTTGGATGTGGATTCAAGTGGGAGTTCATAGACATATTTTGATGTGTTATTGTTTACCCTTATGAAAGACCTAATGACAACACTTGCGAATGCAAACAAGTATAGTCAACTTAGCGGCTATGGTTATGCACTTGTGATTGTATGGTTGTGTTTGTTGGTTGTTTGTTTTATGGTTGTTGTTTGATATAAGGATATGCATAACAAACTAATTAACAAACATAACAAGCTGAAAAATAATGGTACTTTATCTTTAAGTGGTTAATGAAAGGTTATTAAAAGGATTAATAATTTTAATAAAAAGGGTTTTATTAAAAGGGGAACCATAGGGTACCATGTGTTTGAAAGCATGCAAATACAATGTACATAAAGTTTTCTAATCTAGAATTATGAAAACTTAATTATTTCTTTTGAAATCAAGTTTAACACCATCCTCTTGCACAAGTTTTATACCACTGTATATCCGCTGCTTTCTAGTTTAAATGGCTAAACTATCTTTGATAAACTTGTAACAAACCCAACACTAGTTTGATTTTATCCACATTGTTTTCAAGGCAAACACTTAGTTTGTTTTGAGGATTAGTTATTTGTGAAACCATTGTTTTAGTTTCAATAACTTTTGGTTCAGTTGAATCAGAATGAGTGATTGACTCTGGGATAACTATATAGTTTTCATGGTACAGAGGAGGACAAAATTGTATCCTATCCATGTCATATCCTTTTGCCCTTTTAATGAGTCAAATAACTCATGCAACTTAGGAGAAAAGAGTGGAAACTTTTCAAGTTTCACTTTAGTAGCTGATTGCTCAGCTTTGGATTTTGTTAATAGTTCAGTTAACCTCTCATTCTTGGCTGCAAGAGTGTACTTTTCAAGATTTAGTTTTTTAAAATCTAAAAGAAGTGATTTGATTTTAATTTCAAAACTTTTCATCTTTTGTTTTAACTTTTCAGATTTGACCTTCTCTTCTTTGATTTTAAAAGCAAACTTTTGATTATGTTCTCTCTATCCATGACTTCTTTAGTGCATTTTTCACTATAGAGATTGGATAATACTTCACATGGCATTGGAGTTGGACCGTGAATGATGTGAGCCATGCGAGCATGATTCTAGAATTTAGGTTTAACTTCCTCTACATATAGGCTCCAGTCACAAACTCCATCTTGTCTAATGACAAGTGCATTAGAGGTTAGTTGGTTGCTTCCATATGCTTGATGAGTCAGTTAGGGCTAACTTTGATGAGTTTGTTGATGCTAATTTTGACGGTGATACTGATGTTGATTACTTGATTGAAAGCTTTAATTCGGTTGAGATGATGGTTGACCATGTGGAGTTCTTTGATAATTGTTGTTACTTCTTCTAGGAGCATTGTATTCTTGAGAGAAATGGCTAGTGATACCATACTTAAAGCACTTTACTTTGGGTTTGTCATATCTAAGTTTTATGTTCTCATTTAGACTCAGTTTCTTCCTTTTTCAGAAGAATTTCTTGGCTCTCATTTCAATCATAGCCATCTTCCATTGCAAGTCCATTTCTTCAACATCGTCAAGATCCATTTCTTTCGAATCACCTTGAATCAGATATGCTGATGTAAGTCTTCCTCCCAAATATGCTTCAAAACTAGCAACAAAAACATTATAAGTTGCCTCTTTTCTCTTTAGAACTTTGATCACTAGGCATGCTTGATGGTATTGTTGTTGCTAGAGTTGAAGATGATGGTTTGTTTTATTGTGAAGAAGTAACCAATCTAGTTGTTCTTGTTTGGTCTTTGGAAGATAGAAATCATCTTCCTCAATCAAAAAGGAATTTTCAACAGAATGAGGTTTTGATGGAAACTAGTATGCCTCAGTGGTTTGAGGTCCATGGATATTTCTATTTCTCTCATCTAACTCAAGAGCTTCATTCTTAGCAATCATGATGTCTAAGTTGGTGCCTTCCAAGTCAAGAATGTTCTTCAACATCATGACATTATGCTTCCAACTTTCACACAGACTGTGAAGCATTTTCTTGTTCATTTCTTTTTCTTTAGATCTAACCCCTATGATTTCCAAATCATTCAACAAATGTACAAAACTATGTAGCTGCTTCGAGATTGATTCATCCATGGTATGATGGAAGGATTCATATTCATTCACTAATTTGTCTATTGACTGGGGTTGAGCAAGAGTGAGATTCTTACTGTGAATTGAATATGGTAATCAAGTCAGTGATTGAATGGCGGAAACAAACAATCAAAGAACATTCAATGCTTTGGTATCGTATATATGAAAGTTGATAAATTACAGAGAATAATTACAACAAAAATTCTCTATCTATCAGTCGTCACCTCAAGTACGAGGTTGTCTATTCTATTTATAGGGAGACAAGATGCCTTTTACAAAATGACTAAACTACCCCTGAACTATTACATCAGAACTAGTCTAAGTCTTCATCCGTATCTTTGTTTGTTGATCCGCATTGACAAATGCGGACGAGTTAACTTGATCAACATTTCTTCACTTGATCATCCGCATTAGTATGTGGTCATCCACATTGGTTAATGCGGATGAACAAATACTTATGCGCATTTTTTC